>VYZM01021957.1:0-59129 GCA_013398915.1 Dromas ardeola | reverse complement strand
AAAAGCACAATGCCAAACCACACAACCACGAAAAAAACCAACCACAAAACAAAACGTTACCACAAGAACCAAAAAACCAACCACGCTGGACTGAGCATATTCCTATACCAGGAAAGACTATCAACACGCAGACTTGCGTCTAAACTGAGTAACAACAAAGTCCACTCTTTCAGCCCTAGTTCCCATATAAATGACCTCTACGTTTATGAAGTTATAAAACTTAATTAGAAAGTTGCATTACTACCTGCCAAAAATAACGCCATTTGGCAGTTTATAATACGATAATCATTCAAAGTGTTATCCTAGCCAGAGTGTTCATAACATGAAACCTCTCTGTATGTAACATAAGGAACTAGAGGATTAGCGAGGGTGCTGCAAACACGGGTACAATATATTTTATAAGTCAGTGATAGTTCAGTTCTGAAAATACATGCTGAAGAAGTTCGTGTAGAATGCATGTCGTAAGACCTTACTGGATTTGCAGCACCTCAGAAGACGCAAACTGCAGATAAAGGAACTTTAACAGTGACTGCTGGATTTAAGGAACAACAAATGCATTTTCAGAGAAGCCAGAGTGACAACATACAATTTAATAAAAGGAATCCCCCCCACCTCTGTCCAAAACAAATGGACAGAATCTAAGTAAAGAATTTCAAATTCATTAAAATAAAAATATAAATACAGTAAATTATTCAGATGTACACTTTAAAAAAAAAACACAAGCAACTTTGGCTTGTATATTGTAAGTATTTAGTTGTAAAACTAATTTTTGTCTATGCCTTAGGTCTAGGATGAGGCATTCTGATATGAAGTACTTAACTAGCATGACATCAGCTCCATTAGAATATGTGACTATTTTTCCTGTTGTGGTTTATACATTTAGTAGAGAGGATCCCGATTTTCAAGTAGGTCCTCTGACTTTTATGAGAATAGTAATAACCTAAAGCTGGAAAATAACATTTTTCTATGACAAGTGGCTAGGAACATTTGTGTTAATGTTAAAAAAATAAATTACATATTAACTTATTATATATTATTAAGATATCTATAACTAGCTTATATATTTTATTAATAAAAACAGACCTATCAATGGTATAAAACGTACATTGTTAAAGCTTAGCTTAGGAGGATAACGTGTTTATTAACTGTTGATAACTCTGGATAATAGCACCAGCGATAAGTAGTGGCTGCATTAATAACTACAGTGGGAAAGGACTACTGGGAATCTGCATGTTTGCAAAAGGATTCTAAACAGCTAATATGTACAGATTACGACAAAGTACTGCGCATGGAAATATACACTGCCTTGTAACTTGACATCAATAATGCTGCCTATTAAAAAAAATCGTAACATTTCCATAATTTAAGGGTTCTCAAGATCTTACTCTGTTAACTGCAAAAATTGCTGCAGCTACCTTCTTACGGTGCCAAAATTAGTATGGGTTTTCTGTTAATGTGACTGTACATTAGAAAAAGAGAAATCATAAAAAACTGACTAAGAGGCTGAAGAAAACTGACCCCTTGCCTCACAGCAAGCCAACCCATGAACACACTACCAACCAGGATGGTCCAACTGTATAATAGAAATAAAATCTGGAACTCAGCATGAACTAGCTAAGTCAGCTAGTTAAGAGTTACCTATTTACTATTTAGGAAGGAAGGGCACGGACCACATCACAATGAACAACCCACTCCCAAATTGGCAGGTTCTCCAAAATGGTTTGGCATGTTGCCACTACGATTAATCTCAGTGGGAACACACAACAGGAGGAACAACATTACAAAAGACCAGAACAGGAAGGAGGGACAACAGGAGTCTACAAGCCTGCTCTTCTCTGATATTTGCAGAGGAAGGAGGTCACCAATAAGAAACACCTAATTCACATGTGAATGAGTATAAAAAAAAATAAAAATAAAAAAAGACAACAAGCCTTCTCCCCCACCCCTGCTCCCCTCCGTCATCCAGCAGATAGGAATGGAGGGTGACATTTGACTCATGATGCAAAAACCTATCATGATACTACTTGATAAAAGTATTAAGTTACTATTAAACTAATTGTAGAGGTATTATAAAGAGCATAAGAGTCACATATTTACTACCATCTGCCAGAAATTATTACAGTATTAAAGGTACAAAACAGTTATTGGAAAACCCATCTAAACAACTGGTTTAGCAATTCCATTGTCAGGAAAGCTTCATGATGTAATGCCCATCTTGCTCTCACAGGTATTGATTACACACATATGACATCTTATATAATACAGCTAGTATACTATTAATGATGACAGCAGAGAGGACATTGCTTTATTTACACAGCGTTACAGGAGAAGTTGCTCATTACATCAAAACCTCAAGCCAGAAGAAAGCAGCAGAGAAATATATGCAGTTCTGCAGTAGTTTGGCTAACAGTCATTGCAAATATCATGCCAAGCTTCATACCAATTTTTATTTTTTTTTCTTAAAAAAATGATCTTGTCACACTGTTCACAAGGGAGATAACCGAGCCTCGGACTGTAAGTAAATCCACCAACACTAAAACCTCTCCCAGATGTGCAGCTGCTTTCTGCAGCACAGAGATATTTCTTAGCCTTTATGCAATATGGAAATGAACTACCAACTGAAAAGAATAGTTGTCATATGATAATTTACTGGGCTGGGGAAAAAAGTCAGTGGAGATTCAGGGGACAACACATCCTAGCAGGGATCTTGCACCCTTTGACCTTCCAGCTCACAATCTGGTTGTTCTGGAATGGTGACCTATGCGTCACCTATACAGAACCTGTGCCTGGGGGCTTCACCGTGGAGATGTGCGGCACAAAGACATGGCCCCCATTTCCTTCCCTAACCTCCCTGTTGCTCACTCTTAAGCATATGAGATCCACGTCCTTAGTGTTACCTACTTCCAGGACAGCTCTGTCCTCCTAGTTTGGAATAAAGGCCCACCTCTCCCTGCAGTCCTCTTCCCTTACTCCTTTTCCTCCTGACCAACTCCACACCCACAGGGCATTGCTTCAGCTAAAGGCAAGAGGGGAAGAGAGAGGCACAGCACAGCTGATGGAGCCAGGCACAACATAGCACCCAACTGCCACCACAAGTATTACAGGAATCACAGTAGCACCACATAGTTTTAGTACTGTTTGGTATGGTGTATTTTAGAATTACGCTTTTATGGTGGTAGGAGTGACTACAGTAACTCAGCCCTGTCATTACACAGGGAGAATCTCCACCCGTCACTGTTTCACTAACAAGGACAATGTAAAAGCCCAACATACAACTGTACTTCACATTTATGAGTGTCATTCACAAGAGACTTGACATCTCTTTTCTTGGGATTTTTTTTTTGTGCTAGAGGAACAGAGATAAGTTGGATAGTAAGCATAAAATTATTAAGACTGACTTTCCAGTTCTTTTTCCAGCAAGAAATGGAGATTTGCCATTGTACCAAAATGGGCCAACATCATTCTCCCTGTGAATCCTCTCATTAAAAATGCCTTAACACACCTGTCACTCCAAATGCATATAAATTGATCAGATCTCACAGAGCACTGTTCTAATACATTAAGAAAGAGGATACGATTGTAAACAGCTGGCAACGCTAACATCCCCAGCAGCAGAAGGCAGAAAAACATTTTTCCCTAGCAATCTGAAAAAGTACAGGTAATTTAAACACCAGACTAAAATACAATACATAAGGGGAGGTGGGGGTAGGTGTGTGTGGAGATCAGCTAGCACTTTGTACTGAAAGAAAGAGGTTTGTTCCAAAAGTGTTATCAAAGGCCATCTTTGAATTCAAGAGTAATGCTAACATTGTGTCTCAGCTCCCCTAAGATGGTTTTGACCTCCTAACGTTTACAACTGAAATGACTACCACGGGCAGAGCTTTTTCTGAAACCTACAGATTGCTTCTTGTCAACGATGGTCCATAGCCTTGATAGACACCAGATCGCAGCAGGTCTGATGGCCTCGCTGGAGGCTGGCAGCCCAGCAGCTAAGCGCTCTCTGGCAGTGTCACTCCTGAGGACTTCTGGTCAAATCTGACACAGAACAGATAGGAAGATGTGTGGAAGAAGCAAAATAAGAGTTGGAGTTAGGATGTGCATACTTCCATGCGTGAGCTGATGTCTGTAGCTGTAAAGCCGCTTATAGAGAGAATTCCAGTTATAGAGAGAAAAAGATACTGTAAATGAAAGCCAACATTTCTGAATCTGTATAGGGGGAGTTAACAACCTTCTCCTTTATCTCCAGTCTAACTGGAATTTGCGTGCCCGATGTGTCTCCATTACTGTTGACATCCCTCGTGCTGGCCATCCAATCTTTACATCAAATATTTAATCTCCCTCTTCTCTGATACATGGATACGTGGATACTTCAAAAAGACTATTAAGCAACATAGCAACGTATGTGTTAGTAACTCAGGCAGGCCTCACAATCCCACTAACAGTCAGCGTTGGAAAAAAAAAAAATAAAATTCAGTAGCAGTGAACCCCTACTTCAGCACCAAAAAAAAGTCTAAAAGTTTCTGTAGATTTCACCTTTTTTTTTTTTTTGGAGGGGGGGAGGGGGCGGGGCAGGAACAGGGAAGGAAGGACGGACAAAAAAAAAAATCACCTCACAAAAAATCTGTGCACGAAAGCTGTCCCCTTACATGGTTCACATACCTTCAAGCACCTAACATGCAAAATGATTTAACATCACTTCTAAAAATCTAGTGGCAAATTACCCCTGCATCTATTTCAGAGCTCCTTTTATCGAGTCAGGTGTGGGTGAGCTTGTTGTTTCAACATGCCAAAGTTGCCAGCAGAGAGGATTACGAAGAGTGTATCAAGAGAGCATGGAGTGGGTGTTGACTCTTAAAAACAAGAACTGTTAACACTTCAAAAGCACATCGTGAAGCAGTGGGACTGCGAAAAGTCCCTGCCCTCGCAACTCTCTGAACCTTAATGCCTGAACATAACAGCTTAGCAAAGCAAGCACTGATGGCAGTCGTCACAGCACTTGAAACTCCCTGTTCTAAGTAATCAAAACTGGGTGTATAAATCCCTTGCGAAGTACCCAAAGTAATCCATTTGACAGCGTCCCTTTAGCTACCCTGCCCTGTAATTTCTGAGTTAGAAATGGCTGAGTTCATTACAAGTTAGAGTGGTTTTATTCAAAAGAAAAAATGAAGAAACAGAAAACCCTCACACGAAGTCTTCCCAAGCATGAAAGGTGCATCCTTGCTGTAAATAAATAAAATTTTGCATCTACAGCACTATAGTTTTGCAATAACCTGTTTACTTTGAGGAATCTTTGTCTTGCATACATAGAAGGCAAGATTTTCTTAACTGTCTCCAAACTATTATACGTTTTAGTAACTGACATTCACTATTAGTATAGATAAAAGCATAGTGAAGTTGTGACACACAATCCCCATCTATGTGATATGTAGATGATGAATATTTGTAGTAGTAAATAAACAAAGTTATGAATAAAGTGTCAACCCTTTCATAATAAAAAGAATGTTAACTCCGTGCACTCATAGCTTCCGACTGGATTGTTTTCCATATCTTGTTTGTATCCTCTTAACTAATTCTTTAACCACATCAAAACACGTATCAGTTGCTTCTGAACGATCTTCTACAAAACTGAACTAAAAATGGAGCTAGACCAATGCTTACACAAGAAACACAGCTTATTACATTTGTTGCACTCCAAACAAATATTGATTTCAATCTCAGAATGCTATGAAAGGGCTTGCATCAATTACACAGTACATCACAGTCATGATACAAGTTACCTAATTCCAGTGATGCACACAGCAAATCAATCATTCACATCCACACACCTTGGTGAGCGAGGGCCACCACTACTTACCTTTATCTGAACTTTTAAATACTGCATTCATTTTGGAGTGGCATTATAAAGGAAAAGGTTTACAATGAAAAAAATGTCAGCTAATCTGCCAAAAAACCTGTAGTAATTATAATTACCTCTATTCATGTCATGTGTGTTTTAATACATACACAAATGAGTGAAAGAGCCCTTAATGACAACAACATTATGAGGGGAGGTTTCCCTTTTGCATTATCTATTTATTCAACACAAAATTATTAGGCTATTGTGATAAAGCAGCTAGAGTACAATGACTTTCCTTTAATCACTAATTAAAATGCTGATTGCCTGTTGAGTGAGACGTGCAGTTATGGTCAAACACCAAGTCCTATTGTGTGATAACAGCTTGGGCTGGCCTTACAACTGGGTGGGGTTGAATCACTGCTAAGTAAACAAACCCTCTATGGCTGGAAAACACAATCGCTTCAGCTCAATAAAATCCTTAAGTAACTTTTAATTTTACAGCCTTAGACAAGCTAATATTGCAGAGCACAAAAGTTCAGAGATAAAGAGACCTACCAGGTGCTGGAATAAACAAGCAATTACACAGATTATAGAAAAGCAGTACTGGGTCTGTATGAATTAATTTATTCTGTGTACAAACTGAGGTGGAAATTAATTTCATGGGGCCAAATTCAAAGGACCATTGGGACATTATTGACTTCATCTATTCAACTTCTTAAGTATACTCAAATTACACCTCTGCAATCCCACTGATAGCAACCCAGTGCCATCAGTGGGGTTTCAGAGACATAGTCAGGAGAACTCATACACTCGTATTTCCCTTACCTCCTTGATTCGTCGCAAAATAAATTAAGACCTATTTGTCTATAGTCCTGTATTCTGTGTAATCATTTAAACTGACACTACAGAAAAAAAAATACAAAATGCCACTGTTCACATTGGACACTATTTAACATATGATGTTATGCTCCAGGCTTCAATGACAAACAAGAAGAAAAACTGTGTACACACACAAGGTGTAGGACACGAGAAAAACAGCAACATGGTACTTGTCCTTTACAAAAAGGATAGAATTATTTCTCAAAACCAGGGTAAATTATTTCTAATTTAAACCAAAATAACCTAACAACTGATTATGGTATTACGATTTTAGTTACACGAACTACCATTGCAGATCCCTGAGCCGAACTGCAACATTTGGCACTTTCCAAAATAGTGAGGAAAAAAATGTTTCTTCTAACCATGGCTTACTGCTATTCTAAGAAATCAATTTAACCCATAAAGTTAACATGGCATAGATGAAACAAACACACATCATTTTTCATCAGTGAATTCATTCCTTTAAAAGGCCAAGTCTCGTTGGTTACTAACTTAAGACAGCTCCATCACATAAATAAGAACAAATTTGCTTCTTCCAGTTCAATAGTTTTATTCTCTTAACAGAACAAATAATAATGTGCTGTTTAATGGACTAACCTTTATCACATTCCAAATAATCACATAAAGTTCGGTGTGTTTTGGTTGTTTCTTGGTTTTCTTTTTAATACACAGTAAAAGAAATGATCTGGGTGTATTATTGTTGTAGCAATATGTTTACATTTGCCTGTTACTCATAACTTGTAGTTACAATTACAGAAACTTCAAATTAATAGGTTTTTTAAATTACTTTTACATGTGCACAATGCCACACGAGGGCAGAAAGAATGATTTTTGGTCTATAGCTGCAAATATTCTGTCCTCCATATCTTTTTCCTACTCGTCTCTTTTCTGCTAAGTTGCTATATATATATATATATATAGATGTATGTATGTATGTGCACATACACATTCAGTCAAATCAACTACCTCACAAGAGTTATGGTATAGTCCTGTATTCTGTGTAACATTTAAACTGACACTACAGAAAAAAAAAAACACAAACAAAAAGAATAAACTGACCACAAGAACTCTGCACTTGCTGTCTCATTTCTCCACCTCACCTGTAAGAACACCCATTTCACCTCTCTACGAGTCTTTGTCTTCTGGAAGTAAAAACAGTATCTCTCACCCTTTTAACATTTTCATTGCCTTTCTAGAATTTTCTGTAGAAAACAGGAACTGAAAATAATTCCCTTATGTTTCTGTTTCAACTGTAGAAGCGTGTTTGGGTTTTGTGTTGGGTTTTTTTTCCCCCCTTCCCTTTTGCTTGAATGCAACTGAAACTGAAATGGTCGTTTTGTTTATATGCAGTTGCTATTTCTATAATAATTCATCTCACAAAAAGAGAAACCAAAAGTCCATGTTCTGTTCAGCGTTTGGGAGTCTCACACAAGGGGCCCAGGTGGAGGGAGCTCTCCTTCCCTACTGATGCTGTACAGAGAGGGCAGCGAACATGCCACATCTTGCAGACTGTCAGCACTAGACATAGAATTGGACGTGTCAGACTATCTCCCACACTCTATGACTATTATTACCAATTGCAACTATGACACTATGCTTCACTTCATTCTTTCATCTCCAAATAAATACAACTATGGCTCTTCTCTTACACTACTGCATTGTGAGACCAGTGCCAGGAAACTACAGCTGATGTAACAGCCAGGATCCAGCCTACACTGAATAAAATCCATCAGTTAATGGCTGACCTAGTGCTTTGCTCGCTCTGCCTTTGCTGAGCCACACCTCTGATATCAGTGAGTATTCTACATAATGAAAAATGTAAAAGGACAGCATCAAAATCAGCTGTAGGGCAAATCATCAAAATATTGTCGTTGCTACCAAAAGTTCAAATGAAGTTTGTTTCTAGATTTCTGTAGACCATTTGGTGATCAAGCCACTGAGATATTTTACAAAAGGCATGACTAAAGTACAGGAGTCATGAAAATTTTGAAATACAAGTACTTCAGAATGATGGATAAAACAGCTCAGGCCCTAATCTTCCATGAAGACATACATCAGTCTCTGAATCCCTGCCTATGTTTCTCAGGCTTTGCAAAAGTAGATGGAGTTGCGGAGGGTATTCGAGTGCAGGACTAGAATCCAGAGGCACAGGTCTAAGCCTTTTTACTTTATAAGCATTCAACAATTACAAGACTTGGGTTTATTCTACAAACCTCCCTTAAGCTTATAGCTCAAAGTCTTTTAACCCTTCCACTTAACGCATTCAAATAACTTTCAGAGGTATCAGTTTCTAAACCACTGAACAAATAAAGATTGGATGCAGTGACCCATCTTTCTAGACAGCACTGCTTTAGCTTTCTTTTGATCACTATTACCCAGGTGTCATCAAAAAGCTGTCTCTTACTACCTGTAATACTCAGGTGGCTTAGCAAATACAAAAATTCGATTTTTAGAGGCATATTGATTATTGAGCACTCCACTTGCTAAAAACCACATCTTTCTTACATAAAGAAGGAATGAACTTTAACTTTATACACCAACAGCTATGCCCTGATCAGCCCTCTCAGCGGTTCAAAACTGAACTTGCAAAGAAATCTGCCCACATTTTTATAAACTTGCTACATTTGTAGTCTATGACTTCCATCTAGCTTTGACATATGCAGCCATCCAATATTTAACCACAAAAATTTTGGTATCTTATCTAGTACCATACCCAGATGTCCTAAAAAGAGACAAATAGAGACAGCATGGAAAAACTGCTGCTGAGGTATATGCTATTCACCCATCCAGGCTGTTCCAGGCACTCTCCAGTGATGCAAAGCTGAAGACTGATTAGCACTTTCACAGAAGTCGGCTTAAGAGATACAAAGAATACCAATAGTCTAGGCAAATATATATGGATTCTCCATTGATATACAGGAACAGCATGCAATAGTTGCAAAGGACCACTTAAAATGGTCTAATTACAGCTGGAAAACTTGGATCCACTGAACTGGAAACATGCTTCCAACCCAAAATATTCTATGATGCTATGAAACAACAATGAGAAACACTAGGATGAGGTTAAAGAATAAACATACACATCATTGTGAAAATCTTCCTAAAAGCCAAGTGTATTAGGCCATAGAACAGTCTCACTGGGTAGATGGCAGAAGCCCACTTGCTTTTGACTTGTAAAACAAAGCAGAAAACTAGAAAATATACTGTGGAGATTCACTGTAAAGATTGGATGATCTAACTGGTCTTTTCCACAATTGAATTCCATGATTCAGTAGCCCTGGGCCTTGTTTAATCTTTTTCAAAGCCTCACACAGTAATAAACCCGGGAACCAATGTGTATCTAACAGCAAATATTTGGAATTCTTTTACAAAGATCTTTATAAATACTCACTTTATCCCACATCAAAACAGTTCTGTTCGTATCTACTCTAAATAATCTGACTGAGCACATATCATAAGACAAATCTATTATATCCAAATAGAAAGCATATCATAAGACAAATATGTTATAGCCAAATAGAAAGGAGCAGCAGATGCTCAGGTGCAAGAGCAGCCTTTAGGACCTTCATCATCTATCACCATCACAGACAACAAGGGAAACATAGATCGAAGGATCTTCGAGCATCTCCCAAGTCACATTGTGCCATAGGTTGAGAGAAGTCTTACAGACTTCTGTTTTGTGCCAAATAAACTTAAAGCCAAACCTATGCCAAAACACACCCTTCTAATACACATTCAATTTACACTTGCATGCTACGACAATGCCGCGGTATATACATAAGAAGAATCTGATTACTGTATTAGCATTATAATGCTAAAATGAAGATTGCATACCTGTAAAGTATTATGAACAGAGTTAGTGTTTATGAATAGGCTACACATCAGCACATAACTTAGTGCTAACTTTATTGGCTGCAACAAAGTGCAGATGTGCACACCAGTATATTTTCTTTTTATGAAAGGAATGTTTTTAATCAATAAAAAAAAAAGTACCATCTCAAACTGGCTCATTACATAGACTGGGAAGCACGTCTAAATCAATTCAAGAAACTGCTGCCATTACTTGTACCCAAAAGACATTTTGTTTGACCTTCCACAGTGCGTGAACATGCTCATGTGTGACTGAGAAAAAGCGATGTGGTTTTCTTCTATTTCCTTGTCCTAGCTCAAGGCAACACATGGAACACTTTACCTGTCACATTTAAAGACAGTTATATCCCTCTCATTAGGATTTCCTTGATAAAAAAAAGAACAAAAACAAAAAACAAACCAAAACCTTAAATTCTTTCACTTTCTCCTTTTAGACTGAGGTTTCTAGATCTCACATACTTACTCAAGACTCCTGTTCCACATCTCAATGATAATCGAATTGGTGCGTTTTGTGGTAACATGCCACACTAGCGTCACGTTCAGCTTATTACCAACTGCCATGACCCCAAGATGCTTTTTCTCCTAGGTTATCTTCTCACCAAGTATTTAAAATCTTCGCATCATAAAATTTAGCACTTCCTTTTAGTGATTGCATATATTTCATGACCACAATTTATCAATATAATTTTGAATTCCAATTGAAAATCCAATTGAAATCCAATTTTGAATTGGATTTAAAGTGCTCGCAGACCTTCCCTGCTGCAAGTAGCTCTAGGTAACAACTGCAAACTAAGTACTTCCTATTCCTTCCTCCAAGGCATCAGTGAAGACAAATGTTATCAGACTGAGGTCAGGTCTGAAGGTATCTCACCAACTCCCTCTACATTGAAACTGTATTCACACTGCTTACTTTAGGACATGAGTTTGGTACCTGCGTTAGGATTCTAGGCTTTCCATCCGATTGATTTTTCTCTCAATCATCATCCCCACCCCCTTTATGGTTATTTCCCCTTAATCATATTTCTCACAGAACATATGAAGAAAGAATGTCAAAACTAAGATATCGTCTAAAAGCTATAATTTTACTAAAAAGAATGTTAAAATAATGATATATGATACACCTTGTTTCTCTACTACCTATAAGGTGTGTTTATCCTATTACTGAAAAAAATCAGGTAGGTTTAACACTACATTCTTGAAGAAGTCATGTTGACTGTTACATATGGTTTTGTTAGCTTCCAAAATGCTTATGAGCAATGTGTATTTTTCCAATAACTGAAGTTTGCTGACTGTTCTGTTGGCACCTGGGTCAATAAGGTTTAAAGAGAAGCATGGGTGAGCAAGGAGACAGTATTCACAGAGTCTTCCTTCAGGAAACCAATTAAATGTCTAAATGAGAACTTCTTATACAGAAAGGCGCTGCCAGAGGAGCCCCCTGCCCCTACTAGGAGCCTTGAATCATCTCTAGCCATTATCTGAGGCCTAGAGTTCTCACTTCGGCATCTAAGTTATGTGCTGAAGCAAGCAGTGTGAGCACAGCTCTATACCTGCTAGTTCACTAGGGATCTCACCAGTTCTCCAAGGGTTTTCACAGATAACACTGCCATCTATGTGAGTGGCCTGGCCAGTTCTCAATTACTCTTGGATAAATATCATTAGTTATTTAAAAAAAAAAAGAAGCCACACACAAAAAAAAACCCAAACAAAAAACCCCAACAAAACCAAAATAACCACCACACCACACTTTACCATGGATGTTAATAGAAAAATACGATGTCCATTAACAAAAACTCCTAGTGAAAACTAAGCAGCAAGAAGTTTACAAGTTATTCCAAGAATGCCAAGGCACTTACTGATCTCTTACCTAATCACTGAGCAGCAGGCAAGCCCTTTTTTCTCATCCTTCCTTTCTCAATGCTTTGTCTCTTATTAGTTGACTTCTACTTTGTGCCCAAGCCTTTCAAATTTTATCACCACTTGCCCATCCCATTCTTTTATACTCGCCTATGTAATTTGACCCAGTTTCAGCTTTTGGCAACATCCCTCAAGTTTTAGATCACTGAGGAGCTCATGTTTGGTTAAACTGGACTTGTGTTAAACTTCCTCTCTTTGTACTAGTAAAGTTAGAGAAACATTCCCAAGGGCTGAAACACTAAAGAACTGTCAACTGCCTTCATGTCACTTCACCATGTCCCGGCTTCCATCAGAGTGCTACCTACCATTTCTCCAAGTTTACCGAGATGCACTTTCTTGAAGCTTACTGTCTTTAATAATGGGATATATTACACATTCTGAAAGCACAAACTCCTATCCGATAGCCAGAAAGGCATCAGGAAAATTAATCAAAAAACTGAAAACTAGCCAAATGGTAGCCATGGAAATGCTAGAGACAAGCAAATAAGGCCAAGCAACTGGAGGAGTGACTTGAAAGGCTATACATTGCATACAGCCCCAGCACTTTGGTCCTGGATTGCAGTAGTGGATTTTTGGACCTGTCAATTACATGGCTTTACACAAATGAAGTTAATTTGACCCTAAGAGAGGTCCTATTTCCTTGGCACTAAGCATAAGTAATTACCATTAGCGTCAGTGGAAGTCATATGCACATGTTGAGAGGGATTAAGCAGTTTATAAATGTTTACTTGGAAGGAAGGAGGACAGAAAAGGAACAAATATGCAGAAGTTCTTGGGAAGGTAACATATTTGGGAAAGTGCTCAGAATAGATTATCCCTATCCAGTGTACTACTTCACACACAGCCATTTATTTTTCATATATTTCTGTTCTCAAGCTGCAGAAACTGAAAAGCATTGACTTTAGTGGTTTACCAGCGTCACTTCTATGCTATTTACAAGTATTTGTGTTTGTTTTCTACCAGTGCTCTGGCAAACTGGTTTCCTGACAGAATCGTGTAAGGAAACAGGGAACTGCTTTGCCTACTGCAGAGTTTGTAGCTGACCATGGTGGGTTGACCCTGGCTGGATGTCAGGTGCCCACCAAAGCCGCTCTATCACTCCCCTTCCTCAGCTGAACAGGGGAGAGAAAAATATAATGAAAAACTTGTGGGTTGAGATAAGGACAGGGAGAGATCATTCACCAATTAAGTCACAGGCAAAACAGACTCAATTTGGGGGATTTAATTTATTGCCAATCAAATCAGAGTAGGGTAATGAGAAATAAAATGAAATCTTGAAAACATCTTCCCCCCACCCCTCCCTTCTTCCCAGGCTCAACTTCATTCCCAAATTCTCTACCTCCTCCCTGCCAGCAGCACAGGGGGACAAGGAACGGGCATTGCGGTCAGTTCATGACATGTTGTCTCTGCTGCTCCTTCCTCCTCAGGAGAGGACCCCTCACACTCTTCCCCCGCTCCAGCGTGAGTCCTTCCACAGGGCTCAGTCCTTCAGGAACAGATTGCTCCAGCGCGAGTCCCCCATGAGGTCACAAGTCCTGAGAGCAAACCTGCTCCAGCATGGGCTCTTCTCTCCACAGGGCCACAGGTCCCGCCCGGTGCCTGCTCCAACACAGGCTCTCCACAGCATGACAGCCTCCTTCAGGCACATCCACCTACTCCGGTGTGGTGTCCTCCACAGGCTGCAGGTGGATATCTGCTCCATTGTTGACCTCCATGGGCAGCAAGGGGACAGCCTGAGCCTGCCTCACCATGGTCTTCACCACAGGCTGCAGGGGATTCTCTGCTATGGTGCCTGGAGCACCTCCTCCCTCTCCTTCTTCACTGACCTTAGCGTCTGCAGAGTTGTTGCTCTCATATTCTCACTCCTCTCTCCAGCTGCAGTTGCTATTGCGCAGGGTTGGGGTTTTTTTCCCCCATTCTTAAATATGTTATCCCAAAGGCACTATCATCACTGCTGATGGGCTTGGCCTTGGCCAGCAGCAGATCCATCTTGGAGCTGGCTGGCATTGGCTTTATTGGACTCATAGGGGCTCAAAGGGGAAACTTTTCACAGCTTCTCTCAGAAGCCACTCCTGTAGCCCCCCCACTATCAAAACCTTGCCACACAAACCCAATACACAACTAGCATTGGAATATAACTTTTAAAATTGGGTATTAATTCAATCAGGGAATAAAACCGATCATGAACCCAATTGAAAGAGCTTAAATTTCACATCTCATCTAGTCTCACAAATAGCATCTCCCAAATCAGTAAGAAATAAGTTTACTTAATTGTGAATTAAACTTTTGAATAGCTAATATGTTTGGGAAAATGCTTACAGATAATTCAGGATAAGAAAATCTGTTATGAATTAGTATTTGTTATTTATTGCCTATTAGCTGCAAATAAATTAGCTGGTTCATAATAATTCGCTGTGCTGTATTTCAGTTGCACAGTAGATTAGATGGAGCACATTGCTGTGCAAACTTTTGACACACCTAAAATAAAAGTTTGTCAAAAATCTCCATTTATTAATGCTCCAAATGTTAACAAATTATAAAACCAGTTGATTTTAACAGAATAGTACTGATGATGAGATAGGCAGAGAGAATTTAGCAGGATACATTGCAAATAATAACTGAAACTAAAAGCCTCCCATAGCTGTAGTTGCACCAGTTGTCCAGGATGCAACAGATTTTTGCATCATCTTTATCTGTGGGAAGCTGTCCAGATCTGCTTATCAGTGGATGGAAGGCAGAGCCATGCCCTACCAGTTTCCAGGCCCCTCCATCTCTGTGTTTTCATTTAATTTCAACTTACAGCAAGCTCTGCATCTGGCACACTTCTTCACCATGCCAGAGGACTCTAGCAGAACCCCACAACTAAGAAAGGTCTTAGTTGCTTATATTGCTGCTTGTACTGTACTTACATAAAAATAATTTTATTAAAGTTTTTTAGTATAAGAAATTAGCTGTATATTTTGCTTATCTTACATAGGATTTCAGTTGTAACTAAATATTAATATATCCTTTTGTTACTAGAAATAAACTTCAAAGCTTAAAAGCGTTAATATAACCCAATTTACTAAGCTGTTAACTTTTCCAATAACTTGGGCTAGTTTCTTCTATGCAAAACTCACTATGGAAAGAAAGAACACTGTCAAGTCTTCTCAGCAAAATGGAAAATCCTTTCTTTAAAGCCAGGACACTGTTAAAGTGTGTAAGACTGGTCAGGTTACTTGTCCATATTAGAAATTAAGTATTTGAAGATGCATACTTGTTTTAGGGAAGAAACACTAAGTTGGAAGAACATTCTTATATGCCAGAAGAAAGTAAATCTTTAAAATGTTTGTTACATTGCAAATGCCACTCTGGACTACACAGACAGAAAGCATAGATCTCTGGTAACCGGATTAAAGGCCAAGGCCACAGCTTTATTGAAATACAGTAACTCACACTACAGTATTATCTGACAGCCAATAGTCTTTGCAGTAGTAAATAATAAGAGCCCAAGGCAAAACACCATATACACTGAACCCCAAAGAAATGAAGTCCAGCTTTAACGTCAAACTCCTGAGCCTACCAATACTGATCAGACTTGAAGTCTTTTGTTTTGAGATACTAAAGATGGGGTAACACCTGTATATGGTAATAAAACTTTACTTTGCAGTGACTCTTCCTTTCCTGTCTTCTTACTGGACACACCCAAAAAATTGCTGAAAGAAGGCTTCAAAAAAAAAAAAAAAAAAAAAAAAAACCAAAAAAAAAAAACACAAGNAAAAAAAAAAAAAGACAGACAACCAGAAAAATCAAGACCATTTGACTGTTCTCAACCAAATCTAGCCAGAGTACTGAATTCCCTTTTCAAAGGTATTCAAGCTACTCTGTAACATCAGATAAGGTGTAAATTACTTATTACTCGATTCAATTAACGTATAAAGTGTGTGCATAATTTGTCATTGGAACCACCTATAAGTTTATACATGCGTTAACATACCTTGCTGAAGAAGATAACTTTGCTACTTGCATCTGTATATCTTGGGCCAGATTACTTTAGTCATATTATACTACACAAGGTCAATATTACACTCCTTTACTTTAAGGGTTATAGATCCCTTTTAATGTGAATCAAAAAAAGGACTCATTCCCCACATCAAGTTGTTCCTTTCCCAGCTCAATACTTAAAATCAAGTCCGTCAATGCTGTTTCCCCACCTCTCAAACGTATCACTCTGGAAGGAAAGGGAGAATTTTTAGCCTTTCTTCAAAAACATACCTCTTATTTTAAAGTTTTTATTAGTTTTGTAACTGAGTAAGAAGCAGAACAAAAGAAAATTACAAAAAAATTGAAGTGCTATGTCCTCAGGCAACAACACTGGGATAAGCTGATCTTGCATGTAATTCATATTAGCTTGAACAAGATATTAACAAAATTTTGCTATATATCATGGTTTTTATTTATCCATAGACAGGTGAACTGAGCAATGTTTCACAAACACACAAACAGGGACAGACAAACTTGAAATCCGCAAATAGGAGGAACTGTCACTAAACCCTGCTCAAAATCTGCAAGTATAGGGTTCACTGCAACTGGTACATCCTCCAATTTTACTAGACCTTCCCACAGTCTATGACTTATAGACCCCTGCTACATACCATTGTCTACTAAAATACATAATATATATACTAAATATAAGTATATATAACTATATACTAAAATACATGTCAATATACATGTGTCCTGGTTTCAGCTGGGAAAGAGTTAATTTTCTTTCTAGTGATTGCTGTGAAAGGAATGTCAATAATACATTTGGTTTAGTTGTTGCTAGGCAGTGTTTATACTTTTCAAGGGCTCTTTTCAGCTTCCTATAGAGGCAGAGAAGGACCATAAACAGAAGAATGGAATGGCTAACGGAATATTCTGTACCATAGACGTCATGCTCAGTATATAAATGGGGGTTGGCTAGGGCAGGGGGGAATCCACAATCACTGCTCAGGAAATTACCAATTCACTGGGTGGTGAGATTGGCTTGTGTCACAGAAAACTTGAATAGGTCTTGCTCGTCTTCGTGAAGATCTATAACCTACTGCAATGTTATTAGCATTTGAGGGACAAATTACCCTAAGTTCTCTGAAAGTGGTCAGCTGTAATCAGCTGATATAACAAGGTCATAGGGCTCAGAAGGAAATCACAGGGAAAAGAAAAAGTTTCCCTATTGGGAGTGAAAAAGTCTCCCTTTAACTCCCTTTAACTCCCATTAACCCTTGCACCAAGTCCCAAAGGCTACATGAAAAGCAACAGGTTGCATTAGAATTCAATTGTTTCTCCCTCCTGGGTAAGTGCTACATGTAAATCCATTAAGTCTTTGGAGTCTGAAACGTCTAACTGAATGCTCAGCCAAAAAAGGTGATAGAACAAAGTGGCTACTAATCAACTCAAATCATCCAGGAAGTGAGGCTTTGCTAATGAATTATGGTAATTAACTCTAGGGATTGGTCACTGTGCTGGCAGACTACTGCATGCTCTCAGCAATAGGAGACAGATTAAACACACTTGTTCATATGCCTAGCTCCCTGTTCCTACAAGTTTTGGAGCAGCATCTCATCTCCCTGGAACCAGAAACTCTTAGGGTAGCATCAATGGCAGTCAAGTTCAACACTCGACCAACAGTCTGTCTAGGATAGCATGAGAAATGGGCTCATCAATTCCCGTCATCTAACTAAAAAAGTACTGATTCAACATAAAAATATCACTCAGCTGGAGAGGTTAGCATCATTCTTATATCCCATAATATTTATTTGGCTCTACCTAATTGCCAGAGGTCCTGGCTTAACAAATGAGAAAAGGGCATAGGTTTATCCTACAGCTGAGATCAGCATCAATACTAGCAATGCAAAGAGCTAAAGAAATATTATGGTCTAAATATAGAGTTGGCAAATATGCAGTGGCACCTCAGCCCCATATCACCTTTAAATAATCCAAGTAGTATATACTTGCTTAATTTCCCCTGCCTGAATCTTACCAGGCAATAAGACAAACTGACACTAAGCAATTTAGATGAACAACAAAATAATAATAAAAAAATCCGAGAAGAAGTTAAAAAAAAATACCCAAAGAGTCAGAGAACAGTAAAACAATTGTTCAAGTCCAAATTTCAGGATGCTTCAGGAAAAAGAAAAAAGCATTCCCCAGCCAATGAATACTTGCCTCAGGTTATAAAACCAAACAAAAAAACAAACAAACAGTATACTGTTTTCTTACATGCAGGCCACCTTGTAAATATGCTATTTATACTGCATTGACCCAAGAAGCTGATGCAAGAAGTCCTAACGTCACTTACAGCTGTGTGCGTACACACTAGAGAAGGAATGGTGCTGGAGATCCCAATAAGAATGGAGGGCGAACAGCACACAGTGAAATCTAGGTTTCCAGCCTCTTTTCAAGGACAGAGGAGGTGATTTTTAACTCTGAAGCCTCTCTTTATTTTGCCACCACTGTGGGCTATGACTGAGGCAGCTCAAATCCTGCCCTTCTACCTGGGGTCCAGCTCTACCAACAGCTCCAGCTTCACTCTGAGAACTTCAGCTACATGCCAGGCATGGGGCAAGACTACCCTTGCAGCTGTGTCATCTACAGCTGAAGCTGTGCTGCAGACAGTTGATCAAGAACTCTGACTTTCCAGGATGCCAGCTCACCTCTGCTCAGAAAAATATTCCAAAAATGCTCAAGCTCATTTGCCTGGATTTGTGCATGGCACCCGATTACTCATGCTTTTTCCTTCCCTCCTGGTGGCTCTCTGACTCTTAGCATGTACATAATAAGTGGCTTCTTCACCACTGTAAGCTGAAGGCACCGCTGCCACTGGCAGACCTCATTTAAACTTGGTAGCATGTGTACAGACTCTTCCGTAAGGAGCTGCTTCCTTCTTCAGGCTAGCCACTACAGGGTCACAAAGGTCAATAAGGCCAGACCAGTCACCAGCATCAATTTTCCCTTCACAAAGATGCAAGCAAGAAGAAAGGAGGTGGTGAGAAACTCAGGGCAGTTGCGCAGTCCCCGCAGTCTTAGCATGAGCAGCACCTTCAGGATCACAGCAGTCAATCCCCACGGAGGTGGGGATCCCTGTTTTTGGCTAAGATGCTATGCCTTTAAAACAGACAGCACAGTGTAACGGAAAATTTCTGTTCCCGTATTTTGCTATTCCTGGTAAGAGAAATAACCCTTCAAGCTTTTTGCAACTGCTATGAGGCTTACACAGAGGAAATCCTACTTGGATTTCTTTTAAACCAGAATAACCTGCAAAAATATTCAAGGGAAGGAGCTCATGATAGTGTTATATTCTTTTCTGAAAGCTTAATTTAGACAACTACCAGCAGATCCCTTCATGGACACAGCAAAATCTTAAACTCTCTCTATTTGACTGTGCTTGCCTAAGGCATTAAGTTCAATCCACCATGTCGCACCTCAGCAACTCGACACAGACTAGGAAATTCTTACAGTCAGCTTCCCCAAGGGATTTGTTAAGTTTCACATACATTTAGTTGTGCAGTTGGCCTGTTCAAATTGATAAACTTGTTGCTCAGTGCTTTCTGCTGCAGATTTTGTCACTAGAAAAAACAAATATTGGAGTGGGGGAAGGAAGGCTAGTATGTTTCAGTAATAACCTTTTTCTTTTTTTATAAATAATTACACATGCATTACCGTTCCTATCTCTTCTTGAGAGGCATTTATTTTGCAGAAGAGACAGGCAGATACTCTGGTGATGGGCACATTAAAAACGCCACAGATAGACAAGATGAATGCCATTAACATGTGAAAAATGAATAGAGCAGACAGATACAAAAATACTATTCAGTCCTATCAAACATAAAGGAATAATTCACCACATGAATATCCTGTGTATCTGAACAATACACATATATAATATGCAGGTTACTCGTAAAGACTTCAGTCTGGAAAAGCACTTAAACATTCTTGTTTTTTAGTAGGTGAGCACCGCGTTGGAGTCAATGGAACAATTCACTGGATTAGAGTTAAAGCATATGTCTAAGTACTTTGTTGGTTGAAGGCTAATATGACCCACATGTAACTATTAGATTACTTTTATAATGTTATACTATAAACATCAGTATGACACGTTATTACAGAGTAAAAGCAACTCCCCCCTCCCCACCCCCCAACTGATGCTTATGGGTATAAGAATTACTAACCTACGGTGCATAGGACACAAAGCAAGCCAGTGCAACCCAGTATCTGCAACAGCTTTTGTCAGCATTGGCAGAAGACGAATGGAGCAGAAAGGCAGCAGGAAAGGGAGGCTGAAAAAGTAAGTAGCAAGAGCAGCCTCCTTTCCAGAAGGGTAACTTTATGGACCTACAGCAAGCAGAAAGCCTATGGTGCTGGCAAAGAAAACCAGGCATGGTCACAGCAACAAAGAGAAGCAAGATATGACGTGTCTTTTCATCAGTCTTTAGCACACACAAATTAAAACTTTTTCTGTATCCTGCAGAACTCCTCAATTACTTGTCATTACTATTGTGTGAGATAGAAAGCATTTAGTCCTCAGTGTGTAGCACAGATAGCACGTTAGCACACCAGACTCCTCTGCCAGCTATAGAGTCATGTATTTTGATGACAACCCAAAAAGAAGCAATTACTTTCTCCATCTTTCCTCAGATGCCTTTGTTATAAAATACAAAAAGCCTATTATCAGTCCCTGCACCTAAACTGCACAAGGATTTCCAGCGATGAGATGAATTTACAAAGATGGTACATTGCAATACCAAGGACAGAACCACGTAAACAAGCATCTTTGCTTTATAGTTCTGCAGTGATCAGTGGCCTGCAGTTTGTGTGATACTCTTAACAGTTACAGGCTTACTACCACTATGTGGCTGTGCTTGTGGCCTATCAGAAGGCTGAGGACTTACAACTTCAGAACTGGGAATCACTGTATTCTCTAAAGAAATTCAGAATGTCATCATAGGCTTTCTTTTTTTTTTTTTTTTAAATATAGTATGTTAAAAATACCAAGTTCATTTTGCAGTATGTAAACTGAGTTACTTCAACAGCTAAAACAACACCAACAAGAATATATACAAATATTTTCAAAAAGAGGATAAAGATCACCAGATTTACAGAGACGTAACATAGCTAGGAGGAAAAAAAAATTTCTATATATATATTAAAGGTAATTCAGGACACAGAACCTAAAAGGTTCAGGGTTTAAAAAAATAATAGATCAAGATCTACAAAGTATGTACACACAGTTTCACGGCAAGCTCTGAAGGAGAGATTACTTAAGGAACAGGACATGCAAATTGATATTTAGATACAACTGCATATGACTTCACTGTATCTTCAGATGCAGTTATAATACCTATGCCAATAAACAAAATCACGTAAGTACAGACTAGAATCAGGCCTATCTCAAAAAAAAAAAAAAAGGTACAAACAAAAGAAGCCCAAGCCCAACCCCAAAACACCCCACTGCCAGTTTTGGGCCAGTATTCCCTGCTTTTCTAACTCATGAGGAAGGTGTCTTAGTAAGCAGACCAGGTTATGAAGCTTTCATTTTGATTACCAGCACTGCACCTGACCTGTGAGGAAATAGGACTTCAGCTGACTCGGTGATTAGAACTTCACAGGCAATGAATAGCTAAAGTTAATGCTGCTACACTTTCTTCACACTTGAGCATAATGATTGTCAGCTTGCAAAAGAGAATCTATACTAAAGGGAAAGGGAAATTTCCCGTTGCTGCAGTGCAAGAGAGCCAAACAACAGCCCATCTGTAGTAAGCTGTCTGTCTTTTGTAACTATGCTACTGTATGTTCTGCAACAAAGGTTTTATATCTACTCAATTACATATTTATTTTTCATTGGGGAAAAATAATTAAAGAACCTCACAACATCTTCCCCCTCCCCACCCCCCCCAACTTGCAGTACTTCAAGATGCAAAGCTGTTTTACAGTTATAAATTACTAATAAAAGGAAAAAATTTCTAAACATCTTGTTGGAATTACTTACTTGTCCTAATTTCGTATTAGCGAAGGATTTCCTTTATTCTGCGTGAAAGAATGAACGTATTGATAATAGCTTTATCACCTAATATGAAACTTCTCTTCAAAAACACATGTAAAGTGTTATTTGCAAGGATTTTTTTTTTTAAATGTTTTCTTTCTATGGACACAATGTCTAGCTTCCCTTTCAAATATTTGTATTGATTTATGAAGTAATCTAACTGACAGCGATAGCTTAGTTAAACACTTGAGAGATAAAGGGGATCTTGCTCAAAAAATTTATTTGTTATTTATGCAATCCATTTCATAAAGAGTTCTCTTAAATGGATATAAGCAACTTTTTTTCAGGCAGAATGGGCTCTTTCACCAATTTGCACACAATGATTGACAACCATGTAAAATGCACTTCACACACGTGGAAGATAAACTGTGGGAGCTCTCATTTAAAGAATAATACAGCACCCAGTTAATCTATTCAATCAAGCTATCTATAATTCTCATTTTGATCCAGCTGTAGTTTATTGCTAAACTGAAGGCTTCTGTACTGCCCCAGTAAGAAGCAGTTGATGCTCCTGTCTGAAAACGTCAGTCAGAACACAGTCTGTTTGCTATCTTTAGTTGTGGTCAGTTCTTCAGCAATTCTTCACCTCTTTCAGAACAAGACAGGCATAAAACAGAAAAACAGCACCTACACTACTTCTAAAGAGCTATGATCGAGCATGAGCCTTGATAACCAGGATTTTGAGTAAAGGTAAATTTCATTTTATCACAGTGAAATCCTGAATCACTGGTGGCCAATGAAAAACATGTTAATTAGTCAATATAAGAATGAAATAATTCCTACTGTATATGACCCAGTCCTACAGTTCTTATCACTAGTCACAGTGCTTACTTTTATGAAGCCTTTGTTGGCTAGTAATTAGACTTCTCACACTGTAATTACAGACTGTATCTTTTACAGAATTGGGCCCTTATGCTGCAAAATTCCTCTTGTTAAAGAACATAATTTTTTAATTGAGTAGCACAAATTGCTTAACTTTCAAATAGGTCTTATTGGCACCTTGAATTTTATCCAACTTCTGAAGCCAGAAATACACTTTTCTCAATAATCACAATCACCAAGAGACAGACTAGACTGAACTCTCATACCCACATAATTTATCCAATACTCCTTACTCCATACATCTTAGCTCTCATATCAAATTATAAATTCCTTCATGTGCTATATTCCGTAGCAGAGGACTTCTGAGGAAGAAGTAATAAAACAACCAGTACCCTTGTATTTTACAACTCATATGGTCAAAGCAAAGCACTACTCAAGTAACACGTGTAGTGTCTGTGTCAGGCAATGGGGCAAAATTCCACCAAGGAGGAATCTGAGAGAAATAAAGCAAAGTGACTTACCTAAGATCATTTGGAACATGTCCTAGCAGACTGAAGAGTGGAAGCCAGAAACACCAGACACCTTAATCCTGAGAGCATTTTTTAGGCCAACCGTGTCTCTAGAAACATTCCCTAATAGCTCACTCAGCTCTAGGAGCCAGCGATTTGGAGCCAAATCTACTGGTAGAATCCAGCTGCTTTACAACAAGTGCTCTGTATACAATGGCCCTAATAACGACTTAATTGGGTAACCCTGCCTTGACTAGTTAACAGCTGATCCTGCTGGCACCACATATCCAACCTAGAGCTTGTATGCTCTTGTCTTCTCTACTGCTTGTTGCACAAGAAAAATAGGACCAGGCTTAGCCACTTCCCTTGCCACACTGATACTTGATGCACTTTCTGACCCCTGCAGCTGTTTCCAATCTGACTGAAATTAGACCAGACAGCAAATTCTTCAGTGAGGTACAGGGTCCCCATCAGAGAAGCAAGAGAGCAAAAGGAAACTAAAGCGGTTTTCATGCACTAGCTTCATCCTCTACGCAATTATATTTACAGTTAAGCCATGAATTGATGCTGACCTCCTTTTGTGCTTAGTTTTTGTCCACCTGTAAAATAGGAATAATTGTAGTGGACTATCTCCATCAGGAAAATAATAAAGGGGTTTAATTTATTGCTGTTACTAGCATCACACTACAGTTCAGGTAGCATGATGATATATAAAAGAATATATGTATACACATAAATCTACACAGTATAAAGTGGCCTGAAATCTCCAGATTTCCCTCCCACATATTTTAAGATGAACTAAGAAAATACAAAAAATGAAACACCAGAAGAAAAGTAGATGTCATGCAGGAATTACCAAATTTTCTTCCTTTTTTTTTTTTTTTAAAGTGTGCAGAGCAGGTGCAGCAAGTATCATTTCCCTCCTGCTGCTTGGCCCACCTGCTGTCTGCCTGATGGTGCTATCCTCACTACTTTAGTATTTATTTCCAAAATGCAAAGTTAAAACTAACAATATAATTTTTTTCTTCATTTTTTCCCCTCAAGTATATCCTAGGTATCTCCTCAAATAACTCTCTGACTGTGTCAAATGAAACTTCATACAGATGATGGTAAAAAGAAAACAGACAGCAAAACTCTTCTATCTGAAATACTCTGTTGTGCAGATGTGACTCGCTGCAGAGAGTCCACACAGAGGACAGTAGGTCCCCTGCCTCTGTTTTGCTTCTCATGCATTGTGATGCTTCTTGTGGTGTAAGATGCGAAAATGGGTGGTGTCTCATTTGGTGTGAGACATTGTATGGATTCAGTGAATAGGTACCCGGTGTAGAAGGGCTGACAACTGTAGCAATAAAAATCTCATGAGATGCATAATCAAAATAACAAAATAGTAATAATAACAATAAATTTCAAGGTATAAGTCTTCTTGGTTCTGAGCCTATAAGGTTTGCAGTCTCTCTAAACAAGGGCTAAAAGAAATACACAAGCACACAATGCCAGGGGATTTCAAGTAAAACATCAAGTCTCATTAACTCATAATTAGATGAGAGTTGGCAATATTGTAGCAACCCTTATCATGCAATTCTTTTTCTCCTGTTCCTCCCTTCTTCTTCCACAAGCTTTATAAAAACACACATGCACTTTCCACAAATGTTTACTCTCTAGAACGGGGCAAATGTACATGGAAACTTGCACTTCTGAAAAAACCACCCTGTAATGCCCTGTAATGCAGCTTTGCCATTACTCAGGTTGTTGGACACCTGGGTTCAAGGCTCCCCCAGCTTCCCTGGGCTCCTGCTCCCAGGGTGCTGGGTGAGGAAGGTCCAGAGCAGGCAGCTTGCTCCCAGGAGGGGATGCCAGTGCCTCCCTGAAGCCTACTGCTGTGACAGCCTTGCTTGTTCTTCTTTGAGCTAATGCTGCCACTTTGGGAACAAGCTCTCATTTCTCTGCTTAGATTACAGACTGTAGAGTGGTTTCAAATTATTAAATAGAAATCTAAATTTAAGGGGACTCTTATAACCAACACTAAAACCTAGATGACACCTACAGCATATGGCCAGGACACACGTAATGCAGCTGCGCTGCAAAAAAGTCTCCCTGATGACAGCGACTGGCAGCTCTTCCAGCTTCCAGTCTTCCATGCCTCCACTGCAGGATAGGGCTGATATCTGTACTTATGAAATTCCTGCCACCACAAGCTCTCAAGACCAGGGTTTGGACCACTATTCTGCCCTATAAATTAATGTAGATTTTCACAGCAATGCACCAATGGTTTGATATGAAAGCATTTACTATCTGATCGTGTAAAATTAAGTCTTCCTTTTCACCTACGAACTGAAGTGCACCTTAGGCCTTCTTTTCTCTGCAACAAGGAAAGAGATCCATTGATCTGTAATAAGCAATTATTCGTTAACACTACAAGCGGTAATTAAATTAACATTTTCATGATTCAGGACAATGAGGCCCCTACCTTTATAACTGATACAATTCTTAATTCAAAACAATTACTAGTATCACTACTGTTTATTACATATACTTTGTTTGTTTAGAAGATATTTGCTTAAAGTTATCTTTTTCTTTTGCTGTTTTTAACAGTCTTACAATTCTTTCTTTGACTATCCCAAGTGCCAATGAAAATTATAGTACGCCAAAGGATAATGTAAAGACTAGTGTCCAAGTAATAAGGTATTTGTTATTGCTCAAGAAAAATAAACACTTTTATAAATGCATGAGTTGTGAGGATAATTGGCGTTTGTTATTAGTACTATATGAAAAATAAATTGAAGTCAGGCAAAATAAAAAGTAACAGTTGACGAAGAAAAAACCCTGAGACTTTTTACAAAAAGCAAATACATTTCCTACAGCTTTTTCCTATCTATAGTAACGTCTTAACTTTTCTACACGTATGTATTTTTATGTTCTAATTCCAAATGTTTCAGTTTTTACCTGTGGCTACATGCATTCTATCACATGACAAAACAGCAGTTCTCTTTATTTTGCTGTGCTGTTACACACAGCATAATTTTATTATTTTAAAGAAAACATTTCTACAAAGTCCAATAAATCAACGTTTCTTAAAGATAAGTTTGCAAAAACATGATCTGTTCTGTTTTCTCCCTTAACTGCCCTTCTGTTCAGCATTCATTTTAAATGTAATGTTATTTCAGTCAACCAATACTTTTAAGCATGCTGAATAGTGTGGAACATTCCTTTATTCTGATGTCATGCAGAAAGCATTTTTCTCAGAAGACATCTTTTGTAGTTGTAACCAAAAGGCAAAAGAAACTGGAGATCTCAAAGAGCGGGGGGGTGTGGAGGGGGAATGGCTTAAACTCCTCAATCCTGTCACTTCTAAAACTGTGTCAAAGCCACACATATTTTTGGCAGTGACCTCTTAAAATAGTCCCTTATAAGCAAGTACTTCTTTGCCATTTCCAAGGTATTATACTTATTTTTAGAGGTTTTGACTAAAAATTCCTTGCATTATTGTACTGTATCACAGGGAAGTTCGCTATAGTTTCATGAAAGACGTTTTCATTTCTGACTGGCATCTTCTCAATAGCAGGGGGCCCAGGCACACCGCTCTCTTCCAGGCAAACCTTTCTGCTCTTAAACAGTACAGCATTCATAACTTACTTTCAGCACCGCAGGGCAGCTACACAGTAAAGCTTCTCCAACTTAATAGGTTACACCGCGGAGAAGTCCACTATTTGGCCAAGGTGTAAAATATAAATGCACCCCTCACTCACTTCTGTACCTTACAAAAATGAAAGCTTATCTGTGCCAAAGACCTGCATTTCCACACTACAGCCTGGTTGAGGATAGAATACTGCACTGTTGACAAGTGTTGTATCTTTTTAGTATGATTATTATGTATCATCACTCCAAATTAAACACAGGAAGAGGAAAAATCAACTACAGAAGAAAGAAAACGTGAAAAGTTCTCAACAGAATAAAGACATGTACTGGCAATAACTTTAGTTTCTGCAAATACTCTGAATTCTCAGTGTGTGAAACTGTATTTTAGGCGGAATGTGAATCTTTACTATCTAGGTTATCTCACAGGTGTGGATAAGAAGGGAAGGCATAATAAGGTAAAATTGCTTAAAAGTATCATCAGCATGATTCAGAAACAAGAACTCCTCTTACAAGAAGCAACGCTTGGGAGTTATCCCAAGAGAACTGATGAAATTCTAATTAATAAAACTTTTATATCATAATATGTTAGACTACTAGACCATTCCACCAAGCTCCCATAGTTTTCACATGAAATTACATTATGTTACACAAAAATAATTTTGACAATATTGGAAAGTTAAAAAAAAAAATTGGAAATATATTTTAGATCATTCCACCCATAAAAAAAACACCTCTAAATTTAACTTCTTGTTTTCCAATGGTATTAAATATTTTAAGTCTAGTCCTGAAGACGTTCAAGACATTGAACTTTAGAACTGTGCCATCTTTCTGTACAGAAGAGCTATAATTAGCCAAAGGCTTGTTCTTGCCATTTTGGGTGTCAGAAAATTTTAACTCTGGGAGAGACAAAAAAAGAGGATTGCTATATTTGGAGGAGGAAAAGAAAGCACTTTGCAAGTACCTTTAAAAATGCTATTTGTTTTAAATATGGTTATGTACTAAGAATGCTAAACCCAGCCTTAACAAAGACATCATTGTCTTTGTTAAGTGAAAGAGTCAAATGTTACCAGCATAGAAATACATACTACATATGCACAGATATATGTACATGGTTTGTCTGAACTAACTTCCAACTGTTGTCACAACTGCAAGTAACAACACATAATGTATACAAACTTCTGTGTTCTGTAAATATAGAGACACTTTCAGGTTGGACATGTTATTGGATGTTATTATTGGACTGAGATGTTGGTCATTTGTGTATATACATACATACATATAGTAAAATAATACACAAAACATAAGGATGTCACCTTACCACCCACAATAAATGCATGCATTTTTTTCGTGTATACCTACTAATTAGTACACTGGCTGCAACATATTCTGCCAAAAACATACCATGTTTCAAGTAGACAAATGCCTTATAGTTCTCAAAAACCTGCTGTGTTTACTTGGGAGGGGGTTTTGTTGTTGTTGTTGTTGTTGTTTTGTTTTAGTTTTTCCTTGGTTTTGTTTTTTGAATATTTGGGCACCTAGATTCCACAAATTATAGTCAATATTAAAAACCCTGCAGGTTAAACAGAAATGTTTGCTCTGAAGAAAATACAAGCAACAACAATGGATAGAAACACTTAGGGTAATGAGAACTGGAAGACCGAACAGGCACTGTGAACCTTTATTCTTTCCATAGAAATTAAAACAGGAGAAGCCTAGTTTCTATTATCTTTTCTGGAGCACGTTCTGCCAGAAGGTAGGACCTGGGACACCCTTGGCTTTTCATGTGTAATCTGGAACTGGAGTCCAGGTCTTGTGCTGTGGAAAGAAGGGAAACCTGCTCCCAACAGATCTTTAACAGTATATCAAGGTGTATCTATTACTTTAATCCACTTCTCCAAATGCACTAATGACAGTAAGAGATGCAACTGTAGCCACCACTTAAAGCAGAAAAATATTAACAGATTTCTTTAAACATGGTACCATCTTACTACATGCTCTGAGAGTAATCATAATTGCTTTAATGGGAAAAAATGCTTTTCTGCTTTTCATTTTTCTTTTACAGAGTCAGCACAGCTATGGGAGAGTACACTGGATTCTGTTCTGGCTCGTGCATCAGCAGAATTGGTAGCTAAGTTCCAGCTGTGGAGTCCTCGTTGTTGGCGATCCATGAACCAGAAAGAACACAGCTAGACTTTCAAATTCCACGTTGAGCTTGTGGCACTGGCAGTCAAGAAAAGCACCTTTTCACTTACTCCTTCTCCCCTTTGACTCTACAAAATAAATTAAATTATCCCAGGCAAGACAATCAGCTGCTTTATGATAATCGATTTTTGAAGAGAAGTCTTTGCTTTAAGAAAGCAACAGCACGCATTGAATGCACAATGTTAGCCTGTTGTCCGCCACAAGTACTGTGCCATATGCTTATTAAAGAGCATTAAAGTATGAAAGGGAAAAAAGTGGGACTGCTTTTGAAGGAAATAACGTTAAAATACTTCAGAGAAGCAGTCCAAAACCGAGGGTTTTCAATGTGAAAATAATGTAAGATTATCAGCTGCCGGCAGGATTGCTGAGCAGATGAAGGCTAAACAGGGAAGTGTTTCTGCGTGCTTCTTAACCATTGTTTGTGAGTTGCTGTGGAGAAAACAAACCCAAACAAAATAAAACAAAAAAATAGACTGTTACGTCTTCTAGTTATTCAGCCTTCTTAGAATTATTATTTCCTCTCAAAATTTAAAAACATTGTGGAATATGGACATTTTATACTAGAAGGGAGTATACAATACCATGAAAGTTAAGAAATAATATTGTGTAACTATGTGTTTTGGGTAATATATACTATATATAATTGTAAATATTGCAACTCATAGAACGCACTAGCACTATACACAAAAGACAGCAAGTGTGTAAAGGAAAGAAGGACCGCTAGGCAAACACAGACATGTAATTATGAAAAATACTGCAGAACAGCTTTCATGCTCAGTGGAAAGACAACATTGAAAAGGAAGTTTACCTCCCACACCTTTTTTTTTTTTTTAAAAATGTAGAAATTATGAACTATGTATTTTTGTTTCATGAAGTCTCTAGCATAAGCTCAGTAACAGCAGTTGTACCCAGCCTTAATGCTATGTAGCCACTTAAATGACAGCAGTAACACTTGACAGCGCAAGTTTTCCTTTATATTCTTCTACAACTAGTCACCCCTATAGTTTATCATTCTTCATATTTATAACATATCCACCAAAAGCAAAAATTCAATGTCGCTCATAATATTTTGAAAGAGATGCAGCTTCACAAATGATAGGAACCTTGGGGCATTTCAAATTGAATGCATTTTCTAAAATCACTTTAAATTTCAACTATGGACTGTCGCTAGGCCTGCTAGCCTAAAGGTAATGCTCTGTATTACCATGCCGCAGATCTGGGTTATATTTCCAGCCTCTCTATAGCTTCCCAAGCTGGCACAACCTGGGGTGAGACTAGCACCTCTTGTTATCGTGCAGACACCACTTCAGCCGATTAAGGAGCAGCACTGATAGGCTCTGAAGAGAATCCCATCCTCCTCACCAAGGAAGCTGTGTCTTTGAGCATAGCGAGAGGTTAAAAACAGGGTTGAAATGGAGTATATCCTCAGGGCTCTATCAGGAACATGAAAGACAACCCAAGAAAGTATGTTATATGACAACAAAGACATCAAATAATTTTAGCGGAATAGCTGCCTACTACCTCTACAAGTTTCCTGGGCACGTCCAGATGCATACCGTATCTTTTTCCCTGTCCATCACAAGATTTTTGTGTATTGCTCCTACGTGCAATGAAACAGCTGCTACATTTCAATCTAGATGGCTGAATTACAATGGTGGATTAAGTTATTCCCATGTAATGGATCAATTATCAGGACCTTCTGTACCCAGTGAAAACCAGAAACTACTCATAAGAGGGCATGTCCAGAAAAAAGGCAGCTGGGTTCAGGTGTTGCTACTTAGTCCTCCCACCTCCAGTCCTGAAACTTCAGACAACCTTGTGCACTCAGCCACAGAAGGACTTTCAAAATTAGGAATGAAGGGTTCTGTTTCACTGTTCCCAGATACTATGTAAATATTCAAATTATTCTTGTTACCATGATAAATAATCTCTGTGGGTAAATGTGTGGTATTTATACGGACATTCAAAGGTAGTCGAGATACAGGAAAGAATTTCATATAGTTCCTGCCTGTTTTGTGAAGAGAAGCAAAGAAATCCTAAATTTGAACTGCTTGTTGTAAAGCATCTGGGGATCCTTTAGAAAGAAAGGTATCATCACACTATATGCTATTGTAAAGGCAGTATTTTTACGCTAGGCTCATGGTACAAGCTTTGTATCTGATGACTTTAAAACTTCATAGTGTGAGCACTTGGCTTGAAATCTGATTTTCTCCATTAATGCAGTTATATACAAAAGAAAAATTACTTTCATATTAAGGTAAGCGGCTGCATAGTGATAGTGGGAGTAAAACCAGCATCTGTGGTCTTGTGCAAATCAGCATTAGTTCAAGACTGGATGCTGATAAATAAATGTCTGAAAGGCTGCATACTGGCTGGAATATAGAAAAAGCCAAAAAAGCCAGTGCTAAAGTGCCTAAAAATTTGAAAGATATATACTGCTAAAAATTAAATTGAAATACATTTTCTAAATACCTTCCGCAACATAAGTGGCCTGTATCTTCTTTCAAGACAGAGTATCAGTTTATTTCAAATTTAGAGATATTGGCCTTGATTCAAATTCATGGCAGTTATAGAAACCAATGTTCCATGGCTTGATTCAGGTGGCAAGCATTAAATCTTTTTCCTGCTGTCATGCAACAACAACTTTAATACAAATTAGTACTGCCAAACTCAGTTTCCTGAGCTCAGAAGTCCTTGATGCTACTCCCTGAATTTTATTCATACTTTCACACAGATTGTGCTCTGCTGAAATTGTTGTAGCTGACAAGAAACAAAAAACTACAATTTAATGACACTGGATTCAGTATTATAATTCATGGCATTGTAGAAAACTTAACATGCAGCTCTTCATTATTTTTTTAACTGAGATAAAGCTCAATCAAATCCACGCAATGTTTGTTGGGGTTTTTTCAACCTGTAAATTTGGTTTCCGTGAGTCAGATCTTCTCTTCAGACCAATCGTTTATGCTGAACCCAATCCTGCCAGTCAATAATAACTCACATTTTTCAAGCTACCGATTCAACTTTTACAACAGCTTTCTTGGAGTTCAAGACAAAACCATCCAAGCCTCAGAAAATATGAAACAACAAACCAAAAGCAGGATTTTTTTCCAGTTTTCCTACTCACCAGGAATATACAATTAACTAAACTTGACACTCCAGACAACTCAGGATGAGATCCAGAGGGTAGCTCTGAGTCAGAGAAAGCGTATTTCCACTTAAGAAAGAACCCTCTGTTTCTCCGATCAGCCACTCCAGACTGACGGGCCCTTAATTACAAAGTTCCACAAAAAAGGGTGGGAAATGCCAATGAGTACCTAAGCCTCCTGGGTTTCCATGGCCATGGTCAAAAACCCCTGGCAAAAATTTACATTTCAAGGAACGCCCAGTTCCAATTCCTAGTAACTTCCAGAGCAGTAAACCAAAATCCAAAACCACTTCCTAGCAAAATTTCTGCCAAACCAGTCAACTCCCTGTAACTTTAAAATGAAAAACCCATTCTATCTGAATTTAGACCTCAATTTAGAGCCAGTCATTCATAAGTTTTTTTTCCTTTTTTATTATTATTTTACCAATAATTTATAATCCAGGAGTACCCAAAGGCTAATCAAGCTCTAGGCTTTAGTGTGACGGCAATGAAGAGCCATATAATGGTCAGCCCTGGCCAGGGGCTGACAATGTGTGAAGACAAAGGAAGCAAAACAAACTAAAATAACATCCCTTTTCCTCCCCCAAAACCAACAATGATGAGGACAACCTTATTAGTTCTATGGCTAACAGGATTTTCATTTATCTAAATTTAACCTTTGTTATTTTTTAATAACTGCAGCCTTGCTACTTTCTAAGTGATCCTCTTTTTTAGAATGATTTTTTTTTAAAACTTCTTCATAAAAAAGGAAACAATCAATCAGTTTCTCTGTCACCTCTTTTTCTACCTACCTGTAGCTACCCTTGGCCAGCTGTCTTGCAAGTGCGCGTAAAGACAGAAACACCAAAGTCAGCATATGGTGACATCACTGAGGCTCTGAAGGCATGATGTATATGCACCCATGGTGTTCTGGCTGTCCCTTCCTACTCCTCGTCCTCCTAGGGAACGCTGGTGCTTTTCTGAAGACAAGGGGAAACTATATCTGTGATCCTCCTTAGACCAACAAAGATAGGACCAGAGTCTTTCTGAAAGTTTCAACACATCTGTCTTACTCTTCAAAAGCAGAGACCAAAAATAGTGATTAACAAGTTCCAGCTAATATGAGTGAAGCTCACCTTATGAAAACACTTGAATTAAAATATAATTTCCTTTACAATTCAAATATGTATTTGTGTGTGTATAGGTTTTTGTAATATATTGTTTACATATCAAGAGAAAGGAGGGACTAAATGGATTTTCTCCAACACGATTTCGGTGAATAGTAATCCAAAGAGATCAATGAAAAACCTCAAAACCCCAGAGTCTTTTGGAACTACCAAATTTTACACCACTGTCAAATGATAACATTTTTAATAACTAATGTTAACCATGAAATATGCTTACTCAGGACTTGTAGCTATTTGACCAACAGTGCTAAAGTAAAGAGAGTTTTGTGAAAATTCTGCTCTTAGCTAAAGGCCATACAGGTAGAAAGTAGGCTTTTCAAAGAGCACCATAGGTGTTCACAAAAAATAACAAAGAGAAGTAAGGAAAGCAATGGGAAAAAGTTCAAGGCATACTGTGCATTGATACAATTCTCTATATATCTTACTGCATACCAAACATTTATCAGATGTCAGGAATAGAAATCCCCTGTTTTTTTAAGGCTCACATGCTTATATGTGAAGGCATATAACAGACTTCCAGTATCTACCTACGATTTGGAATTACAGAAATGGTAGTGTTACCTAGCGTTCATTGAAAACAAAGAACAGTCTCTTATTGATTTTACCTGTGATAGGTCCCAAGTGATGCAAAAAAATCAGATGTCCTAAATATGAGCAGCCAGCTTCTGAAAGGACGTGAGCATCTTATTGGCATTGACTTATTTTGGTGACTAATATCAAGACATTGTATAAAATTTTGGCTCTAGTACCTGCACTAAGTGAAGGGTTTTGCATCTAAGGCATAAAACCATGTATAAAATGGAGAGAAAATAATCGAAAAAGCAGAAGAGGAAAGTTGGAATGATTTTTGATGGGATTTCCTAGCTGCACTGCACATCCTCAGCTGGATACTCAAGTTGTGTAAACTGACAACACAGCACTGGAGCCAGTGGAACCACAGTACTTAACACTAACTAATAATCTGGCTCTATCTACTGATGTCAAGACAAAAATAAGCACAAGCTTTCCCACCAAAGAGATTAAAATATGTAAGTGACTCTAATGAATACGATGGTGTTTGGGGAATTCCTGTATCTTTTGTGCAAATCAAAAGAAATGATGAAGGGACAGAGAGGGTAATGGCAGAGCAGTAATGCCTCGCGTAACCTCACCATTAAGAGATTCATAATGAAAATCTTCTCTAGCGGTGTGCGTAGTGCCCGTAGCAATGTGTGCCTTTGCACTCCACAGAAATAGAGAAAAACTTACTGACAGGGGACTGTGAGCCCAAGATACAGCACTGAAAGAGGTACTTAAACCTGTGAAGTATGCTGCACATGCTTCGAAAAATGCACATACATTAATGGTGGTATTATGGGACAGGCCAAACATCAATAACTAGCGATCAGCTGGATACTTAAGAATTAGACCAATCCAACTTTCTTCCTTCATGAAAAACAAAAACATTTATAAAAAAATCAAAACTCTTTAGTCAATGTGAGATAATAATTTTTCAAAAGCTATCCAAAGTCACATGACACCTCAAGATGATGTACAACATGCAACCTGGACGGATTGTGTTTTGGAAATTCCTACAAAAATACTTGCTAGCCTATCTGATAGTCCGCTTTTTTAGTCCATAGTTTTTCTTATGCCTGTGATGTTAAGTATCTTGCTGTCCTAACCTTCAGAAATTACTCTCAATTTCTGTGAAGTAACGTGACTCATTTCACAGGAGCTATCTAGTAAGTGCAATGACTACCCTGATAATTTATCAGACAAAAATGGAAGTAAAATGTACTGATTTTATTACTCTTCAAGCCTAGTTAATAACATTAAACACATCAAAGCTACCACTGAAGGAGAGTTTTTAAGAAAGTTTGACTAAGAGTGTGATCCAAAATCACTTGAAATCACTGAGCATCTTCCCATTGATTGACTTCTGTGAGCTTTGAGGCGGCCCTGAATTGGTCAGCAACGATGCTCCAAGATAAATTACAAATTGAAATTCAATTAGGAATGTACAAATATGGAATTACTGTACCCCTGTCATGACAGAAGAAAAGCCACCTCTTCAGTTATCATTAGTACAGCTTTGCAAAGCTCTCCTAATACTACACTGCTTGTCAGGGATTCTTTCTCCCTTTTCTACACATTAATCCGAAGTATTTAAAGCGATCCTGGCATGGCCTGAACACCATAGGGGAAAGTCCTCCATGACAAATGCCAGGTGCTCCTGCCAGCAGAGCGATTCCCTGACCCTACGAGCTGGCAGAATAGAACGTCTCAATCGGCTCGGAGGTCAGCCAGCTTTCTGGGGAGGCGTTCAGCAACTTCCCTGGCCACAAGCAAAAATAATCTTGTGCCATGCACCTAAAGTAATAAAAAGAAACAGCTAGATAGTGATGTGAAAATTCTAAAATAAAGCCCTCTGCCTGCTTGCTTGTGAATGGTGAGGATAAACAGATCACTCTTACAAGACAGACAAAGGTATATAAATTCCTTAAATTAAGGAAAATATTTAACACAAAGTTATACCCCAGGCCTGTTTTTTCTACATTTTGTAGCACTGCATTCATTTCATATTTTGCCTAGTTTTGCTTATGTAAATTTTAAATAAATATTAAATGGATGCTCTGTTCTTTGGATAACTTTATGTTCTGGCATACTGTATGTTGCCACTGAGCACTCATTCATTAAACATACGAGTGATCTTGAAAATCTTTAATTGTGTAGGATCCCTGTACTAAGATATTACATCAGAAGTAACGTAAGGATTTGAAAGGCTGGGCCACGCATCCTACAACAGGAACAGAATGTGTATGATCATTTTTGCAGCATCAGCATACACTTAGCAGAGCACCAGTGAATGTTGAATGTTATTTTGTCTAAAAACACATGATAATACAGAACTGGTTTTAAAATTTAACCTGCAGTATCTGCATATTGCATATATTGTCATTAGGCTTTAAATGTTCACATGTGAAATCTTGACACCTTTCACTATCTACTACTTGGGATCAGGTTTTCGCATCTTCAGCGAATCTCCCTGTTTCTTTCAAAAGTATCCCTTTCTGGCAAAAATAAGGAATGCAATCCAGCTTCTGCTGAAAACTAGATGAGGTTCTGTGTTACCATAATTTTCTTCTACGAAAAACACAACCCAATGACCTTTTATTGCTAGTGGAGAACAATTTAAAAAATAGTGGTGATTTAGAAACCAAAGTCTCATTTTTCAAAACAGGCCCTTAAGCACCTACACATCTTTGTCCTTTTCAATGAGATTAAAGTTTGTGTACATAAATCATATCTGAAAATGAAACTTAAGGTCCTGAACCACTTTGGCTGTTTTGAAAATATCACCCTGCAACTTCAAATAATTGTTCAATAGAGAACATTAATTTTTTTGTTTTAAAGTAGCATTTCTCTTAACTTAGCAACTTTAATATCATTTACTAGGACTCACTGAAGATTTTCACTTAAACATATCTGCAAACCCAAGTTTCAATTTCTTGGGCAACTTTAGCATTTGCTTTGTTTATGCTCGTAAGTGAAATTGAAAGCAATACATTATCTAGCCTTAAGGGCTTGCTTCTCTTTCTCCTTTCAATTAATCTTGTCTCCCAGGAGTCCAGCATTAAAATAAAATAAAATATCAATACTATTATTTTTTAATTTCTATGTGTTTAATTATAAGCAGCAATTAATCAATTTTTTCAATTTTATTTCTTCTTGGGGGCATCTCACTGATAAACTGAAAATCAACACCAGTGTATTAATCAAATAATCACAAAACTTTGAGCCAAAAAAGAGTTCACCCCATCAAGACTGTAACCTAAAGCTAAGCAAATCCCATCTTTTTCTTGAATTATTGGTAGAACTAATTTACTTTTCCTAGAAAACATTTTCAGAATATATATTAACATTCAATAGCAGAGGGCCGATTTCTGTTTTCAATTACACTCTGCAACTTCATTAACACCAGTGGAATTGTTTGGATATAACTAATGGCAAAAAATGACTCACAGTTTACACTTTTTTTTTTTTTTTCTGAGTACTTTCTATCAAAGAAAAAAGAGCTCATGACTAATCCACACTGATATTCCCGGTACAATCCTAAAGCCTGCAAAATGCAAATTTCAATCATTTTGACATTGTTGTCACTGTTGAATCCACTTTAAATGTAAGAACACTAGATACTGCTGCTCTCTTCAACATTTTAATATCAGTGGATCAAATCAAATCACTCTGGATAGGCTTGGATTTTGATCTATGCGCAAGATTAGTTAAGAGTCGCACAGATTTTCCCTCAAACCCCTTATTTTGTAAGAATTTTCAATATGTCTGAGGAGCTGGCCTTCCCTAACGATACTCCAGTTATTTTTGTGAATATATATAAACTCATTCTCTGACACTATGAGCATTTGACCTCATTTACACTAGAACTGCCATTAGATTTTTTTAGGTACTATTATAGAAAAGAAATAAAAATATTCCAGGAGTTAATTTCAATTTCCAGGATAATTGTTATAATATTAACCTCTTTTTTTTGTTTAATCTATTTAATTATTTCTACCCTTTTAATCAGTTCAGATAAATTAACTGACTTAACTGCAGCAATCTGCACAAGCAAGATGCTGCCCACCAACAGATATCCTCAAGTTTCTTCTTCTAGTCATTAAATTCGTATTTTCCACTGAAAGCTTTTAAAAGTTTTAGTAGCTTTCTGCTGCACAGCTAAGTTCTCAAAAACCATTTAAGTCTGATTTATATTAATTTACCTATATAAAACACATCTGACAAATTGTTTTACATTGTACAGTAGTAAATTCATCACTACACCAGCAAGGAACACCCTTCCAATACGAAAAATCAGTGTAAATACTGATAACTCCATTACAGCACATTCTGCCACACACCTCTTCCCCGACTCATGGTGTCACACCCTCTAAGAGAAGCTTTGTGCTTCCTGGGAAGGGAATTATTTGTGATGGACTTACTAGTACTTTTCTTTGCTGTTTTTAATAGCTGTATCTCTTAAACAAGTACTGCCTTCATTTATATTTGTATCTTTAGTATGTATAACATATTTATTTATCCATCTTAACTTATTTAGTCTTAACCAGAAAACTTTAATATGTGAAAACACGTATCTGAGTAGCAAGTTTTTTGAGAAATGAAAAACTTTGCACTAAACACAAAACAATTGACAGGATTTGTTTACATATGTTATAGCCATATTTTCCTAAATGTAGAACTTCAGTCTGCTCATAAATTTCAACACCTTTACTTTGTAAAGAGGCAGCCAGTGAACTATTTTTATAGATTCTCTTTGATCAAGAGTGATAATTTTATCTTTTTTATCATTACTTTTCTAGCACAGTTCTACATAAGTGGTATTACTTTACCAAAAGTTAACTCTGTTATTTCAGCACTACATTTTCTTGATTAATTGCTTTGCTATCTCTGTGGACAAATAATGATCCACAGTTCAATAAGAACTCAAATAAATAAAATCAATTAACACCTTACATGTGTCAGAAAAGCAGCTGATGACACTATCTTAAAAAATCTGTTGTGGTGAACTGTACAGTAACAATTACTTTTTTTACTGAATCACACCACAGAGGCAAAAACTCGACTTTAAGCATTCGAATTTCTATGGTTTTAAAGCTGCTGGCCCTATGCAAAAGTGATATTTTCTCTTGATTAAATACTCAAATTTCATCTCTCGGAATCCATTACTTTATACTAACAAAGAGTTTGCTAGAAAAAAGTTTTTAAGAGCTCTCCACGGGCAATAAATTTCAAGTTTGACATAATTTCAAACACTGTTAAAAACGTATCTGTCAATATTTGATCTTAAAACAATCTCATTAAAAGAGGTATATCTCAGATATTATTACAAGGCACACTTTTTAATATCTTATTAGCACTTTATTAAGTGGTTTGTGCAGTGCCATTTTAATGATGAATCTATTGTTACTTGCAGAAAGTTTCCAGCAGCTTGATAGCTTCCACATATTTTAAATACTATTAAGCAGTTTCAGTGTTCTCTAAATCTGTACTAAGATTTTTTAAAACACCTATTCTTTTGTTAAGGAAGGCCTCAGTTTTACGAGCTCTGTGCCATTGCCTGCAGCTACCATCTCATAGTTTCCAACAGGAAGTGCAAAGATCAACAACTCCTAGTATGTCCAACGATGATGATGATGACTATTATAATTAAATTAAGCCTACTTCCTCTGTCCAATGTTTCCAAGTTTATCAGTGAAAGAAGGATAAAATCTGATCCTATTGAGGTCAATGGGAATACTGCCATTGACTTCACCATCACTAGTATTTGACTAAAGAAATAAATTTAAAATACCTGTTCAGATGAGATATCTATGTAGGTGAAACTGCATTATCGTTTTAGGTCACTCTGTTGTGAAATAATTTTATAAATCAAATAAAATTAGCACTATATTGCCTGCTGCCCTGCACGATACGCTTCTGTTTACATACAGGGAGCTGGGCCTGTAACGTCCGTCTGTAAGAGAGCTCAGGTTTCTCCCTCCCATTTAAAAGTTGTGAAAAGCATGAAATCATAAAAAGCATGAAAGTACACCAATTTTCTTTTTTTTTTAAAGGTACTTATTACAGCTTCTGATTACAGTGTATTTTACCTTCCAAAGTGAAAAGTACCGTCTATAAACCACCAACTGCCGGACACCAGTGAGTGTTCAAGGCCTGGTCTCCTGTTTGCGCTCTGTCCTGCTCCTGCTTCCCAGGGTGACTCCCGGTCAGCCACCCCCACCTTCTCCTATCCAGCTGCTTTGATGGAGAAACAGGCAGTACTTTGCAAATCCTGGTTTCCATTTTATTACAAATGAATACTTTTGTGATAAAACGTAGTTTAGTCCAATCTTGCCTTCTGCCTTCACCTTCATTAATAAGAGAGCTTAGAGTATCCAATATTTGGGCAGCAATCAGGTTCACCAAATCATTCTGCCTTACAGCCTTGTCCTTGTCTATGTCTGGGGTTCCTTAAGAACCAGGAGAGCAGTAAGTAGAGCCCCACACTGGTCACTTAATGTGCCCCATCTTGTCAGACAAAGAGACAGGCACACAGCCTTTAAGCTTTGACCTGAAGCTCATGTGCACTCTCACTGCATGGCCAGACACGCCTTTGTCATGACACATCGGATATACTTCGCTCATGAGATTGAGAGGAAAAGTGAGAACTGTCCACACCATATACAGCCCCGAATAATTACACCCAGATGCTAAAAACCTTTCCAGACAAAATGCTACCCCCACTGACTCCTTTCTTCCCTTTTGCACCTTCCTTTTCTACCCTCAACCCAGCCATCAGGTTACAGGAATAAAATTTCAGTACCTCTGATCTGGTCCTTCTAGAAAAAGCTGTGCAGCTCTGGACAACTCTGTAATACTCCCTAATACTTTTACTTAGAAGAAGGTAACTCTTCACATCAGGGATTCCATTTGGGAACCTCTGCTCCACAAATGAAGAGGTCCAGCCCCTTAGTAAACACTGTCTCTCCTTCATGAAGATATTTCCTTATTCACCAAGGTCAGCTTGCCCTGAGAATTTCTTTCTCTCTTTTCAGCCCTAAGCCCTCCCACACACAAGCACAGTGCTTCGACTGTAAGGACAGAAACAAGCACCAGACATGCACGCACACGTTATAATATCTTTTATGCTGAAAAGTGAAATCATATGACTGCAGAGTAAAACACCGCCCAGTTATATGAGTAGTGATCTTTCATGTTCTGCAGCCAGTATAATCCTTTATGATCCACTTCAAGAATAAAATGCTCCCCTTACAAATAATGTTGAAACTCTATGCTGACCATTTGAGCAGTAAGCGTTTCTTCAGCATCTTGCTGCTCCCACAGAACAAGGATTTCTTTTCCTGTAATAATGCTGTTTCCAGGTCAATAATAGGCATCAACACGAGCTGCAACACTGGTTGGAAAATCAGGCTTTGAAGTGCTGGATGTTCACAGGGGCTCTTTTTTAATGTCCGGAAGGAGTTGTTAAAAATTATTCATCCACTCCACTTTATTTTGTGCATTTCTATACTGCCAATGTGATGTAAAACATTCCTGCACCATGAAGGGAAATTTTAATATTTAATCCTATTTTTTCCATTCTTGAAGCATCGCGTATCTAAGAGACACATCAGACATAGCTCACCCAAATGTCACTAGCTGCAACTTTCATGAGTTTTTAAAAGTTATTTGCCGTTTTCTCATGTACCCATTTCTTATGGAAGTAAAACTTTTCTTCCTACTGTTAATTGTCCTTTTCCAGCATCTCCGTTATCTAGACACAGAGTCAGCGGACCTCTGAGAAATTCTCACTTGCATCACATTACCTAATGCCTGCAGTATAGAACCAACTTCCTTGGTTTCTTCCAGAATACCTAGGGATATACATGTAGGAACTATAGAAAAAAATCAAGTAGCAGAAGACCTATTGATGCTCAAGGCACAGCTTATGAGCAATTAAAAAAAAAAAATGCAGACATTTATTTCAGCCTGAACTATCGATCCTCATGAATGTCTGTAGCATGCTTCCATTTCTCATTAATCCTGTCCACAATGTTAAGTAAGAGGAACAAACAGAACTCCACAGTTCCCAGAATAGTTTTGCATCATTTTGGATACAAAACAAGACTCCTGATTAGTAACTTCCTCGGATTTTTCCCTCTAGAAGATAACAGATGCTCGTTACCTACGGACTGTGCTACAGCCATAATCTTAGTATCTATTGTGATGCCCAACATTTTAAAAGAATCTGATTCAATCTTTCTGTCCTAGATGTTGACTACCACTGTTTCATTGCAGGTGCATTTCTATCCCTTCAACTCAATATACAATTCCTGAATCACAACATTCAGTATCACATATAACAAACTCGATCACAGATGAAGGTTCACCATTCTATGATCTGGTGTGGTGTATCCTTTAATCAGGGTTTGTTCCGCCACCCAAAGTCACTGCTGTTACTGGCCCACCTTTAGCATTTTTGTTGCAAAGTTCACATTCAAATTGATGATATTCCACTAACATCCATAAAATTGGTGTTTCCTATTAGAAAGCTCTGCGATTTTAGAGTTGGTCTACTAGAAAAAAACCCTCAGATCTCAGGACTGTGGTGGACCTTATCAGTTCGCAGCCTTGCAGCAAAGGCGGCCAACTGCGTACTGAGTTATATTAACTAGACTGTAGGCAGCAGGTGCCCCTCTCTTTCCAACACTTGTGAGATTGCATCATGACTACCCAGCCCAGTTTGGGGCCCTCCACTACAAGAAATACAGGGATGTACTGGAGCAAGCCACTGCAGAAAGCCACTACGATACATAGAAGACTGCACTACATAATGCACTAGGACAGAACTGGGCCTGTTCAGTTGTAAGAACAGCAGATGAAAAAGAGCTCTCATTTCTGTCTACAGCTATCTAGTGGAATGTTACAAAGAAGATGAAGCCAGACCCTTTCCCGAGGTGTACAGTTGCAGGACAAGAGGGAAAGACACAAGCTAGAACACAGAAAACTCCAATGAAATATTAGCAAAATCTTTTTTGTCATGAGGTAGTCAAACACTGCAAGCTGGCCAGGGACGTTGTGGAATCTCCATCCATGGAGATATTCAAAACCTATCTGGACACAGTCCTGGACAACCTGCTCCAACTGACCCTGCTTCAGCAGCGGGGGTTGGACTAGATGATCTCCAGAGGTGCCTGCCAACCTCAGCTAGCCTGTGATCCGAAGCAAGTCGTAGCCTAAGCCTTTCATGACATCATATGGTAAACCCAGGCCCTGTTCAAGACTGTGATACACATTCAAACCTGAAAATAAATCAGGCTGTTCCCTCCTTTTCCAAATATGCTGTGGAACAAATCAAGCTTCCTTTCGCTCTCCTTCCAAAGCATTCCTTTAGGCTTCTGAGTTGTATTTAGCTCAATCAGAAGCCTACACAGAGATATTAGTACAATGTTCTTCTAGAACACCAGCACCATTTTCCCTGCCAAGGTTCTAGGAAATCTTGCCATCCGAGTTTCAGTTTCCCATCCTGGAACTCTCCAAATCTCTCCTGATTCAAGACCTGCTTGTGAGGTTTTTATCACACAGTCAGGTACGGATATCAACATTCTGATGAATATCATTCCACAATCAATTTCTTTTTCCCCTCCCCTTCCTTAAACATGTCAACATAAGAGCAATTATTTCAAGCCAGAAAAACTTACAAAGTGCAAACTGTATACCTGCTGCTACCTCAATAATTATCTGAAGCCTTTGTAATAGTGCCAAGTCTACACTGGTATAACAGCAAAATGTGGCTTCAAATACTTGTGTATACAATTAATTAAATTTATACACATGATAACCTATCTCTGCTAGTATGCAAACTTACATATTTATGAAAACAACTATTATGAATCAGTTCTTTCTCCAAAACTGAAATAAATACAGGAATTATATGGGGACTGATATTACATACCTTTTACAAAAGTTATCAATATATACTTCAACTATATGACCTTTAAACTGATGTCCATATCACCACTAGTTGGCTTTGTTTACTGTTAGCATGTATAAAATAGATTGCATCCCAGTTTAAAAGTATAATACACATTGACGTTCACACGTGTTTATTGCAATGTTCAAGTCATCCCTACAATTAATTTTTGCCATTGGGGTTTCACCAAGCAAAATAATATCCAAGCATTTAATTTTACTAAATTCAGCCTGTTAAATATGCACTTTGCTTGATGGTAAAAAAAATCAAACTTCAAATATGAGTGTAAAATTAACTACTATGTTACAGAAAACCCTTTCCAACAAATGAAAAATAAACAGCAATTAAAATTACAAACCCTTCAAAGCAGGGACTCTTCTTTTTTTTTTTTTTTCCCAAGGTATGATGCCTTGTCCATACACTCCCAACAAGGTCTTTCTCAGTCATATCAACATGAGACAAAAATACATTATGAAGCAGTGTAATTAAGCTGCGACACATCTCATATCCATTCATGAAATATGCTGAAAACAATACTAGCCAAAACTACTTAACTGAGGCCATTTTCTCCAACAGTTTTCTAAGAAAGAGAATCACCAAAGAGACTTGCTACAGCTTCCAGAAACATCCTACACAGCAATGTAAGAACAGGCGTACTGGGCCAGACCAGTGTTTCCTCTATCCCAGCTCCAACAATCTCCAAAACCAGTTGCAAGGAATAACATAAAACAGCGACGGCATGTATGATATGCACCCACAGTCTCCAATCATTTTCAGTGCAGGCACTTCCTCAGGCAGATATGCATTTAGTAACAATCAGTGGATTTTTCAGACACTAATTTGTCCCATCTCCTCTGAAATTCATAAAAGCTTTTCACACCCCAATCCACTTAAAAGACATCACTTCCTCTTACAGGCATTTAGTATCCCAGATCAACCAAACATGCAGAAAAGTAAAGATTCGTAATACATGAAATATTATTTTATTGACAAAAAATATTCTGATTAGCCGCAGTACCTGTAGTACTAACACATCCACTAGGTAATCAAGTGACAAAGGACAAAAACCCTGTCACTACTGCCCAAAATCTTACAGTGCAAGTATCAGATAAGAGACAGGAAACTATTTAGAAGCAACCAGGCAACCACAGCTCGCATGACAAGAAGTGATATCTTGTTTGAATCTTGTAGCTTGATGGTGTCATGCTTTTGTAGGCATTTCAGGTAAGGAACATCTTGGGAAAAGAGATGAACTCAAAAAGGTAAGGTTATGAAGAAGCATGAGTCCAAGCATAAGGTATCAAACAATTGTGTGTTTGCAAATACAGTAAATGGGTGACTGGGCTGGTCTTATAACTTGAAGGAAAACTTTGACGAAGAGAAACGGTAAGACACAGATGGGTGAAGAAGGTTTTGGACTTAGGACAAGTTCCTAGTATTTCATGCACCAGAGAAGGAAGGCCAGTTGGAATATAAAAAGACATGGTCAGAGCGACAGTCTGTGACTCTGAAAATGATCTCTCTAAGAGGAGTCTGAACAGATATGACTGGAGAAAAAATAATCAATGGTAGTAAGAATGAGCACTTAACTGAAGAGTGGGCAGGAAAACACATACAGCAGGAATGGTAGGCAGAAAAAGCCCGCAAGACTTAGACATAGTCTGAATGCAAAGAACTTAAGAACAAAACAGAACAGTTATACTAGGTCAGTAAACCAAATATAGCACAGGAAGAGTGTTCCTTTCCATGATACCCCATGTCAGCATCCAGCAGTCAGCTGTGTAAAAACTTCCTGAAGCTGAGTTGCATCATCACCACCACATTTAATAGCTCATCAGAGACATAATAGAGTAATGCCTGAACCATTTTCATATTTTGACCTCTAAAACACCCTTTGGCAAGGAATTCCACTATTCAATTGCACATTACATTGTGGGGGAGAGGGGGAGCCCAAAAAAAGCCCCTAAAACAACAAAACCAAAAAAGCTCACCTTCTGTTAAGTGTTTTAAAACTGCTTCCTGAGAATTACACAGGATGTTTCTTTGTTCTCATAATATTAGAGTTAATGAATAAATGTTCCCTCATTGCCTTCTTGAGGCCTTGCATGATGTTATGGCCGATTCCTCTGTCATCTTTTTCCCAAGATGAAATATATTACTTTATTTAACTTTTCCTCTGACAAAACTCCTTCCGTGTATCTCATCAGCCTTCATGCCTTTCTCTCAAACTACAGTATCTTTTTGAAATTGTGATAACAAAAGTACACGCAATACATAAGACTGCAGACACTGTGGATTTATGGATTGGCATAACTATATCAATGTTCATGTTTTCTGTTTGTTTTTCTATTTCTTTCTTACTAATACCAAATACTCTACTTGCCTTTTTAATTGCTAAGCTATGAGGGAGAAAGCGATCTATATCAGTGAGACTGCCAAATTAAGGACCTGTCTTAATAGGCAATATGGTAGTATTACCCCAAAAAGTAGATGGAGGGCTTGGAAAGAACTCTAGGAGATCTGTTTTGACTAAGGGAGTCTAAGCAAGGCAATAAAGGACGAGATGACAGAGAAGCAAGACTACATTTTCATTGAGATAGAAATTCCATAAGCCTATAAATCATCAGCAAAGAGATGATACTTGAATTGTGTTTCTACATAAGATTATGCAAAGATGAAGAGCAGAATGAAGGAAAAAAAGGGGGCGGCTGAGAGACAACACATTGCAGAACTCCCACATAAAGCTGGATAGTGAATGAGAAAGATCCTCCAGAAGATGCACTGAAGAAGTGATCAAAGTATCCAAGGACAGCAGAAAGAGGACCTTTGCCAAGAAGTCACAGGGCAAAAACAACAAGCACATGGTCAACTGTTTTCACAGATGATTGACAGGTTGAGAGGATCAAAATTTAAGATTTAAAGTGCAATTCTCATAATGATTTAGAAGTCCATATCTTGCAGAGATCCCTTGGAGAGACAGCCTCTGAAGCTGGATCACCCTGCTTAGTGGGGATCACTCCACTTAGTCACATATGCCTTTGCTCTGCCTTTTATCGTGCCCATCACTGCAATGCACTCTGCATTTGTGTTTGCTTCTGCTATCATAGCATAGGGCTATAGTATGATACTACGAAGCTGTTTACTCATGTGATTGCAATGCCCAGGGCTTTTTATATAGTAACCACATTTGCCTTACACAGCCTTCTGAGCAGAAGTTAATACTGACTGAGGTAGTATGAATTACAACTAGAACTGAGTATTAAACAACTTTATGAGACACAGCTCCTGGCTCTACCAGGAACTGGGCAACAAGTGGAAGGGTGGACCCACTGCTACGGATCTGCATCTCCTCTTCCTCACCCATTCCCAGATCAGTTAACCAAGTTAGCTGCCTTCTGCTAAGCTTTCCTTCACCATAGAAAGAAATTACTGAAAAGTTTAATTAATACAGTTTCCAATCCTGAATTATCTTCAAAGAATCTGTCCATGAAGTGGGACAGTCTAGATGAAAATTACTGTTTCAAAATTATTTTGAACCTCCCATTCGTCTCTATTTTGCAGTCACATCTCCCATGAAAACTGTTGTGTAGGTGTGCTACAGATTGCACAACAGCCCATTTGAGTAAGAAACTCTATAAAGTGATTTGTTTTCCAGCAATTACACATGCACATATACATACTCACACACACTTCTATATATCAATGACTTCTGAAAATACAAATGGAAATGACATAGCAATCTTCCAAGCATTCTGCTTTCTTTTTCATTGCACACACAAAAAAAAAAAGACAGAAAAAAACATTCTTAACTAATATAGTTTAGTTACTAAAATTTTCTGTCCCTTAGAAAATAGATAAATTAATTATAATTAGCTCCCACTTGGGTAATTTTGTGTATAGCGTTCATACCAGTGATCTGTTTTTAAAAAAAGGCAAAATCAACACATACATTTTCTTAAATAAAGGACTTGCATAAAACAAAGTCAGGCACTCGGTTCCTCTTTCATTCCATATGATACACAGCTGCGTCAATCCCATCAGGAAACAGGCAACAGGAAATTCTTAACATTCTGAAGAGAAATCTAAAGATGTGTCTCATCACCCTTCCTCCTAAAAGTGCTTTTTGATTGTCTAAAAGACTTTTACACCAGTTCTAAAATTATTAATTATTTTGCTTAGCTTTTAAGCAGCTATAGGCCTCATTAAGTAACTAACAAAGAATCAAAAATTTATTTTTTTGTAAGTTGCCTTCACTTTTTCATTTCCTCTGTCCCAAAATATAAATCAATGAGGAAAGCTTGACACCTATGGACAAAATCAAAGCCAAGTACCTTAGCTATTGGAAAATGTTCCTTCATAATGTGCTGCTCCTGTGTTATTTGTGTTTCTAACTATAGCTCTTGCATATATAATTCCATTATACTTTTATAAATCACCGTTTTGAAAAATGCTTTTGAACCATTAATATATTTTCCTGGTTAAAATTCTTTGAGATGTTCTTAACAAGAGTCTTAGATAATGAATTTGGGCAAACTCTGGAACAGTCTTTACAGTATTATCATTCTCATTAATTTTCAGAACTACCCACTGTGTTGAGATGATTGTCATGGGCCTAAGACTTCAATTTGGCTAAATATTTTTGCATATATTTCAACATATAAGTAACTAACAGATGTTTAAAATGTTAAGTTCACTTTCTAGAAATAGTTAAATGTTTACTGTAATATCATAATTTGTTTTTGCACTCATATTTATTTTGCTGCTTCTATCTTTAAACATTCCGTTAGAACCCTGGTTGGCTGTAGACAAAATGCTTTAAAACGACTTCACAAGAAAACAAAACATACTCGATTTAGTAAATACAGCTGTGCTTTTAAAGAAAGAAAAAAAACCCCCACACTTAACGGTACCACAAATGAAAAACAAAGAAAAGAAAAGAAAACACTTAATGCTAGAAATGTTACTTTTACCTAAGGTCCAGACTTCATGTAAACCATTTTAAATTGTTTGCATAATAAAGGCTTTTAAATTCATATTTTACATTGACTTTAGAAACCTAGTACATTCTGCTGTCTTACATCGTTACTAGAAGGCTATATTAGATGAAAAAAAATTACTTTTAAAATGTTAATACACCGCATATACAGTATCTTACTTTGGTCCAGACTATTCTTTTTTCTTTGCTTTTTTTTGGTTATCTTTGAAGACTGCTTCTGTTTCCATTGTTTCATCCTTAACCATTCACATATCAGAGCAATAAGTATTTCATTACTGGTTTATCTGTCCAGAGGCTTGAGAAGCAGTAACAATTAACCCTCCCTTCACAGTGATTGATACAGGCTTTGCTTTCAATTTGTTCCACTACACAGATCATGAAATTCTGAATGCGATCATCCTTATTGACCTACACTTTCAAACACACGGCTACAATGAGATGAAAGTAATTATTAAAAGGAACACAGGACTACTCAATGCTGAAACAAAGTCTTAAAAAATCTTTTAGATGACCTTCTCATAAAACTAGCACTATTTGATGTGAAATAAAATGATGGATTTGCTTCACAATCTGGAAATACTAAATTTAAATCTGATCAAGTACAATATCATTATATCATATAAGCCCAGCTCTAATGTCATATCAGTTCATATCTGACCCAATAAACAGCGACTTCAACCAGAGTGATCATAGTAGCATCCGGCCTTATATATTTTAAAAGTTCCTCCGTCACCTTTATTTTATACCAGCTCTGTCTGAAATGTTGTGTTAAAAATGACAAGACTGTAATTACTATTCTACTATAGTCTGTTTCAAAAAGACAGGGTGTTTCTTTTTAAGATCCTGGACTTCTTGAGGCACCTAATGTAAACAAGTACACAGGAAATTCAGACTGCTAAGGAAAAATGAGAAACTCAAGTCAGATTTCCATCATCGGCTGAGATGAACCAAGACCTATATACACCACTGCTGGAGACTTACTGCAGTGGAAAACAAGTATTTTTTCATAAACCCTTGAAAAATAACCCCACCAAAATATTAATTTCTTGTAATTGATACATTTTTGAAAAATGCAAAAGGATTGGAAGGTGAACAGTAATGACAGAACTATATAAAATATGGGTTGCAGTCAAAGAAAATCAGGATAGAGAACTGTGCAGAAGGATGTTCTTACAGGCCTGAGGCTCTAATCACAAAACAGAGTGATGGAGATGAACCAATACTGCATGGATTAGCAATGAATTATTTTGAACTATAATCATGTGCCAGCACAAAGGGGAGGTAAAAACTAGCCATTACTCACAAGCTGATCTGCAAATAAGAACAAAAAAAAAGTAAAAAGGGGAAAAAATTTATATGCTAAACCAAGTCAGGAGAATAATGAAAATCTAAAATGTTGTTACACTTCAAGTAACATTCTATTTAATGTCTTTCGTGTACTGTATAATATCGAGTATTTACACAATACAATCTGTAAGATGATGGGGCTAAAGCAGGGTTAAATCAGACAACTCTTCTGTAAATTAGTACTGGATAATAATATGTGCTGAAAAATATCCTAATAGAAGAGTTAGCTTTAAAATAAGACACGTAATCACTAATTTCTCCCACTGTAAAACTGCATATATATATGGGAATACATATGTATATATAGATACACGTACATGCATAGGTAGAGATAGGTAGAGTTATATGCAAATGTGTATATGCACATGCACACTTATGTATACATATGCATAAATAATGAGGGATTTAATTTCCATTAGTCCATCTGAAAGCAAAGCACCACCATCTTAAGATTCAATGTTAGTTTTCCCACTCGGGGGAAAAAAAAAAATAAAATGTTAGAACCAATTTTGTGAGAAAAGAAAAATCAAAACTGCTATCCACAAAGATTCCTGAGATTCTTATGAACAGACTGTTTAAATGAAGAGCACTTTAATCAGTAGAGGAATCCTCACGTTTCTAATGTCTTGCTGTGCATTCTGCAGGTTATAGTAGCAGCTGGTAGAGGTCATATATCTTTTGTGAGCATCCCAAAAAGGCTCACTGCCAGACTGTTAAATTATGAATAAGCAATGAACAAAAGAATGCAGATACGGTGGTGACAAGATAATCCAAGCAAATTTATCTATGACAAATTTCACAGGATTAACAAATTACATTTACACAGAACAATAAAAATGTGCAAAAAAAAAGGATGAGCCTACTTTTCCCTCACAGCATTAGAGGAAAAAAAATCGCCATTCCAATGCATGTATTTACATTTAACTTTATCTAAAGTAAGACATTTATAGCTTGCTGAAGACAATCAACTGGCATTATTTCCTTTCAAAAAAATACATATAGTGTGTCTATCTAACATACAACATATGCCTGCACTTTGCAATATACAAGTCAGTGGAAGATCTTTTAAAGTTCTCCTCACAATTAATAACAACCAGAATAAATATAGAAGAATTCTAATTTTGCTTTTCAGGCAGAATATTCTGCCATTCTCTGTCAGTTAAAAGACACTTTTTCCCTTAATCATTCTGGGGTTTGTTCCTATTTGAACTGAACAAACATTGCAATATATGGTAATTGCCACAAGAAAGAAAATAAGTCATGACTAGGACTTGAATACTTTTTTGCAGTAGTATCACAAAACTATTAAGAAACAATAATAAAAAAAAATCACCACTCCAAAGGATTCCTAAATCCAGAACCTAAATACTGGATGTTCCGAAAGATACACATTCAGTATGTCAAATAATTTTTTTTGGAAGAAGAAGGGATTTGCAGTGTTTGCTACATCCTGCAGTCTTGAGAAGTGATATAAAAACAAAAGTTGAAATTTCCCTCAAAAGCACGGAATAACAGTTTCCAAATTACAATTATGTAGAGAAGCATTTTTCTTCCTGCGAACAAAGGAATGAAAGGAAAGACGACACCTCTTAGTTTCGAAATTTGAGGGTAAGTAGAATGACTGATAAAAGGAACTGCATATATGTCTGAAAGATCTGGAATCTGCTGTATCTTTTCTATCATGCGTCTCATCTAAAGTCTATATTTTCTGTCACCTCCATTTATTTTGTTGTTTGTTAATCCGAAACAGTTGTTTAGTAAAAAACAGATCTTGAATAAAAATGGGCTTTCTGAAATCATATCTATCATTTACGTATCAAATATATGTTCTTGTTACAGAGCATTGCCTACAAACAGGAAACCTCACTATTAAAGTGAACATCCAATTAATTAAGATACTTTAGTAAACTACTTGGATCCTTCAAACACTGCTACTTGAGTACCATTTATCTAGCTCATTCAGCCGTTGAAAAAAATTACTGTACTTTTGATTTTCCACAAGAAATGCAAGTTTTGTTGTAAAACTGAACAGCAACTCAGAAAGAATGAATAAATAATTTAGCCCAAAGCATTTGTTTCTCTTTTTATGTTCATCTCCTATTTGTTACTTACCAAGAGAAAACACTTTTGTTTTTTCACAATGCAGGTTTTTTTGAGAACCTCCTGTCCATACTGTTAGTAATTTATGCAAAGGTGAAGCAAACATGCCAATCCTACATCTAACTATAGTCAGGCAAATAAAATCAGCTACTTTTTTTTTTTGCAGCTGTGAAGGCTGAAGGATAAGTACCACTGGCAGCTATTCTCTTTTTTAAGACTTTTTTTTCCTTTTTTAATCCTGCTGCCAGCACTGTACAGATTCAGTCACTCAGTTCTTTCTGTTGACCTCAACCTTGACCTGTGGAGACTGCCCACTTAGATTTTTTCCCCACAAAGTAACAAATTCTGCCCCCCATCATCTCTAAGAAAAAAACTGCTTTTCTAACAAGCATTCTTCTAAAATTTGGTATGTTATACTTTTGCTAAGTGAATTACAGCTTTGGCAGGACAATGCTGAGCCACCTAACTCATATGAGCCTGGGCTGCGAGTAAACTGATCGTAGATGTGAATTTGCACATGACTTTAAAACATGATGCGTAGGCAAGAGGGGAAAAAAATCACCCCCATCATCATATAAATGTATCGGTTCTGTGCCTAAATTCGCGCAAAACTATAACCCTTTAGGATTTAATCCACAATGACTGTTCAAAGACTATTCATTACTCGATAAAATTCAGTTTGAAACAATGTAATGTGTAATGAAGCCTGTTCTAAATTCCTGTTGGAGACAAAATTCCCAGGCAAGTACTTTAAAAGGGGCTTATAGGATTTAGGTGCCCGTATTTCACTGAAATGCAGTATGTGTTGGATGCCTAAATCCAATAGGCTCTTCAGAAAATCCAAGCCCCAGGGACATTATTGTACATTACATACATACATATTATTCAGACTATATCCCGTAAGTTCACTATATACATATGTAAACCTAACATGCCTGCAGGTAATGGAACAGTACTCTTCCACTTAAATTATTTAACATAAGTGTTGAACTTCTATTATATATCAAGCTAACAGCTAATTTTAAATTGCAATCAAGCCATTCTCTGAAAGCACTTTATTTCAGTGGAGGTTTTGCCTGTAAAAGAAATGTAAATCCCTCTAACGAAGGCAGTGTAATCTTTCAATACACAGTCAAAATGGGGGCTGGAATTTTATTCCTAATGCTAACATTGACATGTTCTGCCACTTCTGCTAGTTCTCAAAAATGTTTTGTGCGTAACTATCTCATCAGTAAAATGTGTAGAACAGTGTTTACAGACCTTTCGAAGCACACTAAGCTATATAAAGAAACATATCTACAGAAATACTCAGTATTAATATTAAAGTCTTCTTCAGACACTGTACGACATCAGTGAGAAGTTCCCTAGAACAGACAAATAGCAAGATACGACTGAAGAGTGAAAGTCCAAAATGCAACGTATAAGAAAAGCTGGGAAAATAGCTTGTAACAAATCTTCAAAACTCTGCTTTCAGTAATCCATTTCAAATTCTTGCTTACATATCACTTGTTCTTTAATGTGCCTGACTCTCGCCGGCATGCAGAGTGCCGGGTAAGGGCTGGCATAACTCTCAGTGTCTAGCTGCAGCAGGCTGAGATCAGAATCTCCTTCAGGACCGCTCCATTTTTACTTGAGAATCTCAAGATTTTTGCATTTTTTAATAATACACAGATGCAAAGTTCACTCCTCCTCCCACTAAGTACATTAAAGTTTGTCATTGCGATTTCACTGAGAACAAATTCACATCTGTTGACTTATATGGTAAAAATACTTTTATCATTGCTTGCAATTCTCTGTAGTGCACTTTAATTATATGCCTAATTTCACTTGGGACTTTTTAAAAGATTAACATACAACATGAACTCTATATTCTCCCAAAGACAGGGTCCAGTTCTGCCAAGTTACAGACACAAATACTACCCCACCCTTAGCGTACCTCCTTTGTCCTGTGTAATATACTACTATAGCATACAAAATTAACGAATATTTTTACTACTCAAAGTCCTGTTCAAACCAATGGCACAACGGTCCTATTCATTTGACTAGGACTTTGTGTATTGCAAAACTACTGCTCGAGCTAGTCACAGAACAATGCTCTAGTCATATAAGACATGGCAGCAACCATTATATTCTTACTATGGCACATCTTCTTATGCAGCAAAATGCAATATTATTACAAATTATCCTTATTATGCAAAGTCCTATTAAACAAAAAGTCACGCACCTCATTCGCACTAATGGGACTTTTGTATGTTAAAGATAACATGCAGTAGCCTTATAAATATTACATAGAAAGAAATTGCCTCTTCTGAAAAAATGCAATTATTATGAAATGAATTTTCAAAACATTTCCTCTCATGGCCATAAATCTTTGGCAGCTTCTTTCTAAAAAAAAAAAAATAACCACCCAAACATAAAGCATAAACAAACAAACCAACCAAAGAAACAAGTGACTGGGGTGCAAATGCAGAGTCTTGGCTATCTACCTTAAAAATATCTTATGTTTAAAATATAAAAACAAATTTCCAGGCTGACACCCTGCAGAAGAAGTTCGCTTGATTCATTTTGAAACAAGGTGACTAATGCTGAAATCTCATCTCAAATGATGTGCTTTTACACCTGCAAGAGCTACTAGTGACAATAATATAAAATTAATCCGATGGACTGACTGAATGTAAGGTTCAGGAGATTTCAGGAAACGCTCTCATAAGTTTAAATTCTAAAAAACCAATTACTTAATTGATATCAAATGAAATTCTCCCACGTTTGTAAAACGGCTTCATCTTACTGACCTCACTGGGAGCAGAATTAATCCCAAAATGTTAATAAAATGGTAACAGTTAGTTTTCATGGTCAGTATCAGTTATTCAAAATTCTTATCTTACAATACATTTTCTAATAAAGAGGGTATTGCTATAAAGATTGTTTCATGAAACAAACATTTATTTAAACACTGTACTTTTTAGGATGGATGCTGATGAAACTAATGCCTAGAATGTCAATTTTCAACAACTGTTTTACATCACTCTCGCAGTAAAATTCCCATCTGGGCTGGCAACTTGTGTGCCAAGTTTCAAACAAATGTGATTTGAAACTGCCAGTATATTAGACTCCGAAATTCAAGTGAGACACTAATAAAAGGAGACGGATGTTGACAATATATCCTGATATTCTCTTAAAAATACCTATGGTTTTGGGTGCTGTATTAAACTGTTAACAAAAGTCTCTAATTATTTACAACATTAATAATATAGCATTAGAATATAAAGCCATTAAATTGGTACAAAACAAGCTAACTGGATATAACTTGTAAAAAAAACACAGTTGTGCTGTAAAGAATGTAGAAACAGTGCTGCAGACAAAACCTTGTTATTCAGAATTCCATTAGTTACTGAAAATATGTAATATAACTTTTGTTGATCAATACTCTCATGTAAGCTCTAAATAATGTATGATTCCAGTGGAGAAAAATGCAGCAAATCAAATATGGTGGGAGAATGCTTCAAATTATGAAGAGTAGTATGACTGCTAATCCATAAATCAGAAATCGGAAAGATTGTTGTAATGTGGGAGGGCTCTATTTAATAAAGGTCATTATAACTCCTGGCTCTAGAGCTATGAGATCTAATATCCTCTCTGGTAGCTCTATGATATGCCCATGCATTACTGTTCTTGTTGACAGTCTGTTGCCTTGGAAATATTTCATTATTTCAGTTTTTCCATTTGTAGACCCTTGGCCTTGTGATATGAAGGCCACCCTATTTCATATTTTCGATTATCATTTAAGCAATCTTCTGGAGCTATTTATATAAAAGCAAGTGTTAGACAATGCATATCATCATTTATCACTGCTATGTTTAAGCTCATGCTCTAGAAAGAAATGCCAAAATAAAGGTTTTTTTTCTCTTTCACTTTAAACCAATAGCGCTCTGGTATTACGACATGCTTTACAAACCAATGCTGGCATGTCATATGCATGACACTTCTGTCTATTTAATTTTCTTGGTTATATATCCACACAATTGAAAAACCCTAAACCGCCACTGTAACTGTAAAATTTGCTAACACTCGTAGTTTAAAAGAAAATCAAACAAATGTAAGTGTGTAACTTTTCAAACATTCTTTAAAAAAACAGGTGAAAAAAGTTTCAAAACAATTCAAGTGCTTGCTTGCATCAGAGGCTGCTACTTTTTACGTTTGTTTTGTAATCACTAACCACTTGCTTGAAAAAATCTAACACAACCTACCTAAATATTGTGGGCGTGAAGACTAAACAAAGAATGTACATGAAGTTCACTTCCAGGATTCCTAATCTTGAGAACCAGTTTACTGAAGCAGTAGCTAAGAACAGACTGCAAAACCCCTGAAGTAAGTGATATGCGCCTGTATTTCAAAGAGCTTGGCGCAGGCAGCTGAAAGGATGTGTACAAAGACAGCTTAAATAAACAGTTACACGCAAGACTTCAGGAGCACATTACATAACTTTTAATAAAATGTACGAGTGCCTGTTTATTGAAGCATCGATCGATCTTCTCCAAAACTTTTTTTTTTTAAAAAAGACAAACAGATTGCCATTATTTCTGCTACAAAAAAAAAAGTCATCAACTTCTACATGTAATATTTATACCTAAACTGTTCCGAGCATTGTAAAGAGTGATAACAAAGTGAACCCTAGGGGCAAAAAACAACGGCTTGGACACTAGGCCAAGTTTGTGGCTATTAGTGTTCTAGGAATTTAGACCACTTTTTTCCCCTGAAATGATTACTCCTCCCACTCCCTACAGGGAAAAACTACTCCGATCCAACCTTTAAAATGACAGCATCAGAGCTGAACAAGAAGATGCTATTAAAGGGCATTAAATTAAATACAGTATATCCTCCTACAACTTCAATCAGAATTTCAGACCAAGTGTTATTTAGTTCAGCTCTCAAGTGGAGCAGAATAACAAATCGCGCACTTTGATTTACCTTCTCCGAATGCCAAATGGAGACAGGTGATAAAGAAAGCACTCATGCACAGGCTATGAAGTTTCCCCTAGAAATTAATTCTATCTTCAAGATTCCTATCTCAGAGAAATTCCCAAAATGGCACACAAATATGCTTCTGCTGGAGAGATTACTGAAGCTATCCTGGCAAATACACTTAGCACTAATACAGTACCATTCTCAGAAAGAAGACAGCAGAATTGTGTATTGGGGGGGACTTATTGATACAAATTGTTTTTCCAACAAAGAACTCTGCAGGAGAAAAGCCTGCTGCTATAAGTGTTATTAACGCAGCAGAAACGCCTTTGCAGCCACTGAAATGGAGATTTAAAAAAAAATATTTATAGTTGAAGATGAAAATCTGTAAATTAAGTCATTGACTTCCGAGGATGCACTGTTTCCCCATTACACGTATCTCCAAATTCTGCTACATATCAATATAGCCTTGTCAAAGTGCAACAGTTAATACTAATGCACCTAACACAGTCGCACTAACACTTCAGGGGCGAATATGAAATATATGTTTTTCTGATACTGGGCAGTCTTTAGGAAAAATGGCATAGCTATTTAGATAAAATCTGTGGGTTTTGGAAGTTGTACTAGAAATGCTGATCACACTAAAAAATACAAGTTTGAAATTAAGATCAAAATGAGCCTGATTCCCTCGACTTTATTTTTGTTTAAATATTTTTCAGACTTACTTGCGCTGTGAAATATACAGCAAGCAACACACGATCCAGCTACTTTTAAAAGCTGTCTAAATGTTAATTTCCATTTTTACAACTAACCAGGAACCTTCCTCACCCCTTACCCTCAAGCTCACTTGTAACGCTGAAGGGGGGGGGGGAGGAAAAAAGCCCACCCCAAACCCTCTGGCTGCTCCCTCCTTCTGGGCATACATCTCACCGCAGTGTAGCAACGGAGCTCTGAATAGTTTTTGTAGGAATCACGAAGTAACATCACATGAACTTGTACTCTTGTTTCCTACCAGTCACTTCTAGAAAGATTCACTTTACTAGAACAAATCCGCTACGGGCAATTCGTGTCACCGGCACAACAGATTAATAGCAAGCACTCTCCCCCCGCAACAAAAGTGTACGGGGCAGGCGGCGGGCCGGGAACCAAACGGGGGGCAGGGCGACCCCCCC
>VYZM01021955.1:1855-13907 GCA_013398915.1 Dromas ardeola | reverse complement strand
CATATATATATATATAAAGTGCAATTTCATGCAAATTTTTAGGTTTCAGTTTTAGCTGTTCTAGGCCAGGAAGATATCACAAAGAACAGTTGAAGCTACTACTCTGTATTTCCAGTTCCACTCCACATTCCAGTTATGTCCCTGCTGTTGGCAATAAGAACAACAACAAAAGAAGGTTTCAGTAGATAAACTTGCTGCACAGAAACTAAGGCAGAAATAGGAACAAATAACGAGGGCAGAAGGCAGCATAGGCCAAGACCACTTCTTTCAGCAGCAACCTACTCATAGAGGGGTTTAAACAAACTGTGGAACCACAGTTCCTGTGAAAAGAACAATAGAAACAATTGCTAACTAGGAGACCCATCATTAAAATAATATTACTATTCCTTAGTGTCTTCAAAGAAAAATCTTTTTTTAATGTTATTTTCCACCAATATAGGAAAATATCCAATATAACTGCAGAGAGCAACAAGTTTAATTTCCAAGAAAAAGTTGGAAAAATAACAAGCAGTTTGTAGTTTAGTTTTATGGGTACTTTTGACAGGTTTTGTAGTCACTATAAAAAGGCATCATAAAGTTCTATTAAAAATAATGTTCTTTTTATGCCTTACATTACTGTGCAGAAGTTTTTTTTTTTTTTTTTTTTTTTTTCATTTGTACATTTATTTCCATTTCACCTCTGAATGAAGCTGTTTACAGTGGCTTCTCTGTCCATGGTTCTTTAACTCTGGTAGGCTTCACTGTCTTCTGCTATTCCAGGAATCAACAGGTGTTTTACTCAGCTGTTCTCAAGTGAAAACAGAAAATGTGCATCAAATTAACACTAACCAGGTTAGGCAGGTAAAGCAGTTATTTCAGTGTCAGCATCAGTAGAAGCAGCTTAGCCTTTCCTTCCTTCTTTTTGTCAGATTGTTGTTGATTTGATTCAGTGCATGGTTGATTCACCACACAGACCAACAAACAGCGTGCACAGAAGATTATTACTACAGCAAGGAAGCTGACAACAGCCAGAGAAAAGTAGGAAGGTCTACTGCTGGGACTGATAGCAGTAGTCAGAGTGCAAAAGACAATAAATGTGTGGATTTATTGATAAATACATGGTAAACAATAAACCCATGTTAAGTGTGAAAGCCCATTATACCCTAAAGATAGTATTCTGCTTTATTTTGATATATACTTTGTTTTACAAAAGTCATAGTCAAGTATTTAATGAAAAACTGCAACAAATACACTGCTTTACGTCTTCTGTGTGTGCATAGCTTAGAGATCTAAAGTATAGTTTAGAATATTCAATGAAAGGAGAATAAATGTGGAAGCACACATAAGTGTTCAAGGTTTCTGGAAACAGATCAGCCAGGAGAAAAAAGATCAGGTGTTCTATTTTCTTTTTATCAAGTACATCTCCTTACTAGAATGCATTGTATTTAACAGAGAAGCATCGTGGGAGGCAGCAGTGAATGATCCCTGCAATCTTATATTTAAAATATATCGCAGCAGGAGCTGTGCTCAATAATAAATTAAGTAATCTTCCTGTGTGAGCAGCGTTATAAAATAGCCCAGTCATTTCATTAAGTCTATGCTTTGCCTGTGTAATGAACATCAGATCAGCATATATTGTGGATGTAGACTGGTGAAGCTTAGGGGAATTTACCCTTTGAAGTTCAGTTGAAACATGCCTACTTTATTGAAAGTAGACATTTTTATTCTTAGCATAAAATTTTCATTGGAGCGATATTCAGTAGTAATTTTTATTATTCTTTAGCTTCCGCTTTTTCAGCATGAAGCTTTTACATGGTGCTGTTTATAGTTACACAAAACACAAAATTCAGATGAAAATTCATGTTTTCATCTACAAAAGATGCTAAAAAGAAGCTTAGTAGTCAAATACACTGCAGGTAAAAAGCAAATACAATTACTTATGAGTAGGCCACAATAGACTTTACTACCAAGACAACGGGATGTAAATGGAACAGCATGTGATAGTACCAATAAGAGACATTATAGTATATGTAGAATACTCCATTGTGCCATCTTTTCCGAACAACTACCCTAAAAACAACAGTAGGTAGCATGGTAAAAATTTCCCTAGTAAATCCCCTGAAATAAAATTCCCTGAAATTGGAACCAGCAAATGATACCATATATTCCCTGTAGGTGGGGTAGAAGGAATTTTCTTCATCTGGATATAACAACAATCCCAATCAAATTTTCTTTAATAATACATTAATTTTTTTAATTATATTTTTTTGTTTTCTTTTTTCTCAGTCACTGTATAGAGAGAAAGTACATAGCGTACATGTTACAGCCAAGATTAGGAAGCAATCCACCTGCTTAAAAAGTATATATTCCTTTAAAAGTTGTGCTTGGAAGTTTTCTAACTGGCAGTGCATACGAGTAGGATGCAGCAGACATCCACAGTTCACTTGATTCTTTCAGCATCTCTCTCCAAATTCCTTTTTTTTTTTTTTTTCTTGTATGCCAAAGGAACAATGTCCTTTTGGCTCTTTCATGACTATAAGTCAAGACAGAGGTTTTGGAGAAGGGGGAATTAAGCGACACCTATCTTGGCAGTGCAGGCTGTAACAAAAGAGAACTTTAATCTACAGCCACATTTTACTCTTAAGAGGAACATACGCAGGGCACCTTCCTGCTCTAAGACAATGAGTCAAAATGACACAGCTGATCACCTTGACTTGTTCAGATTAGGCAGTTGGGGATCAAAAATACCCATTCCATTGCCTGTCTTTAGTAAGCAGCCACGCTTGCTCCTCCCTGACAGTAACATATTTCCATGAGATAATTGAAGAGGTAATAGAAGTAGAAACATTATTTTTTCACTTTTTTCACAAGAATATTCTCATGAATTTCTATTAAGAGGTTCATAAACTGAAACATTGATGAGCTTTTGTGATTTAAACAAATAAACTTTTGCTTAAAGTATTAACTTGATTTTACAAAGAGATCAATACTTACCTCTATTATCATTGGAGAGAAAAATAGTATGGTTGATCTTGATGTTCCTTATGAATACTCATCCACAGAAGCAGCAAACACATAGATAAATAATTAAAAATTGGATCAAGGCAAATTTATTACTGTAAATATTTAAGCTCTCCCTACTATGCATTTTTAATGGAATCTATATTTTTAATGTATCTATTACTAAGATGGCTGAACTCCACATTTCTATTTCAGGCTATTTCTCCTTTATGACATCTCATTTTGGGGACGTGATGTAATGCAGGTTGGAGTATTAAGTTTTGACATAATTGTTATATGTATTTTCAGAATGATGGATTTGAGGGAAAGCATTATCTGCTCACCTACTGAAGTATGGTGTATTTATATAATCCAAAAACATAAACGTACTAATTTTTAGTCATTATCTGTTGAAGAGAGGATAACGCTGCTTATTAAACTAGATATATGCTGGGTGGGCCAGTGGTTCTCTCAAGCCATGTCTTCACCTATGAGTAGAAGTATTTAAAGGAAAAATAAACTAGGCTGTAAGTCAAATAGGAGCAGTATTTTTACGCAAAATAATAAAGAATAGGGCAAAAGGGGGACTCATTAAGAAATCCTTTGAATTCATGCTTAGTACTTGTTAAAAAAACAAACAAACAAACAAAAAACCAAAAGAATTTCTAATATGTATGAAAAATACAGTCAGAAGATAAATCAGTATTTCATTCATTAACTCTAGTAAATCCAATACTTTAGTACTTATCAAAACAGATATAATGAAGAAACATAACAGAAGATAACCTCCACAAGGAAATTATCTGCAAAATTTAGAAAAACTATAGCCATTTGACCAATCCAAAAGCATTTTCAAGATCAAGCGGTCACATGGGAGTAACCATTTGATCAAAGAGATTGAATGCCAACAGAAGTATGTTAATATTGTCCTTGAAAAATCTCCTTGCAGTGAAGCTCCCTTAACTCCTTTCTACTGGTAAATAAATCATACCTTCTCGTGAATCACCCAACCTCTCCGTAAATGTTCCGAAATGTGTTACCTTCTTGCCGTTTGTTTTTCCTTCTGAACAGGAGAGCAAGAAATAGCTCATGGATGATAGAATGATTCTGCAGTTTGGTCTTCACTGGGAAGAAGGTTAATGCTGATACAGTGTGTGCTGTCCAGTAAACCCACTTTTCAATATTAAATGCACATATGACCATAAATTGAGTAACTGAGGAGAAAACTAAGAAGTATTTTATTGTTGACTTAATTGGGATCAATGCCAGATATAGAAGTAGCAGGTTTAACTTCAAAATTATGTAAAACTCCAATAAAAAATCACACAGGTGCTAGCTATTCTTTTGCAGATAGCTGCAAAAACGTATTATTGTTCAGCTTAATTTTTTTTTTTTTCTGAATTTCTGAGCGTAGGAGAGTTAAATATAATAAAGAATTGGCTCCTTTTAAGATAATGAGTGAGATAATTTACAGAGCTTAATAAATTTTTACGTTTCTATTTAAATTTTTCATAAAAACACTCAAGTAAATAAGTGGAATAAATGGTGTAGCATAAATTAGATGCTAAAAATTCTTCCAAGTTCAGTCATTAAAGTGACACGGATGCATCTCTATATATATACATTTACAGACATTATTAATGCCATGTATGTTTTTGTTACTTGATTTTGATAAACTGATGTGACTCTATTTCAAAGCTCCTGCTATTTACTCAACTGGCAGCACTTACTACCAACTTGAATAAGTGTTACTGTATCATTTGGTGTTACATTTTTAATTAGCAAAATAAATGTATCTAACTTAGTATATCTCCCTATGTAGTTTCTGATAAACATCCTTCTGATGATAAACTATCCTCCTGATAAACCTGTGATATTTCAGGAAATCTTTGCTTATGGTAGACCTTGAACAACCACTGAGACACAGGAAATTAAAATTCAGGTTGCTTCCACCAGGAGTGACAGCAAGAACCTATCTTAGAAGTGAGCAGGGCATTAGTGACTAAATTATCTCATGTCCACAGTTGTCTATCTGACTACAATAGTACCATGAAACTGAGAGAGATTTTTTTCCTGTTCACTATCTGTGAAACTTCTGTTTCTAATAAAGATTTCATTTTCAGTGACACTGAGCATTTCTGGATGAAAGAAAATGTCTTATCTAAATTCTTCACCAGCTATACTTAACATCACATAGATTCTGATCCTAGCTCTACCATTTATCTGATAGGTAAACGATAGGTTGCTGCATTTTTCTTTGCTACTCTTTCTCTTCCTGTCTTTCATTTTTCTGATACAAGAGTCAGTTCCTCTGGGCATTTACTTAGTGATTATTGATTTGAGATCTTCACTAGGATCCTTAAGAGCTGCAGTAATAGGAACACCATCAAAAATATCTCTTTATCTCACTAATATAAAAGGTGTTTCAAAGCAGGAGGATTTTATAAAAGCTAAAAATATAAAGGAAGTCTTCTTCATTTCATACCATCTTTTGTATAATCTTCTTAGTGGTACATCCTTTTACAACCTGTTCCTTTCTTGAGTCATTGCCCTGTTTGAGTCAGAGGCTACAGCTGCCACAATTGTTGGTTCATCTTTTGCTATACAGTGCAATGTATTGTGTTTCTGATAAAAGAGTAGGACTACACAGCAAAGAAAAATGCTATTTAACTGTAACTCAGAGCCAGATACAGCCTTCCAGACAAAAAGGATATTACATGACACCTTGGTCTTGTAAGGAGGTGTGTGGTTACAGAGGATAGTCTCCTGCAATTCATCCATGTTCAACAGCAGTTCATATTCTAACAGCTTAGATGGACACTACTACTTATCAACCATTGCCTATAGTTAAACATATAAAATCAATTATTTACAACAGATAAGATGGAATGGCTTACTGCAGATGTTCCCCCTCTGTGCCAGAAAGAAATCTCATAATTACCATACTTCATCTAGAAATACATTAATCATAATTTTGCAATCTACAATATATGAGGTGTTGTGAAAGAGCAACAAGAGTGGCTGCTACAGAAAGGAAGGCAAGCCTGCAGCAACTGGTGACAGAAGGGCAATGCCTTTAAGGGCAAGAGCAGAGTCCACAACATCCAAATAAGAAGAGGAAAGTAGGTCTGATGGCAGTAGTGAAGAGACCAGGGGTTGCCAATCAGTTCTGTAATGACAGAGTAGGTCCAAAGTCAAGCCTCAAAGGCAAGTCAGCACGTCAGTGTCCAGATTCACAGAGCGTGTGATGAGGAACAGCTGCAATGTCGCTCAGACAAGGTGCAAGAATAAAGGTCTGAGTGTGAAGGCAGTTCCTAAGTGGTGAGGGAGCACCTCCAACTTCTTTCACACATAGCAACTTCCCATCAGCCAGAATCCAGTTTAAAGCGTTGCACTGTATCAGAGGTGGCTTTGAGCATAAGCAGCTTAACTCCTGAAAAAGGTCCTAAGAGTTGGCTGTCCCTGTCCTGGAGACTTTAAGATTAACCAGAAGCTTTTCCTGGGGTTTTAAACAGAACTGTCTTGTCAGAATTCAACAGAACTCAGGCAAAACAGTATTTAATTTAGCTAGCTAGTTAACTAAACATTGTTGTTAAATATATATTTTATAGCCAAGGTCTCACACTCCACCTGGCTTCTTCAATAACTTCAATAGTCTTGTTTTTCCAATTGAAAGTTTTTTAACATGGTCTGTAAATGGAAGGAAAATAGAAAAGATATAAGATGATGAAAATAGTCTGAAAAATAGTCAAGAAAGTTTGACAATATAATCTAAAATTTGCTTGCAATGAATGTTTGATTAATATTGACACTAGTGAAAAGAAACACCTATTTATAACCTCCAAATACGATTTTACCAGTATTTTTTCTTTCTGTTCTCTTTAATCATTAATCAAAATATTGAATCTAAAATGCACCCAGGGTGCTTCTTTCTAATCGTTAAATCATTTCAGTAAAATCTGTTGGTAGAAACAGAGGTTTCAGAATCTTGAGCTCCTTGAAAATGTGCTTGTTATTTTTATGCACAGCTGACGTGCTAGGGAAGAAGAGCAATGTTGTTTACTCCCAGGTGGTTTAAATTTGATTTGAACTCACAGCTGAGTTTAAGCTGATGAATAGCTTTTTATTGAACATGAATAAATTGAGAAATCCACATTAGTCAGCCAATATTTCGTCATAATTTAAATTCCAGAGAAGATGCATTTAGCAAAAATAGAACAGAAATGTATACACAATTGATGAATTGTACCTGATGACTAGCTGAATTAATAAAATCATTAGTGAATTTAATGCTGTTCTAGGTCTTTTCAGTATTGGTGTTCTTACGAAAAAGAATTTGTACAAAACAAAGGGAGAACAACTGCCATCAAAGATAAAAGCAAGTGAAGGCATGAGCCAGCCAATATGCAGACCAACACAGAGAGGTAGATTTCAGCTTCTAAGCATACACAACAGCTCTTCCACACAGACTGAATATCCTGTAACAAACATTTTGGTCATGTATAAAAACAGAAAAATCTCAACTGGCTAATATGGTCTTTTAAGAACTGGACAACATGAAGCACCTTGTCAGCATTCAGTTGAACTTCAGAGTCTAAAATCCTTTCTCACAAAAGAAAAGGTAATCCTAGCAATCCCTTATGGATTCAAGTAGTGTTATCTAAGCATAAGAAAATCAGGATCTGGCTGTCTGTTCACTGGTAAGACAAAGGCTTAATAAAAGTTAAACACACAGTTTCAGTTATATATATTTTTTTTTTCCTGACAAAACGATGAGCATTCTATTTCTGCAGAAAAGGTTTTCTGTGGATTTTCTATATATATATGTATAGATATGTTTATGCTAATTTGAAAATGCTTTGAGACCAAAAGATAACAAAGGCTACATATTATAATTTTATTCTGCTGAGGCATCTAGTAAGAAGTGACATTTCCTTCTCATAAGAATGACAAATTGTGTGAGTCTTCTGTCTAGACAAATAAGGAAAGGACTAACCAAGAGAGGAAATATTGGAAAGACTTCTCTTGTATATAGTGGAAAGTGGTTAGACCTCATTAGTGCTGCTAATTTGGCTTTTGGAGAATTTATGTTAAACTATTAGAATCATCCCCCTGAAAACATAATTGGTTGATACACTTAAAGACCGAGAGCTGTGGCAGGGGTGTGTCTGTGTGTTTGTTTGTTGGTTTAATATATGAAAATTACTCAGTAGCACTGAAAAAAAATAACATCTGAATAATTTTCAACTTAATAATTTGCAAAATTCAGATAATAGCAACTTAACAGTGGAGGGTGTTTTCCTAAGTATAGTTCCCTAAATAATTGTTTGTATTAAATTCTTATAAATACTGAGTAACTTGGTACTTAATAATTATCTATTTTGTATATCAGTGCTGTCTATCATAAATATGTTATATGCTTTTATCATGTCTTTAATTTACATATAAAAATATTTCCCAGAAGTTGGACCAATCTTAAAACAAGATGAAAAACATCTGCAAAACAATCACAGGAGCTTTGTAAACCCAAGAGATAACTGAAGCCCTCTAACAAATAATACCATCTGTTGTCTGTTTAGTTAATGTATTTATAAATTCTAGTGGTTTCTTATTATTTGGTAGTTAGTAATAAAATATTACAAAATTTAATTGAAAAACACTTGGGTTTATATGCTCATTTAGGACACTAATCTTTCAACATCTGAGTGCACAGCTAAGCAGTGTGATAGGCACATTTGCATTTACAAGGATTACATGCAAATCAATTTATTTACATCCCTAGTACACTAATCTGAATCTGAAGTTATGCCCACGTCTGATTGACAGAATGGGAATTTGATGACTTAAAACTGCTTCTAAAGTTGAAGGTGGGTGACTTAGCTCTATTTCAAAGTACACTGGCTTTACATTCTTTGTTCCCTTACAAACATCTTTTTGGAAGGTAGTAGTCCCAAAATGGACAGAATGCACATGTGGGACATTATTTGCTGGATGATAGTATGATAATGTGCTTTGGAAAGTACTCTTGTCAATGAAAATACAAATTTGACAAGAGGTAGGATTATTCTAGAGTGTTTCACAGCTGTTTTGAAGCAAATTTGAATTAGTTTAGTGTCATCAACAAATGTTGTGACATTGGTGCAATGACATTGTTCACAAGCTTAAGGATTCAGTTCAGAATAGTGTGGATGAAATTTAAATAAATAAATAACCCAACATTTCTTCATATTTCTGTTTTATGTTCCTAGAAAACTAACATTTCAATTTACCTATGGAAAATTTTGACTAGTATTGAGTAGGAAAATACATGATGAGGGAAATTTCGCACTGAGAAATATAAGTGTCATATTTGAACTTATTCCTCTTTTCCAGCATAGGTAACTTATGTGCAAAATGTGTTATAGACCTGCATATGCATGTAATACTAAGAACAGTTGAAACAAAAAACTGTAAGAGCAGTGAGCACACATTTATGCCCAATGTATTGTAATAAGAGATAGCAGCCATGATGTCAAAGACATCTAAAACTACCATGAAAAGCAATCATTGATGTGAGTATGTTGCATTAAAATAGAAAGAGTTTACCCATCCTTTACAAATAGGGTATAATTATTTCTGTAATTAACACACACCATGCACACATGATGTACACAATTAATTTCTTAGAGACACATAACAGGAAAGACTCTTGTGGTATTAGGAAGATGTTTTATGTGAGTTGGTATTTCTGAAATATTTCTTTAATTTCACATGTTTTTCATACGTTTGTGATGGTAGGCTATGTGAGTTAACTAAGTGTATGCTTGCGTGATATAATCAATTAAAGGTAAACATATGATTTAAATACAAATTAAAAAAAATCAGTTAATTACAAATAAATTACATTAATTAAATGTATACCTGCATATGCATGGTATGATATGTTAAATATTTCAGTTATATCTATGTTCTGAAATTTCCTTATTCTTGGTCTATGAAAGAAAGGTTTTTCTGTACTGATTTATTTTTCTTTATTTTTCGGCACATGGCAGTAACCTCACACCCAATTTACTTACTATGTCTCTGCTTTACTGCCAGTAGTATTTTTTTTTTCAGTTTGTGAATATGAACGTTATTCACAGATTGTTTCAGCTTAATACAGCATTTTAGGATGTTAAAATGATGTAAATCTCTGGTGTGGGAATAGAGTTATATTTATAATTCAGAAATAAAAAAGAAAATTTTCTGGTCACACTCCTTAAAAAAATACGTTTGTGAGGGAGAGTGCTTTGTGATTCTGGAGTTTAGAAGAATATGCAATTTCCATAAACTCCATATAATTGGAGAAGAAAAAGGCACTCCTGGTTAATAGACGGAATTGACAAGAATTTTTTTTGAATGTAATAACTAAACAGCACATGAATAGTAGCAACACATCCACAATGCAGTATGCCCTGCTTACACAGGAAAGTTCATGTTAGTGACATGAGCATATTATTCCACTTCATTAGTTCACGGTTCTAGTTCTCTCTGCTATACTTCTATAAGCCTTGGGTTTGGAGTACAGTTGATTGTCTCTGCTGGGTAGGCTAATGGTGACTATTCATTAGTCACTATTGTGTTACTATTGTTAATATGCACACTTCTGTAAAGCATGTTTTCGGAGTACTTCCCACTTGCAGTGGGAAAACTTTGTCTGGATGCCAGGTGCCCACCAAAGCCTCTTTCTCACTTTTCTCCTCAGCTGAACAGGAGAGAGAAAATATAACAAAAGGTTTGTAGGTCAAGATAAGGACAGGGATATCATTGAGCAATTACTGACACTGGCAAAACAGACTCAACTTGGGGAAATTAGTTTAATTTGTCACAATATAAACTAGAATAGGGTAATGAGAAATAAAACCAAATCTTAAAAACACCTTCCCCCCACCCCTCCTTTCTTCCCAGGCTTAACTTTACTCACTATTTTCTCTGCCTCCTCCCCCCTCCCATTGTGCAGGGGGATGGGGAATGGGGGTTACTGTCAGTTCATCCCAAATCAGCTCTGCTGCTCCTTCCTCCTCACACTCTTCTCCTGCTCCAGCATGAGGTACCACCCACGGGAGACAGTCCTCCCTGAACTTCTCCAATGTGAGTCCTTTCCACAGGCTGCTTCACAGACTGCTCCAGTGTGGGTCCTTTCCATGGGGTGCAGTCCTTCAGGAGCAGACTGCTCCAGTGTGTGTCCCCCCCATGGGGTCTTAAGTCCAGCCAGCCAACCTGCNCTCCTCACACTCTTCTCCTGCTCCAGCATGAGGTCCCACCCACGGGAGACAGTCCTCCATGAACTTCTCCAATGTGAGTCCTTTCCACGGACTGGAGTTCTTCATGGGCTGCTCCAGTATGGGTCCCTTCCACAGGGTGCAGTCCTTCAGGAATAGACTTCTCCAGCGTGGGTCCCCAGGGGGGACCTGCCAGCAAACCCAGTAGGAGATCTTTTCTCCATAGGTCCACAGGTCCTGCCAGGAGCCTGTTCCAGCACAGGCTTCCCATGAGGTCACAGCCTCTTTCAGACATCCACCTGCTCCGGTGTGAAGTCCTCGATGGGCCTCAGGTGGATAACTGCTCCACTGTGGACCTCCATTGGCTGCAGGGGGAAAACCTGCCTCACCATGGTCTTTATCACAGGCTTGGCTCCTGTAGCACTTCCTCCTCATCTTTCTTCACTGACCTTGGTGTCTGCAGAGTTATTTCTCTTATATATTCTCAATCCTCTCTCCAGCTGCAATTGTTTTTGCCCGTTTTTGGTTTGTTTTTTTTTCCCCTTCTTAACTATGTCATCACAGGGATGCTACCACCATCTCTGCTGCTCCAGCTCTGGAGCCCTCAACACAAGAAGGACATGGACCTGTTGGAGTGGGTCCAGAGGAGGGCCACGAAGATGATCCAAGGGCTGGAGCACCTCTCCTACAAAGACAGGCTGAGAGGGTTGGGGTTGTTCAGCCTGGAGAAGAGAAGGCTCCAGGAAGACCTTATAGTGGAGCGATAGGACGAGGGGTAATGGTTTTAAACTGAAAGAGGGGAGATTTAGATTAGATATTAGGAAGAAATTTTT
>VYZM01021952.1:6532-33186 GCA_013398915.1 Dromas ardeola | reverse complement strand
CACCAACAGCAGAAGGACACGGAGCTGTTGGAGCGGGTCCAGAGGAGGCCCCGGAGATGCTGGGAGGGCTGGAGCCCCTCTGCTGTGCGGACAGGCTGAGAGAGCTGGGGGCGTTCAGCCTGGAGAAGAGAAGGCTCCGGGGAGACCTTTGAGCCCCTTCCAGTCCCTAAGGGACTCCAGGAGAGCTGGGGAGGGACTCTGGATCAGGGAGGGGAGCGACAGGATAAGGGGTGAGAGTTTTACATTGAAAGAGGGGAGATTTAGATGAGATATCAGGAAGAAATCATTTACTGTGAGGGTGGTGAGCCCCTGGCCCAGGTTGCCCAGAGAAGCTGTGGCTGCCCCATCCCTGGAAGTGTTCAAGGCCAGGTTGGACGGGGCTTTGAGCAACCTGGTCTGGGGGGAGGGGTCCCTGCTCAGGGCAGGGGGGTGGAACTGGATGGTCTTTAGAGTCCCTTCCAACCTAAACCATTCCGTGATTCTATGAAGGCTTCAGCAGCACTTTGGCCTGGAGGGAAGCTCCTGGCTTTGCCGCCCTGAGCCAGCGCGGTGGTAAGGGCAGTGATGGTCGAGCTCTGCTGGCATGGTGGGAGAGCCCTGCCTGGTTCTGCGGCAGGGGTCTGTGTCGCCCACCACCATTGAGGAGGGCGATATAGTCCCACAGCGTGGAGAAACCAGCATCTCTTCCCCAAAGCATTGCTGAAGCTTCACCTGCTCAAAGGAGGAGAAAGGAGATGACCTGGCGCTCCATCCCCCTGAGGCCCTGGAGGTTTCGGTAACGTCTCCAGATGCTGACATACACCCCGACAGTGCCGGGAGCTCGGTGTGGTGAGCAGAGGAGTGTCATGTTCCCAGGAAACATCCCTGAACGAGGGTCATGGCCAGAACATGAGCTCCAGTGGAGCGCCAGCGGCTGTGAATCCACTGCTGGTGGGTGCCAAACCCGTTGGGGGTTGCACTTGAGACCCCTCTGCCGGGCTGGGTGAGGGGGTTTGGACTGGGATGCCTCCTGGGCTCCTAAGAATTGCATGATGTGGCTGGCTGCAAATTTCAGGACATTTTTATACCGTACCGACATATGGTAAAGGGCATTGCACTGCGGTACAAGCGCAGCCATCCCAAAAGTTCTTCGTAGGTCGCTGCATCACCAGGGTTCACAACGTGAGCTGTGTGCTCTATCCCAAACCAAACCGCTGTGGCGCTCGCCACCAAAAATCATCAGTAACCGGCAGCCGCACCCCCTTTTTGGGAACCAGACAGGCTTTTTATTATTTTTACTGTGTTGCAAGCCAGAAATTGGGATTCTCCTGAGGTTTGTTCCAGTCGCACACCTCCTTGGGTGACAAGACTCATTCCAGTTTCACTGCATGGACGTTGGATGTGACCTAAAAGGCACTAGATCTCGTTAGGTAGCACTGATTAATTCTGGTTGTATTGTTCAGTGTGAGCCAGCTTGTCCCAAGGCAGTGACCAGTAGCCAGATGCCTCTGTGAAATACCTCCATCAATGGAGAAAAACCACTCACTAATGCAATTTTGTTGTTTATATATCTTGCCAGCTGTGTTAATGTGTAATTTCCACTGCTCCGGATGAAGACGTGACATTCACCTGGCAAAGCAAACTCGGGGCTCGCCCCCCAGGCCCTTCTCTGCTGCTCCAGAGAGCTGACGTCATTCAACACTCTCAAACGAGCCGCTCTCTTCCCACACGGCCTTATCCCAGAGGGAGCCCGGGAGGGGCAGATTCCTCAGCCCAATTCACCTTTCCCGAGGCTCCGAGTGCGCTGCCTCTGACCTAGAGGCTTTCCCCGAGGATGTCGCGCCCTTCGGGTGCTGGGAACCTTTACTTTAAAGCCATTTAACCTCAGACTTCAGCCCCTGAAGGCACCTGGCCCAAAGGGCTTGAAAGCAAATTTCCCCTCTGTGATAAGAGAGGAATCCCACACGCTGCTGGTCCTCGCGGCCCTGGGATTTGGGGAAACCGGCATCGTTCAGGGCAGAGCCAGCATCCAGGACCTGCCTGTCCCTTGGCTTGAGAAGCGTGTTGGCCATGACACCACACTTACTCTTCCTCTCACGTGTGGGTAATAACTGTTTTTATTCAGGGCTTTGTTTATCTCTCAGTCATCATTCGTCGGCTGAAATTGCTCTGGCAGACGCGCCTCTGCTCATTTAACTTCCTTCTGGCTACTTGAATGCGAGGTCTCCTCCGCATCGGTACCAGCAGGGCCGGTTTTGCCAGGCAGGATGCAGTGCGGGGCTTGGCAATGCTGCTGCTTGCACATTGGTTTGGGTCCTCCTCTCTGGTGCTCACCACCCCAAAGCACTTGAGGGTTTGGAAGAGGAAGGCAGAGAGGTGTGTGGTTCACTGCAAAGGAGGAGACGTGTTTAGGGCATCGTTAGCATCATTTAACAGGCAGTGAGTCCGTCTGCTCCCTGTTTCTTATGCCACAAGGTGGATGCTCGATTTATTGTTGGAACCAGTGGTATCCAAACGTCAGCAGTTCCCTGGCCTCTTGCAGAAACACCCTGCTTGTACATCAAGAGGTGGCTTTAGAGCATCACGTTTCTTACTGAATTAAGCACCATTGCTTTTTTTTTTTTTTAATATTTCTCTTTTCACCCCCTTTTTCCCCCTGGCATTGTTGCACCTTTAAAGCATCCTGATGTAACAGCTATCTGAGCTTCTAGAAAAGCGGCTTCTCTACAGAGCTGTGCCGGGTTCCATTCATTAGCCCTCCTTTCTGTGAAACCTTGCTGATTAGCATTAATTATTTCTGCCTTTAATTCTTTATTGCCAGGTACCAGCCTCTCTGCCTGGATTGATGTCAGGTTAAATTACAATGCTTTGTGCTCTGACCTTCCTCTCCGCTCCTTCTTTCCACCAGTCCCATGCCTCTGCCAACAGAGATGTTTAACCCAGAAGACCCCAAAGCTCATCCTGTTTTGTCCCAGCATGTTTTCTGACAAATTCTACCTCGATTTAAGGTCTAAGGGGTTGGCTAGCATGGGATAGGTGCTGGATATACCCAGAGAGGGGAAAGTTTAGGGATAGATGCTGCTGCTGTCCGTCTCCCTCGGCTTGTCGGGCTTCCCTGACGCACTGGCGCCCCGTGAGCACGTGGTTTGTGGATGCCACATTACTGGAAAATAAGCCAGAGCGCAAGACGAGGAGGGGGGAAAGTGCCCCTTTATTTCCTTTTCCCCTTCCTATGGCTTTGCCAACCACTTTATTAGAAAGCTCAGGGCCTCCACGCTTTAGGAGAGGAGCCAGAGGCTTCCCCTGCTGTTGAGACGTGTTTTCTGCCATCTCTGATGGAAAGCACAGGAGGGGACAGATGTCTTCACCGGATTCCCCAGGATACAGCTGGGTTTGCAGCAGCATGGCAAAGGAGCGGATGTGGAAACACAGGTGAAAACCCCAGAGGCGTCGCGGGTGAAGTCCTGCCGTCCCAAGCATTCTGGGTCTTGGTGTATTGGGTTTGGACCAGCATCAATGCCGAGCATCGTGGCAGCGAGGAGGCCAGTCTTGCTGTGGGCATCAGGCTGTCTGCCAAGGCAGGGGACACCCTGGGGAGCCTCTGCCCACTGCCGTCAGGTGGAGAAGCTCTGCTACCCACCCAGCTGGCAGATGCCGTTCCCCCAAAATGTGGGATCCGGTGCCCTTCACTGGAGGAAGAGCAAATCCAGGTGTCGGGATAATACTGGCACTGCCGCTTTCTCCCTGCATTGGTGCCACCGGCCTGAGAGCGAAGGAGCCGCTTGAATACCAGCTAATTCCTCTGCTGGGTTTTTTTTATGCCAGTTTTCTTCCAGCTGCTCTTCCCCTTGCACCCTCGCATGGGAAGAGGGGATGTGAAGCCTCGCCCGGGAGAAGTGGCAGCAGGATGCTCCCAAGTGGAGGCAAAGAGTGAGAGATCTCTTTTGGTGTCCTCGGGGATGGAGGTAAATCATTTGATTAGATCGCAGTGAAGTCACTGCCTTTTCCTGGCCTGATTGGATTTTGAGATGCACTCCTCGAGCAGCGCTGGGACAGGGATGTCCCTGCTTCCTACATCGGTTTTCGCCTCCTTTTCCGTACACTCTGCCTGCTGGGACGTGGACTCGAGTGCAGGGAGCAGAACTAAGCAAAATGCAGCATGAGCCTGTGAAAATCAGCTTTCTCTCCTGTGGCACGGAAGCTGGGAAGACGCACTGGCTGCAGCTGGAATAACGCCAACTGTTAATAAATAACGACCCGTTTGCTTTGGCACTGCATCGTCCTGAGGTTGGATGTGGATGGAGGAGCAGGCGAAGCAAAACCTGCTGTAGGAAGAGCGGTTACGGGGCACAGAAACGCCGGGCTTTAATGGGATTGAACCGTCGGTCAGTCCCTCCTCCTCGGTGCTGTTCTCCTGTGCATAGTCTGGGGCAAAACACAGTAAGCACAGTAGGCAAAACACATGTAAACAGTGCTTTGGGAGACCAGGAAAAAGAGAGAGGCCTGAGGCCATTGTTGTCTTTCGCAGGAAGAAGCGTTATTTGCATTTTAAACTTTATCCATGAGGCCTTCTGGTGTTTTTTTTCTGAATTTCTCAGGCTTTCTGCTGGTGTCTCATCGGCTGAGCAGCCATGGTTTGTGTTTTCCAGTGCCCATGCCATCGCTGGAGCCACTCCTGGTGAAGCTGGCAGCTGCTCTGCTGGGAGCTGTGGGCGAAAATTAGTGGAAAATTATCGGATGAACCACATTGAGTTACACAGGAGGTTGAGAAATACCGTCGTTATCACTCTTTGGATCTTAATCGCCCAGCAATAATAAAGAGACTAATTAATAAGGTAGTTAACTTTGGGGATATTAGCGCAGGGGTTTAAAATGGCAGAGGGGGTCAGCATGTGAGCAGGATCAAAGCCCACGGTCATTTGGGAAATAAATCTTAGTTCTTCGTTAGGGAAACGTTTTGAAGTCTTGTGCAGCTGCTGGTCTCCTGGGGGGATCTGAAGCACCGTGGGATGAGCTCTAGTTTCCATCTCGTTTTGTCCTTTAATGTGATGATTTTTGGGGAAGACTTTAAGGAAGAGGGGATCCAGGATGCTGTTGGGGGTGCTCCAAATGGAAATCTGCCCAGTCTCCAGCCTGCTCTTTCTAAAACCAGTTATTTGAAGCTGTAGGTAATTCCACCCGAGCCAGGAGTCAGCCATGCTTTGCTCACTCAAGTCACCTGCCCAACTGTGTGTAAATATGTACTTTATCAACGCTGTTTGCAGAAACTGCTCTGCTTTGTTTTATGGATGGCGTCAGCAGCGTAAAGCCCTCTGCCGGCTCCAGAGCTGCTGAAAAACACGTTCCATGTCACAGGATTGGCTTCAGCCCTTCTCTGCGGCCCTGCTCTTCCAAAAAAAAATACTTTTCCCAGAAATGTTAAGGGTTTTCTGAAGGCGGATGTTACAGACACTGCAAATATTAGCTGTTGAGCCGCAAGAGGAGTTCAAACAGGAAATATATTAATATTGACCTCACAGGCTTTGTTACCGCAAATAAGCGGGAGAGCGTCTCTTTGCGAAGGGAGAGTGGGGATGGGGTGCTCTAAAAACCAATGTGAAGATCCTTTTTAATTAAAACCCGTGATACCTAGTGAGGAAATTCCCTCAGAGGGTCTCAGTGCTGATCCTAAGGATGCACTGGTTGTGCAAAAGTAAGAATGTTTTTTGTGGATCTGAATTTTGGAAGAGCAAGGTGGCCTCGGAGCGAAGCCCAAGCCTTGCAGGAAGAAGAACTGCTGCTCGGTGTTGGCATTTAAGCTCCATAAAGGCTTCACAAGAGCAAAACCAAGACCAAATCCCAACTGCACCTACCAGCAGCCCCCTCAAGATGATCCGGAGCCACCGTAGAAGGCTTATGGACCAGCTGAGTGATCTTGTGCCAGGAATGCTGCAGGGATTGCTGGTTACGGGGATGTACAGAGTGGGTGCTGGGCTCGCCGGTGTTCTTGGTCTTGCCTATATGGTTACATGAGTGGTTGCGATTCAGGGGGTAAACTGGGGGTGTTTTCCATCGCCCGGCAGATGTGTGAGCTCTGGATGCTCACCCAGGAGGTGGGAACGGACTTGGCACTGGCGGTGAAGCTGTAGGAGACCTGGGAGTTGCAGGTGAGAGGCTCCCGCTGGTGGTCTGAATCTGCTCGTGAGCGTTTAATGGCATGGATGGAATCATCCCGGGATGTTCTTTGGGAATGGGGAGTCACTCCAATCCGTGTGGACTGCAGCACCGGTGCATCTCTCAAGGGACAGGGAGCTTCTCGATGCACATCTGTGGGGGAGGAAGGATGTTGGAAGCTTTGGAAGCAGCTCAAGAGCACCACGGGACCATCTCTGACTTCTTCCTGCTGGACTTCCAAACGAGGCTCAGCGAGCGCCACGGGGAGGGAACCGAGATGTGCCAGGATGTGCGTGGAAGGAAGCGGAAGTGAATCTCCGTCCTCCAGCAATGAGGGTTGTTAAAATTTAGGATTTCCACTCAGAAGAGGGCAGACCAAAGTATTTTACTGCCAGGAACTAATAAAAACTGGATTAGCAAAGCATGCTTGAGTTCAAATTTGGGGAGAAATCCTTCAGCTGGGACATTCTAGAGCCGGGTTCACAGATGCTCTTGTGCTCCCAGGATGCTCTTCGGCATTAGGACAGTGGCGACTCTCTTTTGCTCCTCGCTTTCCCAAAATCAGGCTGGATTTTTTTGAGGAAAGCATTCACATGGCAGATGAGATCAGAAACATTGCAATGCGCTGCTAATCCCCTCGCTAACCGTAATATTTCTTTTTTTTTTTTTAGACACGGGGCTCGCTTGGTGTTGGTGGATTTTTCGCCTGGGTAATCGGCAACCGAACGTGTCCCCGGGTCGCTTTGGAGGAGCAAATGGTTTCTGTCACATGGGGCTTTTGGGGCATGAAAGCCGTTCTTAGGTCTCCGCTAATTAAGCAGTTGCTTGGGGTGTATTTAAATCTTTGCTGCTTTGCTAGGCTGGGTGGTAGTTGTCCTCGCAAACCTCGCCGTGGTGGCCTGAGGAGGGTCATAGGGTTAAAAACTACCAAATAGGCATTTCTAGGTGGTGCAGCTGAGCCGGGTCATGGCATTGCCTCTGCCACGTGTCTCTGTGACCACATCCCGCTGCAGAGATGCCCGATGGGTTTGTTGTGACCAACTCCCTGTTGTGAACAGGGAGATTGAAATAGTCTTTTTTTTTTTTCTTCTTCTTTTTTTTTTCCCCACAGCTTTTAGCATGTTTAGGTTTTTATTGAGCTCTCTGGATGTCATAAGCCTCGGGGTGGGGGGGGTTGTTTTGTGCAACCAGCCAGATGAGGTTCCTGAGGAATCTAGTTTCTCCAGATCGTCTTCTGACCGAGGATGGCTTCATTTTCTCTTGGGGCTGATCGCTGAACCGAAATCACACCAGAAGCGGAGGTGGGCATTGCCTCACGTGGCTAATGATCGCGTGGCAGCTCCCGCCGCCCACCCTGTTTCCCCGGCATCCGGAGCAGCAGCATTGTCTGTGATTCAGGGCAGGCAGAAGCGGTGAGTAAATGCCGCTGGGCTGCTTGGAGCCGAGCTCAGCGGCAGTGACGGCAGCAGAGCACCCCTCCTGCGGCGTCCGAACCGGGAGGAGATGAATTTCGAGGATGTGTTTACTGGAGGACGACAACTCTGTGAGCTTTAACCCCATGTCTCGCTGATTTGGGCTGACCCCCGAGTGCTCCGCACACCGCTCCGGCTGTCTGCAGAAGCAGATTAGGGAAAATCTGGGGTTATTGGTGGGGGTGGATGTGCCCTGTCCGTTTCTGTGCCCACACGACGATCGCAAAGTGATCAAGTGAAAAACCAAAGTTGAGTGAAACTAAAAGACAGAGGAATGTATTTGACAGCACCATTTACACTCCACCCCGGCAGCCTGCTGAGCAGGGTTGGGGTTTGTCATCCCGTGACTCTTTCTAAAAGCTTTTCTGTTCCCAAAATCACAGCTCTTGTGCCAACGTGCAGCTGGAGGAGGCAGGAGGTGCCGGCTACGCTTTTCTGGCCCCTTTTCTGCCCGAGCAAGACAGGGCTTGCTGCCGTAGACATGTTTGAGCAAGCCTTGCTCGGGTTTTGCTTCGCTCCCTTGCGTTTGAACATCCTTAATCCTTATAATTCCCTTGCAGGCTCCTCTGCCGGGTGTAAATCCTGACAGATGGCTCCGTTTGATGGGGGAACGCAGGAATTACATTCCTGCAAATACAACCATAACCTCAATTCTCACCCTGTACCTTTTCAGCCCAGAACGTGACTGTCGATGAAATCGTGACTGCCTACAAGCAAGCCTGCCAGAAGCTGAACTGCAAGCAGATTCCCAAACTACTGAAGCAGATACAGGTATAGCTGGTGCAGGTGCTGTCCCAGCGCCAAAGGAGCAAATACACCCCTTTATTACACCACTGGCCGTGGACTTTTACAGTCGCTGGCGTGTCAGACAGGAGCGAAGACTCTTGTTTTAATAGCACAAGCAGGTTTCCAGACAGATGAAAGTTGCTGCAGAGAGCAAAAGCGAAGGAGCTTGCTAACACAATATTATGTATAATTTAATGTGCTGCCAGACCCTGGTTTTGCCCTGCTGAAGCTGGGTCCTTCTTCTTGGGCTGCTGTGTGGGGGTAGCTCCAGCCCAGCTGGTAGCAGTGGGCGCTGGAGGTGGGCTCTGAGGTCCCCACTGTCCTCTTCAAGCCGGGGGATGAGACCTGCTCATTTGCAAAGCAGTGTATGCCTCGGATGTTATTTTAAATGGAAATCCACGTATGCGGTGAGGAGAGGGAAGCCCACAGGGAGACCGCAATGGGGGCTGTGGTTTTCCCTGCTCACACGGGGTTGAATAAAAGTCCCATTTAAATCCTCAGGCCTGAGAGCAGCGTGCTGGAGCACGATGTTTAAAGCTCTTCCCTTGGCCTGGAAGGGAAGACTTTTGCTTTTTCACCCACTGTGCCTTCCCCAGGCAGCCCTGGTGCCTCTACGTGTGGAAACAGACCCTCATCTTTGTTAGCCGCTCTTCCTCCTAGAGCTCCAAGACCTTGTCCCAGGGAGGGTCACCAGCTCTCCCTGTGACTCGCACGGATCCAGCCTGCAAAGCACCGTGGGCAGCAGCTTTGATTTTGAGAGTTCCCACATCCTCCCTTCATTTGGGGGGAAGATTTGCCCAATTTTTCACATTATCTTGTTATTCTAGTGCGTTAATTCCCCTCCCCTTCCAACATGCCTTCCTCCTCCTGAGTATGAAATACTGCTTTTTCTTTTGCAGGAATTTAAAGATCTGGCTCCCAGGATAGACTGCTTAGATCTGAAAGGTAAGCCCCTTTTCCATCACTGGAGGATTTTATTTCTCTTCTGGGCAACCCTGGTGTTTTGTTCCATTGGTACGGCACTTGCTGGAGTCGTAGTCCCAGTCGGGGCTCTTGCAGGCCAGAGCAGGAGAGCGTCTTAATCCCAGCAAGAGCAGAAAAATAAGTACCAGAGGTGTTTCTGTATGAGAAATATTAACATCCTGGTTGAGAATCCCTGAAACAGCAGCGGAAGGACCTGAGATACTGCCTGCCAGTGCCGCGGACTGTCCCCCACCACCTCTGAGCACTGTCCTCATAGCCCTGCCTCCCCAAACGGCTCCTTCAGGCCATGCAGGGCTGAGCCAGAGCAGGTTTGCTGGAAGACTTTTCTGATTGATGAAACTCCTTGTGCGATGGGAAAACTGGAAAGGTGTTTCAGTTAATTCTCCTTATGGCAAACATCTTCGTGAACGATGGCTTTTGTGGAGCATTTCCCATAGCTCCAGGAAGCAGAGGAAGAAGGTCGCCTTCACTTCCCTGCAAGGTTTCTGCTAGGCAAATATTTTATGCTGCCTCTTCTCCTGCCTTCTGCTGGTCTCCTTCCCTTCCTAAAGAGCCTCTTCTCCCACTCTGCGCTGGGAGTAGCCTCCCAAAAACAGTCTGGGGCACCAGCAGCCAGAGCAGCCGTGTAGCAGGGATGCTCCCTCAGTGCAGCTGGAGAGAAGATGGGGTGGTCTGCATTGGCCAGAGCCTTTTGGGTGAGGATGGTGATGGTGTTGCTCCTCTCAGCCTGGGTCATCCTGGCAGCATCCGTCTCCTGCTGAGGTCCTGCCTGCGCTGTCCCGGTGTCCCATGAACCTTTTCGGCTGCGCGAGTGGATGGAATTTGCTCCAACAAACTCCAGCTTGGCTCTCGGGATGGAAGCCATCTGCGGGGGCTGCAGCCTTGGGGTTTGGTCCGCAGCGCTTGGTGCCTGTTGTCACTTACTCAGTGTCGGGGGGGAAACCTGAAGGCTGGGAAACAACTCGGGAGCTGCTGTTAATGAACCCAAGAAAATACCTTGCTGCGTGGGGAGCTGGGGTGTCTGTGTCCTGAGCCAATTTGCCTGGAGGAGGACAGATATGCTGCTGGAGGAGTAACCCCCCCAAAGTAAATCTTTTACAGGCCTCATCGCCATAATTTGGACTCAGCTTTGCCAGATGGGAATTTTTCTTGGACTTCTCACTGATCCATCAGCCGTCAGCTGTCTGAGCAGCTGGAGCCCACATCTGCCTTCCCCTGGGAGTGGGGGTTTCTCAGGAGACCCCAAGTGATGCAGAAGCCCAGCTGCTGGTCGTTTCGTGCCCTTGTACAGGATAAAGCGCCAGCTCAGCCCAGGCTCAGCCTCGAGCGAGGGGTTCCTTGTCCCGCTCCGCAGCACTCTCTCTGCCTGACCATTTCCCACCCGGCATGCAGCCGCTTCTCCCCTGCCCGCATCCCCCTCACGACCATTATTACAACAGAAACAAAGCTCAGCATTTATTTTAGCTGCTTTCCATTCCTTCGCTCGGGCTGGTGTCAGATGTGGCCTCCTCCCGCTTTGAGACATTGGAGGGAGCTGACGAGGGACCACGGCTCGCCCTGGACTCAATCTTAAAGGTCTTTTCCAACCTAAACGATTCTGTGATTCTGGTCTTGTTGAGTGAATTCCCAGCGTGGCAGGGTGAGGTGGGCCGCAGCTCGGCTCTGGCGTGGAAAGTGCGATTTGTTTGGGAAGCAGAGGCTGGTTCCCCATCACTGTTGCCTTCACTGATGAGGCCATACCAGCCAGGGAGGTGCCAGTGGGACACGGGCAGATGGTGCTGCCAGAAACCCCGATGGGCAGCAGTTTGCTGCTGCATTTTCAGTTTTCGATGTTTTGGAGGGGATCGGTGGGGTTGCAGCGCGGAGGTGATGATGCTCCAGACCTGGTGCCACAACCTGGCTCTTCGTACGGGGAATGGGATCTGCTGGCATTGGAAGGAGAAGGCAGAGCTTCCACCTCTGCGTCTGCAGGTCCTCCCCAAATTCAGTTTGCCTGGCAGAACCACCCGCTTGCAATTGATGCAGCATCTAAAAGCAGCTGGCACAGATGCATATTGGGGAAAACTCCCTGTTTTTCAACCAGAAGTAGCTTGTGCAGCGCTGTCGGGGGAGTCACAGCCCTGTGAACCATTGTGGCTTGTCTGTGGGCTGGCTGGCACCCCAGGCCTTGGAGACTTGCTGCTGCACAGGGCTGGTGAGGACAGTTCTATGAAATAAGCAAATAAACCAAGCAAATAAAAAACCCAAAGTCTGGGGAAGTGTTCTCAAGGCGGCTTGTGACAGCACCTCCCTAAATTGAAACATGAATAATTTAATTTGTCAGAAGCAGAAAAGCAGCGTATCTGTTCACAGTGCACATGCAGGGATTTGATTTTGACCCCCTGGTACTTTTATATAGCAAAGGGAGTAACCAGCCAGCCATTAGTTTGTCAGCGGAGATGCGCCTAATGTAATTCTAGATGGGCTGAAGCTGGTGAGGGGCTCGCGTGTTGGGAAGACGTCTGTCTGCCCAGTGGGGAGACAGGAATCCTGGTTTTCAGTGAGTTTTAGGCGGCGAAGGTATTGCTGCTATGGCTGATCCGTGTTGGGTGAGCAGCTGTGGTGGTTTTTAGCTTGCTGCATGTTACTGAGCAAGAGACATCCTTTCCGAAGTCTCCCTGCAGATCCCTCTCCCGGTTGGTGGTGCTGCTGGCGAGCCTTGGTGCGGGGCTTTCGGGGCTCCCTGTGATGGCCAGTCCCTGTCTGTTAACAAGAAATACTCATCTGAGGTGATGCGTTCTGCTGCTGGGCCAGGTGTGCGTGAATAAATCAACGTGAATGCTCAGTACTGGGTTTGAATTTCCCTTCGGGTGGGTTGTTTGAAGGGTGGGCTGCCTCTGAACAGGGGAGAAAATCGCCTTTCCACGAGTCCTCTGGCTTGGGGCTCTCGAGGTCCCCGCTGCATGAGCCCTGCATGTTACATGCTGAAGCACCCAAATTCACCTTATTCTGCTGTTTCCCCAGGGGAGAAGCTGGATTACAAAGCCTGTGAGGCCCTGGAAGAAATTTTCAAGCGGGTCCAGTTCAAAATTGTTGATTTGGAGCAAACAAGCTTGGATGAAGACGTAAGTGGTCGTGGCCTCTCCCGGCTTCTCGTTACTGTTTCACAGCTGACACAAAACTCATGGGTTTTGTGGTCAGTGCTGAGCTCCTCCTGGGCACTGATTTATTTTTTTGGGGCTGTACTGTGTTGCCGTACCCTTTCCCTTCATACCCACACTCTTACTTAGCTCTGCTGGTGCAGTGTTTGCTGCTCCAAAAGGAAGAGGTTGACCATTCGCTCTGAAGCCTGGGTGGCCACGAAGCTCCGAGGCATTTTAAATGCACATTTTAAAAGCTGTTCTGAAAGCTGAGGGAGTCATGGGTACCTGTCAGATGGCTTTTTGGGACTGAGGATAAAGTTCAGGCTCCCTCCTGCATGTTCCATCCCATCCTGTCCTGACTTGCCTTCCTCCTCCGTCGCAATGCCTGGGGCCCTGAGTTCAGGTCCCAGCGGGTAAGTGGAGGAGGTTAAAAATTAAGGAAGTGGTTAAAAATTATTTTAGCCAGCTCTAATCCTGAGTTCCCCTTGCCCCCCAGAGCATCCCCTTTCAGTCCTTGCGTCTTCAAGGGTCTAGTTTTTCCGGCGTCATCTATCCCTGTCCCAAACCTGTCTTCAGACCTGTCTTGTCCATGTTTGCTTGGAAGCTCATGATGCTTTTTTCCTCCCTGTTTTTCCCACTTGAGCAACGCTTTGGGAAGGCTCAGCAGCCACGAGCTTCTTAGGGCCACCGCCCACATCCGATGCGAAGTGGGGAAAATGTGACTTGGACGGTGGCTCCTGGTCTGACCCTGTGACGGTGCTGGCTCCGAGCCATGGCGCTGCGGGCAGGGATTGCAGACCTCGGCGCTTTTCTCTTCCAGTTACCTTGGAGCAAGACTGTCTGCGGGGCACAAGGTGTCCGGCGTGTCCCCATCTCTGCTGCTGGGGGAAAACAGCCACAGAGGCCAAGTCGGCCCCCCAAAGCCCTGAGACTTCCTGCTCCTCTCCCAGTCCCTCACATTCAGCTTTTTTCCTCTGGCTGCGTCAGGCCGGGGACTGACTCACCCAGTACACAGTTTCTCCTCCACATTTCCTGCCGATGAGCACCCTGTGTCCAGCAGAAAGGCCCGTTGTTCCCCGAAGACCTGTTCTTTCTCTTGTTTGCCTTTGTGCTGGTGTTTTCCAGTCCTCCAGGTCTCTCCGCATATTTTTTCTGGAAGCCTTGCAGCGCCTTTGTGGCTCTTCTCTGCCCGCTCCAGCATATGTTTCAGCTAATTTTCTCCAAAGAGGCTCATTATGTCATTAAGCAAATTGTTCCGTTTCTGCTGTAGGAGCTGTAGACATTTCCCAGGCACAAGTCCTGCTCTGCTAATCCCTTTCACTCCTAACCCTGCTATAAGTCTTGGCTTTTATACCTTTTTTCTTTTTTTTTTTTTTTTTTAAGCCTGATTGGATTATTGGGCGGTTTCTTGCCTGGGGAAGTGTCACTGCTGTGTGCGGGGCTGGATAACCCCGCAGGGAGCGGACAAACACCAAGCCAATAGCCTGGCCTCAGCTCAGGTTGAATATGCAGGGAAAAAACGATTTTCCCATGTCCTGGGAAGTGTCGTTCAAGTGCCTGCGTGTCCCGGGTGCCGTAACCAGCTCTGACTGAGTTCGCTTTCTTTCCTGGTGCCCGGAGGGGCAGGATGGGGATTGGATCCCTCTGCAAGGTGCCTTCTCAGGCTGACTCCTGGAAATCTTCACCCGAAGGCTTTACCCTGGGAGGCGGCTCTGCTGGCACAGCCTGCAGCAGGAACGGCTGCGCTGGAGCCATCATCCCATGCTAGGCCTAGTTGGGTCCTGTCTGCCCCAGTGACAGTCCCCGAGCACATGCCTGGTGGCAGGGACACCAGGAATATGGCGAGATGCCTTGTTTTGATCATCCTGGAGTATCTGTGGGCAGCAAATCTGCAGAGAGTCCCTCAAAGAGGCTGGAGAGATCCGGGGGGACCCAGCTGTGCTGTGGATGGGGGCTGGCACGGGAGGGGGACGCAAAGTGCCGTGGTGCCAGCGGGCATGGGGACGGGTGGACTCATCAGCTGAGGTGCCAATTTGTTGGCGCTTCAGGTTGAAGGAAGGGGTTTTGTTGCCTGGGCTGCCTTGGTTGTGGGGTGTGGATCTTGTCTGCGAAAGCTTAATGACTAAATATTGGAGCAGGGACATGAGGTCGTGTGAGAGGTCTCTGAAGGACCCAGCTTGTGTCTGAACTGCTTGCCTCGCAGCCCAGCAAAACCTCTTTTTTTCCTTCTCAACCCCCACTCAGCTTCTGCCCACCTACTTAATGCAGCTTTTCCATCTGCCTTTGTTTTGCAGGGCGCCTCGGCATTATTTGACATGATCGAGTATTACGAGTCAGCCACGCACCTCAACATCTCCTTTAACAAGCACATTGGCACCCGAGGCTGGCAGGCAGCTGCCCACATGATGAGGAAGGTTTGTGCTCCCTCACAAATATTTTCGGCACCTTCGTGAACCCACTGCAGCTATACAGATGGTCTCAAAAGACTCCTGTGTGCCTCCCAAGACCGTCGGTGTGGTTTTGTGCTCGCCTGTCCAGAAAACCACCCTGTTCAGAAAGACCTGGTGAGCCCAGGCTCAGAGGCAGGAAAAAAAAATAAATCACTCTTCCCATCTGCCGTGAGGTTGCTTAATGCCTTGGTGAGCACCCGGAGCAGAGAAAATGGAAACGCAGATCCCAGCAAAAAAAAAAAAAAGAGCAGCCTGTTATTAGTGGCACGCTTGCAGGGTCAGCGTCTTGAGCTGGGTATTCATTATCTTTACAGCAGGATGACTAGCGCCGGTGTTTGGCTTTGCGGGGCTAATTAACCTCATTGTTCAGTGCTTGAGTTGGCTCTGAAAGCCGAGCGCAGGGGAGGCCGCATCTCGTGCTTCCCGCTCAGGGCGCGGCGCAAAACCACCCTCGATCCGCAATTACCTCTCAACCTGTTAATTTTAATTTTGGCGCTGCCGAGGTTTCAGCCAGCGCCGCCGGTGCCTCGCACAGCTCTGGGTGGAAAGCCTGTGTCCCAGTAGCGTTCCCAACCACACAGGTGTCTTCGCGGTGGGGCTGATACTGGGCACTGCAGCTCGCGCGGTGCCAGCAATGCCCACCCCATGGTCTGGAGAAGGCAAATGTCACCGCGTGGTGCTGGCCGGCCCTGTAGTGATGCTTTAAAACCAGCTGTGTGTATCCAGGTGTGGTGCAGGAGCTTGAGGCACCCTTGCGACAGCTGGGGCTTGAGGCTCTTAATTTCTGGGTATGCAAGGGAGAATCCAGATGTGTGAAAGGGCTTTTGTTAGCACGGAAAATGGTAAATCAGCCAAACAGAGGCCATTGGTGTGCTGTGAATCTTGACCAGGAATAGACAGCGAGTGCAAAGCCAGGGAGGGGTCTTAGGGCTCGGAGGCAAACCCCAGACAAGGGACACGTGGCTCGACACCTTCCCAGACCCTGGATCCGGAGAGCTCAGGGCAGCACATCTTGGGATGTGTAAGGATGAGCAAAGCTTTTCTTTGGAGAATGTGGTGCTGCTACGGTCACCTGAAGCACATCCTCCACGGTGCCGTAGCTTGAGGGTGGTGGCAGACTGGGCGCGGAGGCGATTCTCTGGGAGATAAGGTGTTTATCTGGAATTGTGCGTTTCAAGCCTGGAGCTTGGTGCGGGCTGTCCTGGCACACGGGGTTATCTCAGCCATTCCTTCTGGCTCTTTGCCTCTTATCGGAAGCTGGTGGGGTGACCAAAATGATGTTTTGGATGGGCGTAAGTCATCGCAGGAGCTCTTATCTGGGCAGCATGGAGGCAACATCGGTGGCGGGGAAATAGCTTGGCCTTAAACCCAACCCAGAAAAACAGCCAAAAAAACTGGTGGCCAAGGCTATGCGGAGCTGAGCACTGATCCCTCTTGTGTCTTCCTGCCAGACGAACTGCCTGCAGTACCTGGATGCCCGAAACACGCCTTTGCTGGACCACTCGGCCCCCTTCGTGGCACGCGCCCTGCGCATCAGCAGCAGCCTGGTGGTCCTGCACCTGGAGAATGCCAGCCTCTCAGGGCGCCCACTCATGCTGCTGGGTGAGTCACTGAAGAGCGGGCACCATCTCCAAAACCCCATGGGATGCTGGGTGCGTGGGGCAGAGCAGTGCCCGTGTGGGGCTCACCGTCCTCGCCATGCCCAGCAAGGTTTTGGGGCAGTCACTGCCGGCCAGCGTGCCTGTGGCAGTGCTGGTGTCTGTCGAGTGTCTCTGTGCCAGCCCAGCCTGCAGGCAGGGCGTGTAAGACAGTGCTGGGCAGCCCCTGTCGTTAAGCTAATGAATTAGTGATAAATCATAGCCAGGCTGCAGCGAATGGTGGTGTTGTGATAGCGACGATGAGCTAAGCGCTCTGGCAGGGGAACATTTCTGGGGTTTAATTGTTTATTAGGTTGGCCCAGCTGGAAAAAGGTGATGTTCTGGCAAGGGCACGTGCCCTGCATGAATTGATCCCAGCTCTGGCTGTGGGCAGTCCTTTCATCCTGGCACGAGCCGCTGCCGCTTCCCTCTGCAGGCGGGAGGGCACACAGGGGCTTGTGCAGGATCTTGCTGCTGGCCAAACGCCTCTGAAATCCACCTGGTGGATGGATTTCAGTTGGTGTCGCAGCCGTGACGGCGGTGGGTGCAGATGCAGCTGTGCTGGGGACTGTGTGCTTCAGGCACTGCTTTGGGCTCAGACAGGTGCAAGCGTTGTAACAATGTGGCCAGGAGCCTCCCGAGCCTGCGCGTTGTGCGGTGGCTGTGGCCAACAGTGAGTAACCGCGCTGGCATGCTGGCCGCAGCGCCTCATCTCCAAGCCGTGCCGGCACGGGCTGCAGGCTGAGGTGCTGGTTTTCCACCTTTTCAGCCACGGCCCTGAAGATGAACATGAACCTGCGGGAGCTGTACCTAGCCGATAACAAGCTGAACGGGCTGCAGGACTCGGCTCAGCTTGGCAACCTGCTGAAGTTCAACTGCTACATACAGATACTTGACCTGAGGAACAATCACATCCTGGACTCAGGTGAGGCCCCTTGCTGCTCCTTCAGGCAGAGCCCCGATTACCTGCAGTTTTGGCCCAGTTTTAGGGTGGGATGGAATTCGGCTGTGGGGTGCAGTGCTCGGGGGGTGGCCCCAGGCTGAGCCAAAGCAGGAGAGTTACGCAGAGCAGCATCTACATTGTCCGAAGGATTTCAGCAGTGTAAGCTTCATGATTTTAAAGTTAAGATCATTAGAGAAACTCTGAGTGCTTCCTGGGACGGGCTGCGAGGTGCATGGCAGCTCCTGAAGACAGGGAGAGGTGGGGATGCCTCGTGCCTCGCAGTTGCGTCTTGTGGCTCGCTCCATCTCATGCTCCTGTCTGGTTTTTCTCCTCCCCTCTCCCCGGAGCCAAACGAGCGGCCAAATCTAATATCAACCCAGGAATTGCAAAACAATCCCAGAGCGGACTTCAGTCCTGGCTGGTTCTGGTCAGTGATGCCGATTACTCGGCCGAGTGCCATGGTTTGGCGGAGGAGACGCCTTTGCTCGGCGTGAGCTGTCCCCGCTGCCTTTGGGTTAGGTATAAAGGCAGCCAAGCGTGACTCTGTTGGATGTCACTGGTGCTGTTGTGGCCACCCCTGATCCCAGATGGGTCCCACCCTAAGGTGCAAATATTAATTTGCCACCTTCCAGGTCAGGTGCCACGTCCCTTGCATCTTTGGACGCTTAATAACAAGCAGTGCTGGGGCTGTACATGTTGGAAATTACTTGCTGGGCGTTGCTGTGGGTTTCTGCAGCATCGCTGGCGTTGGGGTGCTGTGCCCTTATCAAATATGTATGTTTGCAGCAATTTAAAATGGCACCTGTCCTCAGCCTGGGCAGGATTGGGCCAGAAAGGTGTATGGAGCGGTAGAGGGTCTGCCCCTGCAAACAGCTCTGCAGCCCCATGTCTCCAGCTCCCTCCCCTGCTCCAAAGGCTCCAGCCTAGCACTAATTAATTTTATATGCCAAGAGGTTTAATTGCCCGTTTGCATACACGAGACCGATGCACTTTGCTGAGGTCAAATCAAGCAGCTGAGGGAAGGGGTTTGGAAGGGGGGACGGTGTTCGGAGATGGTGCTGGGGCTTGGCATAGCGATGCCATGGCTTTTCCCCATCGCTGCCTGGGCGCTGTCATCCTGCCCGTCCATCCTGCCCAGGATCGGGCAGCAGAGGGACAGAGGGACGGAGCGGAGGAGGTGAGGAAAGCGCTGTTAGAGCTGGTGGGATGGGTGCTGTCAGGGGAGGGCTGAGCCCCAGATGTTTTCCAGGCTTGGCGTACATCTGCGAAGGGCTGAATGAGCAGCGGAAAGGGCTGGTCACTCTGGTTTTGTGGAACAACCAGCTGACTCACACTGGCATGGCCTATCTCGGGATGACGCTGGTGAGTAGCTCTTGGCACCTTCCTGGGCGCAATGGCTTTGCTCCCAGAGAGATGTCTCTCTCACCGCTGCCAGGGCCAGATCTGGGCAGCGTTCCAGCCGAGTGGGTCGGCATGGCGTGCCCTGGTGCTGCGTCTGAGCAGAACCTGTCCTTTGTCCCCCTGCGCTGCTGCTCAGGCATTCCCGGCGGTGTGGTTTGGGGAACAGCTGTGAATTAAACCCTCTCAGGCTTGAGACGGACCTGTTGTCTCGTCCGCCTCGAGCTGTTTTTCCCCTGGGTACCCGCAGCCTCACACGCAGAGCCTGGAGACCTTGAACCTGGGCCACAACCCCATCGGGAACGAAGGCGTCCGCAACCTGAAGAATGGGCTGATCGGGAACCGCTCCGTCCTTCGCCTGGGCTTGGCATCCACTAAACTGACCTGCGAAGGTGGGTGGAGGCCAGCACCCACCAAGAGCTCTGTATCCCCAGCAGAGCTTCCCTTGCACTTGAGCCACATGCAGGGTCTGCTTTGGCCCTGGAGAAGGTCCAGCTGCATGGGCAACATCGCCTGGCTCCAGCCAAAACACTACAGCTGGCCTGTCCAAGGCCACCTTGTCCTGTGGGTTTGGTGCCTCTGGCGTCTCTGTGCCCCGCGGAAGCCCTTTTTCTGAGCACGTGGGGTGCCTGGGAATGGGGACCCAACTGCTGCTGACATCCCCCATCCCTCCCAAAATACTGAGCTCTGCTACACACCATCGCGAGGAGGACCGTCAGGGAACCGGCGGTGTCACAGCTTGTTCCCCGCCATCACCGGCGGCCCTCCCGTCCCTCGCAGGTGCTGTGGCGGTGGCAGAGTTCATCGCAGAGAGCCCACGGCTGCTTCGTCTGGACCTGCGAGAGAACGAGATCAAGACGGGTGGCCTCATGGCGTTGTCGCTGGCTCTGAAGGTCAACCACTCACTGCTACGCCTCGACTTAGACAGGGAGCCCAAGAAGGAATCGGTAGGTAATGCCCTGTCACTAATCCCACTTTTGCCCTTTTGGGGGGTCTCATTAAGCGCCCCCCCAGCAGGAAAATGCTGTCCTCAAGGGTGACACCTCCAAGCTTCCACTCAGCTCTGATGCTTTCCCGTTTTTTAGTTCAAATTAATTCCTGCCCAGCGTGTAGCCACACAGTTTTGTGTAAAGATTGGCCTGTGAGATAACGGCTGCTTCCCAGCCGGCATCCCAATGCCGGGACACTGAACGCACCCCAGCACTGCAGCCCTGGTCAGGGGGGTTTCTGGAGGTCTGAGCAGGACCTAGCCAGCACCTGTCACTTGGGGTCCTGCTCCGCTGAGCATCCTCTGGGATGGTAATGCCATGATCCTGGTGGCAATCAGTTTGAGAAGAAGCCCTCGGGGAACCCGATTCTCAGGAGATTTAATTGTTCCTTGGGAAACATCAGTCATGTCTACAGGGGTGGAGGAAAAAACCCCTGGAAAATAAACATGCAGCAGTTTTTTTCCCAGACTGCTGATTCTGAATGTTCCAAATGACCGGCGGTTTCTCTTCCCTCACAGGTAAAAAGTTTTATCGAAACCCAGAAGGCTCTCCTGGCTGAGATCCAGAATGGCTGCAAGCGCAACTTCATCCTGGCCAAGGAGAAGGAGGAGAAGGAGCAGAAGCTGCAGCAGTCGGCCTCAATGCCGGAGATCACCGTGACGGAGCCTCTGGAGGAGGGTCCGGAAGAGGATAGCCAAGACGGCAGTGCCACCTCCACTCTGGAAGAGGGGGAAGAAGCCAGGGAGACCCTGACAGCCTCCGAGAACGGGGATGCGGAGCCGGTGGAGGACGACGATGACAACAGAGGCGACATGACGGACTCTGATTCAGACACAGATGAGGAGGCGGACGCTGGGTTAGAGACGAAGGACTTGAGCAAACAGGCAAAAAGCCCCGACTCCGCTGACGGTGCAGCCGCACCCCAGCCGCTGCTATCCCCAGAGAAGTCAAAGGACCGGCCGCCCCCCCTGCACATCGCTGAGGAATCGCCAAGTCCCGCCACCTCTCTGGCCTCTACACCCTCCCAGGGAAATGAGAGAAGGATTTCGGTTTCCAGTCCCGGGCGAGGCCATAAAATCTTTGTGGTGACGCGAGTGGAGACCCTGCCGGATCAAGCCGCTGACGCCCTGCGCCTACAGGCGGACACAGATGCCACCTTGAAACACGCTGAACCCCAGAGCCCGGCACCAGCCACAAAACCTGAACTCCCAGCACCCCAGGCAAATGGAGCGGTTCCTGAATCCACTGCTGGCTCCAACCCCAAGTGGGGCGACCCCAGCGACTGCGAGAGCGCAGCCCACGACACCCCCCTCCCCAACGGGCTGAAGACAGATTTTGTGCGAGCGCTGCCGGAGGCATCCTTGGATGGCAGTGGGAAAACAGGGAGCTGCACCACCGAGCACGGTAAGAGCTCCAGAACGGAGCCCCCCAGATTGCTGAGGGTCCCGAGCCCCACTCCGGCATGGCAGAGCTGGGGATGAGTGTGGAGCCGGTCCCTGTGCCGGTGTCTCCCCAGGGCTTTAAATCCCCTGCTGCTTTCCTGATGAGATGCCCACCGGTACTGTAGTTTGTTGCTGGGGGGCTTTTCCAGGGGGAGTTTTAACCTGAAGTTAATCTCCCCACACTTAAGACCTTAGTTCTTTGAAGTGCTCCTTAATTAGGTTCATGAACAAGCTGAAGTTAATGAGCGCTGCGCTCATTGAGGCTCTTTGTTAGCAATCTGGCTAACACACTGCATTCCCCTGCCCACATTTTTTGGGGGAAAAAGCAGGCGGGCAGGCAAAGGAAACGGTGGCCGTTTGCTTGCAGAGCTGAGCTGCTGCAAGAACGAGCAGGAGCTGGAGGAGCTGCTCCTCGAGGCCAGCCAGGACGCAGGGCAGGAGCTGCTGTGACTGCAGGTGAGTGGGGACAGGGCCTGGGGCCAGCCCTGGGGGTATCCTGGAGGGATGGGGACCCCATTGCCACTTGCTCTCCTTTCTCTTGCAGGTCCTTGGGGCTGCTCGGTGTCGAGGGGAGGCTCTGGCATAGCTTTATTCTATTCCCACTCCACACAACGATTAAGAAACCAACCTCGGGCTTCAGGACAAAGGGTTCTTTTGAAATTTTTTTCCCCAAACAGTTTCCTGCCCCTGAAATCTTCCCCAGGCGCCCAACTCGCCTCCCCTGCGCGGAGGGACCCTGTTGTGTCCCCAGGGCGATGGAGGGAAGGGAAGGAGAGCAGAGAAAAATGACCCAGATGGGGACATCCCGGCTCCCAGCCATCCCTGCCCTCGCTGGACACTACCTGACACCTTCGCCTTTTCTTTTTTCTATCTTTCTCCGAGGAGGAGATCCCCCACCGGGGCAGAGGTGGCACAGCATCGGTCCTACTGGGAGATTAAAACCAAACACTACAGGGACCAAGGTGCCGGTGGCACGTGCCAGGAGGGCGATTGTTTGCCCGCAGGGGAGCGTCTGTCACTAAAGATACCCAGGACAGGCTGCATTTGCAGCCACAGTGGTTATTTATTTTTAAGTTCCTTTTTGGACCTTAAACCTTTTCCTTTTTGTTTGTTTGTTTGTTTGTTTTCAGTATATATTTATCGTCAGCTGCAAAGTTACTGGGTTGGGGATTTAGAGGATGGTGTTAGAATTAATTCCTTCTGGGCTAACCTGCAACTGAACTCCTGCTCCTGGGCTGCCAGAAAAAAATCCCAGAAACACAAAAAGCAGCATTGGTGGAACCCCCCCATGCAAACCCCCTGGGGGGGCTGCGGCTTCCAGAGGGGCCAGGTCTAGGAGAGGAGCTTTCTCGCGGCCGGCCGTGCCGGCACGGCGTCTTCCCAGAGAGGTGGGGACCCCCCTGGAGGGTCGGGGATCCAAGGTGGGAACCCGAGACGATGTCAGGAGCAGGTTCCCTAGCTGAACGCCTTGGCATCCTCCCCCGTCCCGGCTTCCCAGACTGGGGATCCTCCGGGAAAACTGGCCGGTGAGGGGCTGCCGCAGCCCCTGGCGCAGGGTGGGCGTCCGCTGGCGAGGACGCGTCGCTTTTCTTTCTTAAGTGCAATAAATCTATCAGGGAGCTGCGGGCATGGGGCCGGGCACCGGGGGCGGCTGGGGGGTGGCTGCGGCACTGACACTACGGCCAGGGGCCAGCAGCCATCGATCTGCTGGTGTTCGTCATTTCTTTCTGTCGTGTATTTTTGTTAACACTGTTTTCTATTAAACGAGATCTGCATTCATCACTGACTCCTTCCCGGCCTCTCTCTTTTGGTGCCTTACAGGCGTCATCCTCCCTCAAAATGCAGCTTTTTTGAGCCTTTACAGAAAAGACAAGGCAAATTCAGAGATTAAGCCCCCAAAAAAACCCCAGGGAGGATTTTCAGAGCAGGTGGGAGATGCCAGCAGGAAGCTGTTGGGCAATTAACACTGACAATGCCCTGTGTCCCATCATATGCTCCCCGCCCTGCTGCCAGCATCCCTCCCAACGGCGGTTAGGGCTGATTTCCCCCCAAAATTGGCATCCCTGCACCCCCTTATTGCCTTTTCCAGCCCCCAAGACACACACACCCCCTGCCAAGGAGGACCCAAAAAAGCATATTTAAGTCAAAACACAGAGCGAGAGGTTTAACAGGTTTATTATGGGACGACCCCAGCGGTCCTGGGGGGCTTCATCGGGAGCTCTTGTGGGACATGGCTTGAGGACGTCCGCCCCTTGGGGCCACCCTGCCAGTGAGGCCAGTGGCTGCTTTGTGGCTTCTTGGGGTCCCCCCCCATATCTCCCTCCTCTCCGGGCCCCACTCACCAGGGGACGTTCCCCAAAGGGTGTCAGGGCGGGGATGGCAGTGGGTACATGGGTGGTGGGGTCCCAAGCATGGGGGCTTGGGGTCACCTGGATGCCAGGTTCCCTGGGATGGCAGCAGCCTCCCCCTGGAATCCCCTGGGTCATCTCGGGTCTCCTCTGGTCCCCTCCAGTCGCTCCCAGTCACGCCATCTCCATCCCCTGGTGGCATTTTCACCTCCTGCAGTGTCTCCTCTTGTGGACGAGGGGGACAGGAATTGTCCCCATCCCTATCCCGTCCCTGTCCCCAAACAGGTCCCAAAATATGCTGGGGGAGGACAACAGGTCATGGGCATCCTCTGGCTACTGACCACAGGGACAACCTGGTGTCACCAATGTCCAAGCCTATTTTGGGGGTCTGACGTCTAGAGGCATCACCGGAGACCCAATGCCAGTTTCACCGTCACTCAGGGTGGGGACACTGGACACTGCGGGACACTGGGGTGGCGGTGGCTTTCTGCAGGCGGTCGAGACCGCGCAGGAGCCCCATCTTGTGCCGGATGGAGTGGTCCAGGTTGACAGTGACACCAAGGAAGGCACGGGCGTCGCGGGCGGTGAAGGGGAAGTCAGAAGCGAGGAAGGTCTGGAAGAGCTCGGGGTCCCCGTCCAGGCTGAGGACGTTGTGCAGGGGCTGCCGCAGGGAGCTCAGCTCCCCCACGTTCTCCTGGAAGATGCTCCACAGGGATTGTGCACCAAAATCCGGCGCCGGACGGCTCTGCCAGGCATCCTCCAGGCACTGCAGCGCCCAGCTCAGCCGGCACGGCCACTGGTCAGCTAGCACCACCCAAGCGGCAGCAGCGCGGGGCAAGGCGGTGCTGGGGGTGCCGGCACGGTGCAGGAGGAGCCGTAAAGTGATGGGGATGGTGTTGACAATGCGACGGACATGGGCGCCACTGGTGGGGAGGTAACGGGCGAGAGGGTCGGTGCTGTTGTGTAGGCAGTGAAAAGCTTCGTGGATGCAGCGGACAGCTTTGGCGTCTGCCTCCTGCTGGCTGGGAACCACTGAGATGCCCTGGCACTTGGCGCGTCGTCGTTCCACGTTGCTGGTGATGATGCGGTACATGAGGTCCTCCCGTGTCTGGATGGCGGCTTCCAGGAATCGCAGGCGGGAGCGGGCACCCATCTCAGGGATGGAGAAGGGCAACGTCACCGTCCGGTTGAGGTAGAGGTAACCATTGTCGGCAAGACCCTTCATGCAGCCAGTCTGCTCCAGGCAGGGGACAATGACACTGGGATCCACAGCCAGGATGAAGATAAAGGGGGTGTTGGCTTCGGAGAGCAAGGTGTTCATGGCGTTGAGGACGCCAGCCACCTTCTCAGGGTAGCAGATGTCCAGGCTGGTGATCTCCAGCACCACGCGGAGTCGTCGGCGCTCAAAGATCTCCATGAAGGCCAAGAAGTCGACCAGCACCTCCACCTCATTGCGCACCTTGCTCATGAAGCCCAACTGGCTGGTGAACTTCTCACTGTTGGTCAACCGCTCAATCTTTTGCTTCTCGCTGATCAACAGGTTCTTCAGGATGGAGAAAGCTCCCAGTGCCAAACCGGAACCAGAGAGCGAGGTGACCGCACTGCCCACCACCTTCAAGGCGTGGTGGTCCTTGATGCCGGGCACCAAGAGGGCCACCAGCAGGATGCTGAGGCCAGCGCCCAGGACGAAGAGCATCCCCCAAAGCTTGAGGCAGGTGCCCGTCTTGAGGACCCATTCCTTCTGGCTGAAGCCAGAGGCGAAGCGGGGCCGGGTGCCCATGACATGGTAGACGCTGAGGGGCAGAGCCCCAAAATGGTGGCGGATGCTGTCACAGAGGGTGGTGACCAAACCGGCCCAGAGCTTGTCGCAGCCGGCGTATTGCCAGGCGCTGAAGCGGATGAAGATGAACTCAATGTTCTTCCTCCTCAGGTGGCCCTCAGTGATGATGGGCTTGTAGAAGGCCAGGTACCAGAGGACCAGCAGCAACCCCCAGCCCTCGGGGCTACGTGGCTTCTGGTGGCTCTGGCGCAGCTCAGCCTCCTCCCGCTGTGCCATCTCCTGCTGCATGAAGCCTTGGGGGAAAAGCGGGGATGAGGGACTAGGGGGTGAAGGTGCCCTGAGCCATACAGGGGGGATGGGAGGGGTGCTGGTGCAATGGGGATCCTGAATGGGAGAGGGATGGGATGGGATGGGATGGGATGGGATGGGATGGGATCCTTACCCGGCCCACCTCCACCAGCTTGGTTATCATCACGATGCTGGAACAGTGCTNGGGAGCTGGTGCAATGGGGGACCCCAAATGTAGGGGAGATGCGGGATGGGTGTTTATGAAAGAGGGACTTGAAACCCAGGGGAGAAACTGGGATGGGGTGGGTGCTAGTGCCATGGGGTACCCCAAATCTGTAGAAGACAATGGGGTGGTGGGACAAGCAACAGGGACCCCCAAATCTGGGGACAAGGTGGGGGGACCAGAACAGACACTGCTGCAACAGGGACCCCAAGTCCGGGGTGCAAACAGGCAGGATGCTGGTGCCATGGGGACCCCCCTGAACCCAGCGGGGCTGGCTGGGAGGCTCCCGGGGTAGTGACCCTTGGTGGCCCCATGGCCCCACACCCACCAGTGACCTTGTCCAGCAGAGAGTAGAGGCGGTGGCCACAGGGGGCATAGAAGCCAACTGTGACGGGGGTGGCCGTGTGGCACAGTGTCTTGGAGAGGCAGCGGCAGTAGATGTCATCCTCCGTCAGCGGTTCTGGGGACCGGGAGGGGACAGTCGGCATGACTCTTAGCCACCCCCCACATCTGCAGGCACTGGGGAGCCTGACCGACCCTGGGACATGGGTGCTGGTGCCACAGGGACCCCAAATCTGGGATGGGATGGGCATGGGGATAGGAAGGAGATGGGGATGGGATGGGATGGAATGGAATGGGAAGGAGATGGGGAGGGGGATG
>VYZM01021950.1:0-21054 GCA_013398915.1 Dromas ardeola | reverse complement strand
TTCTGTGATTCTGTGAAAAGTTATATTGATTTCTGCATTTCAGCTTTTCCCTAGTTTGGGTCATAGACCTTATTTGCACAGTCTGAAAAATTACCAGTGTCAACATTTGAGACCTCTGGTTAGTGTCAATCTTCATTGAAATCCACCAGATTTGCAGCTGGCTATATTGCTTTCAATGCCATGAAACAATTACAATGTAATGCACATCATAATGGATTATACATGTCATTTACTGCAAGAATTTAAGCACCTGTTACCCAGCCCAAGAAGTACCTACAAGCATTAAGATTCATTCAAGCAATCAGATACTTCTGTAGTCTGAATTAAACTTCCTTAACGTGTACGCTTAATTTCTCTGCTGAATGAGAACGGTTTCCAGCAGCAGTCAATCAAGCTGAACTGTGTCTGGTTTTGAATCTGCTTTAGCACATTTTGTTCAGTTTCAATATATACTATTACAATGAGAAATGCAGCCCTTGTTACAGAAATGTAACATAGAAAAGTGGTCTGACTCTCGAAGCAAGCTACCCCTGAATTTGATGTTTGAGCAGAAACTATGCAGTTTAAGTGGTTAAGAAAAATACTGAAATGTACTTACTTTGACAAGAACAGAGAGACAGTGAAAAGCAGTGCCACGATGATGAAGAATACTCCCCACACAATCTAGAAGTAAAGATTTATTACAATTTAACTGAAAGTCCTTGCAGTTGATACAAGAAGTGAAAACTTGTCTAAGCTTCAACAAAGGACTAATGATCTTAGACCACCTCAGAGCTCGAACGCACTTGAAACAGTAACTTTTTGGCAAATACTAGAGAGAAGTACTAACAAAATGTTTACTCTCTTAAACAGGGTTTAGGTCAAACATTTAAGAAGTTGATCATCTAAGATAACCAACTCTTTGCCTGGTGGATACACTAAGCTCAGAATCAAGCACTAAAGAATATCACCTGCTATAGTGCAATATAGAAGCCTACCTGTAAGCCAAAAATTTCATGAAAGACACAGATGAGATGCTATATTAAATGAAAACAACATTTAGCAGAAGGCACAATCTGTACTTGCTATATTAACTGGAAAACCCTAACTGTATACATGCATTGACTTGAAGGAAAACGAGAGTACTCTGCCTGTGTGTTCACCTTCCAACAGGAGGTAACCCAGGCACAGCTTACAAGGAACATCTCACCTTTCCTAAGTGTCGGCTTCCTTCTGTAACACTACTCAGAAACACTCAATGACCAAATCATTTGGAGGGAGCAATGTAAAACTCAAGTAACCAAGCCCAAAAAACAGGTCTACTTTTTACTTGCTTCTGCCTACAAGTCTTCTCAGTTACTCATCAGTATTGAGTATTTCAAAGCATTTTTCAAGGTTCAAGTTATAGAAATCATCAACTTCACAAAGTATTTTGACTCAAAGGTTTAAGTCACCTAGAAATTTAACTTTGAAGTGATGTGAAGACTTGAAAATGGACTAGGAAAAAAAAAGAATGCTTATGAACACCAAAGTAGTAGGAAAAATACCTAGATTTTCTTGAACCTCAAGTAAGTGTTACCTAAATACTATTATTCAAAAACAAAATCTATCCACAAGTGATTAAAAAAAAGATGAGATTACTACAACCATATCACAACCACCAGGTAAAGGTCTCTTCTGGGGAGGGTTCTAGAAGAGCTTCCATACCACTTAAGCTGCTCTAGAGGAGTCATTTGCACCACAATTTCCCTTCGGAGTGCATACCTTACTCAAGAATTTGAAACCAAAAAAAGAATAACAGCTGTGGTTTTTTAGCCAGCAAGTCATAAGCATAGATAAGTACAGGTAAAAGTTTTTAAGGATCACTACACTTAAATCAGATACTGCTGCTGTTATTAAAAATCAGCAATAGTGGTCTTTTTTTTGGTTAGCTTTTGCACACTAATATGGAACTGCCTCATGTACAAAATATGAATAGAATTTCTTGGCTAAACCAAGGTCGCCAGGAGTAAATGAAGATAGCAGCAGCTAAGATGAGTTTCTGCATTCAGATTTTTCAGTTTAAGGGCTAGATTAAGATAAGCAAACAGCTTAAACTAGAACATTTAGTCCCCGAACGTAGACGAAGTACAAAAAGCTTATTTTAAACAGGAATAATTCAGGCAACTTAACAATAAGCTTACAGAACTGAAAGTAGCATTCTTATTCCGTTTTCCCCATTTCCTTCTCACTTACTAATCTTTAGAGATTCCTCTCCATTCTTCTATGAACCATCTGAATCAAGTAGATTCAGAGAAATAAGGTTGTTCCTTAAGATCTTAATTAAAACACAGGAAAGTGATTTTATATGTCTACCAAATACAGCACTCAAGCCAGCGACTTAATTCTCTTAAGCTGTCCTCAACAAGAACATCTCCTATTGTTTTTTTCCTAGGCTATAAGCTAGTTCAGTAAATAGTTCTCCATTTCTTTGGTAGGTTTTCTCCCTTACAAACTTTTCTTTGCAGGGGGGCAGGTCAGGGGATGGTGCACACAAGTGAGCCTCTATAGCAAACCCATTCCGTTACAGCTCTAACAGGTTCACTTTATTTTCTTGTGACCCTAGCCACAGAATATGCTCAGATAAACATGCTGAACTTCCCAAAACAATGATGTTTACAGATTGCTAAACCTGATACAACTTAAGACTTATTTCCAAATTCTATATGCAGGAACACAATGCATGGTCTTCCACATGAACGAGGGAGTCTCATAGCTACTCTTAAATAATTTTATTAACCTTAAAACTTGGCACACAGACATCTTTAAAAGGTTAAGAACTTTATTACAGCTGTTCAGTAAAAACGTTCAGACTTATAATGCTATTATTGTTCATTAAATACTGAAGATAAGCTTCTGTCTGCAAACTCAAATATTACAACATCCCTTATAAAACAAATTAAACTATGTAGGCCTTGTTAGGTATAGATTTACAGATTAATATCAAAGTAAGTATTAACTTGTGCATTTCCACATATTTAAGTGTACTAGGATTTTACCTCTCCACAGCTAACTCCCACTAGATATTAACCATACAGGAAACAGACATTTAAAAACAATTAAGATCAAGAGTCTGAAGCTTGCATTACTTCATTACCTTCTGCCAACTATGGCCAGTAGAAAGGTATCTGTCTCCCCTCTGGAATATGTCTGTCTTCTGAAGTGGTGCGTAATATTCTTAGATGTAGGTAAGTGGTTGAAAAAGCACTCCTTTTCCTGATTCAACCTCAACTCCATTCCCATTAAATATGAGACTGAAAATGCTACTGTTAAAGACCTTCGTTCTATCTTAGTTCATCCTGTATTTCCACAGTGCTATTAAGACTACTGACCATAAATGATTTGCAATTAACATCAACTTACATTTACACAATTTCAGAGCATCAGTTGACTCAGGCCTTTCACAGAAGTGATCCTTGTTTTCTTACCTAGTTTTTCCTTGTACCTCAACTGATTACAGACCAATGGACACCTCATTTCTAGTCCATTAACCATCACTTGACCAGTGATTAGGAGAACACCAACACTCAGACCAGCAGTTGAGCATGCAACTTACACACTCCAGCTGAGCCTTATCAAGTGGTATCAACCTGACCTAAATTAAAAGCATGCCTCCAGTTGGGTATCATTTCATATCTGGGTAAGGGAGCAAATAAGTACTCCCTATCCTTCCTCCTCCCACATCAAGCCTAAGATAGGCTAGAAAAACATTGCAGCCGGAGCTATATACGCACTGTTGCCTTTTACTTGTCACCTATACCAAAGGACAAATCTGTCATCCACAATCTTATTGGGACACTACTGTACTGCTGTTTACTAGCTTTAAACCAATTATAGTATCTTCAAAGATTCTAGATACACTTAGCCATGAACATTTACAAAATAATTTTGCTTTGTGTCACAGCATAAGTGAGAAGGGATCCAAGCCCCTTAGAACATGAGTGTATGTTCAACTTCAGAGCAAAGGACAGCTCTTAATCAAAAGCTCTTGTTCTCCTAGCAGGATTATTTATCAACTGATGGTGAAAAGCTTTTAGTACTAGAACAGGCAAAAACGAAAAAGCCTGGGTTTCAGCCAAACAACCCACAGAGGAATTTAGTAAGGTCATTACTGAAAAAAAAGCAACCCTTGATTTATATCAAGGGAAGTCTAACTTTCCATGCAAGACAATCTTATTTCCTACTCCCTAGTCCTTTTGAATGCAGGACCTCAAGGCAACTATACCTCAAGCTATGTTACCTCCTCCACTACAATCAGTTTGAACTACTCCATTGCCAGGCCACTTCCTCATATCCCTCAGCTACAAAACACAGACACCACATCCACCTGTACTCAATCATTTGCTACAGAATAGGTTTCAGAGCTGCTGCCTTACATTTACATCACTTTGATCACCTCTAAGTGTCTGCTTGGGTCTTCTGATCTACAGTCTGTTGTACAAGCTATTATGCATACAAGTAACTTTCAAAAAACAGTGAACCACCTTTTTATGCAAGACTGCTGATATTACAAAAACAGTAAGTTGAAATAATACCTACCAATACAACTGACACCCCTGCCTGAAATGAATTCCTTTACATCTAAATAGAAAGCCTCCACACAAGCAAGTAAGGAAACAGCTAAAGCAGAAGACAGCAAGCGCTAGTTTACTTAAAACTTGGTTTTACATTTGAACATATGGGATTAAAAGACATGGCTAAGCAAAAACCAGGACAAAAACATCAATATAGGCATTTCCAGTAGTAAAGACAGAAGCATGCTACTTCTAGGTCATAGTGGAAAGTTGAATTGTATTTCAGTTTAGTAAGTCAGGCCAAATAATTTAGAAATATTCAACTGATGATTTTTCCATTGCTACTGCCAATAATCAAGTCAAATTGATAAGTCTTTTCTGACATTATTCATGTTCTGCTGACATCATTTTCTCTGGTACCCTCCCTTCGACTTCCTAAACCTTCCCCTGACCCCTGCATCATCATTTGAGTTATTCAGAGAGCTCTTTGCCCTCTACCCCTGCTCCCAGATCTCAGTTAAGTTGGAATTATCCATAGATGAAACAAAGTGTTACTGAGACAGAGAATTTAGGACTTAATTTATTCTGACCAGGAATGACCACATAATCCACAAACTTAGATGGTACTTCAAAAAAACTTCAAAGTTAACTTCCAAAAAATCAATAATATTTGGCCCTCCAAAAAGCTAAAAGAATATTCACCTGCCCAATTGTTTCCTACAGTGGGACTCATGTACCAACAAAAAAGAAACCGTCAATCTGCTTAGGACAGCTATTCCATGACTTTGAACTAACACTGAAGCAACACAAAAATTTATAGACGAAGTCATCCTCTCAGGACTAGTATCCATTAATGGATTAAAGAAAACTGGTGGCAATTATCGAACAGTTATACTGACCAAGAAGCAAAAGCTGGATTCCTCATGGGAAAGACTTACTATTTGTATTGGGTTTACATGACAAGGTTTTGGTAGTGGGGGGCTATAGGGGTGTCCTCTCTGAGGAATGGCCAGAGGCTGCCCTGTGCTGGACACAGCTGTTTCCAGCTGGCTCCAACTGACCCACTCCTGGCCAAAGCTGACCCCAGCAGCCAAGCTGGTGGCCCCTCTGGGAAAACATATCTAAGGAAGGGCAAAATACCAGACAGCAGAGAGAAGCAAGAGGAAAAAAAGTGAGAGCGCCCTGCAGACACCAAGCTCAGAGGAGGAGGGGGTGCTGCTCCAGGCAATGGAGCACATGTCTCCCCCTAGACCATCAAGAGGACCATGCTGGAGTAGATAACTGCACTCAGCCCATGGAGGGCCCTACACCAGAACGAGTGGATATTTTCTAGAGGAAGCTGCAACCTATAGAGATCCCACATGCTGAAGCAGGTTTTTCCTGACAGAAACTACAGTCCATGGAGTAGACTCATGCTGGAACAGTGACAAAGTGTGAGCAGAAAGCAGCAGCAGAGTAGTGTTATGGACTGATGGCAATCCCCTATTCCCCGTCCCCACTGTGTCACTCCAGAGTCAGGACTAAAGGAGTGAAGTTGAGCCTGGGAGAGAGCCCAGGGAGAGGCAGGAAGGCATTTTAAGTAGTCTTTATTTTTTACCATTCAAATGGATTTTAATTCAAGTCTGCTTTGCCCATGATGGTAACTGATAAGTGATTGCCCTGTGTATCTCAACATACATATTTTTTCTCATCTTCTTTCCTCCCCCATCCTGTTGATGGGGAGTGAGAGTAGCTAGGTGAGCGTTTAGCAGCCAGGTCAACCCACCACATTATCACATGACATGACCTACCTTCCAGAAAGTTTCAGGTAACCTGGCAAACGTGAGTTAAAAGTGATTGTTAGATGAAGCAAAACACTTAATAGTAAGTTATCACTATGTAAACTTGGGACATGAAATATTCACACCTCTTGCCTGTCATGCTGCCAACCTCTCTGATGCAGAAGATACAGCTGTGAGTGCAGGAAGGAAGGCACACCACCTCTGCGGCAGCTAAACTGACTCCTGACAGCACCTGCAGCCTGCACTAACACTCTGCCAGTATGGCTGTTATCCAAGCAATTGCCTATGGTTTCCCCTCTTTCAACTCTCTCCGGAGGAAGGAGGAAGGGAGGGGAAATATAAAGCCCATTGAAAAAAAAAAGAGAGGAATAACTTAGTCCTCCACCCTCGAGCCAGCATTAACTGTACCTATGCTTCTCTAAAGGCCTTCAGCAGCAGGTGGAAAGACTGACACATCTATACAAAGTCCTCATTAAGATTAGATAGGAGAACAGTTTCTCTCTCCCTTGCTAGAGTTCAAGTGTACCACTCTCCATTTATCAATTTATCAGGAGAACACTGTTCTTTGTAGTACCTTCCATGTACTTGGACTGATGTCAATGCCTTTAAGTCCCTGCTTAAGTTACACAACATGAGCATGGTCTGTTCACACAGGTCTCAATCTTCAAAACAGAACACATCATTTTCTTATATTACTCACCTTAGGTATCTCTTCAGTTGGTTCACAATTGTTTTGATGTACCCCATGAAAAACTGATGCAATACTCCAAACTTACCATTGTTGCGTAGACTTCCACGTTTCACAACCTATAGTCTTGTTCATATATTGAGCAAACATAACTATCTGCTCTGGAGTTTCTTTTCCTTTAATAGTTTCTATACTTACATAGTATCAGATGAAAGTGTGAGAAACCATAATAAAGGAGAAGCTGTAGATTTGTTATTGGAAGGAAACACTAAATTTTGTAGAAACAAGTTTGACTAGTTTGACATTACTTGACAACCCCATGCTGACCATTACTTATTCAGTTGAGATCTTTGAGCTGTTGCGTTAGACTAAATTGAGATCTAATTCATCTTTGTGCTTGATTTAGCTTTGAGTAAGACAAGTGTTCTCAAAATTTACTTTATTCCATGTCAAAGAAACCTTACTCTTCAGAGAGGGAAGTTTTGGCTTTAACAACAAATCACAAGCTAAAAGATATTTAACAGTAATAAAATAATTACAGCAAGAATATAGGAGGACACTATGCAAAGACAATATGACTAAAGAAGTCTAAATGTGGACACTAAGTTAACATTGTACAAGACTTCTTCCTGAACCCGTTATTCTGTTCTGCTAGTCCCAGTAAGAGTCTTCAACTCTCATAAACCTGACCATCCCAAACACAAAGCAGAAACAGTGTTTTCCGTATCTATTACTTGCCTCAAAGCAAATGGAATTTCTCTTGAAGTCTGGGAAACAGACACATTCTTGAGGAATAATACAAAAGTTGTACTAAAGATAGAAGTTAAGTGTTGCAAAAGCAGTAAGCAAAGCTCCAAAACATTTTCTGCATTTCTACATTGATCAGAAGTATTATAAATGGATATTAAAAGATTTCCTTTTCATGAAAGCCACTAGTTGAAGGATTGACAAGTTATATATGTACAAAGATAATTCAAATGCTATTAAAGTAAAACAGTCCTGCAAGAGTTAACGTGTTATTAATTGACAGGTATTATCACCTTCACAGGACAGCTCAGGGAAGAAATCAAAGTAAACAAGTTTTGTAACATGCTTCATAGCACAACCCTATTCTAAATGAAAATGTCAGGAAAAAATTATCCACCTGCAACTCCGTTTTAGTCTGCGATTTTAAAGTCATAAATTCACAGTAACTGTCACACTGAGAGAATAAAAAGCATTCAAACCACAATAACAAAGAGACAGTGGAATACATCTTGACCATAAGTGGTAATCCGTAAGTAACTAATGATATTGTACACTATCCTATAAGAACACAATGAACTGCACACAATAGATACAGAAAACGCATTTATCAAAGTTCAGGTTAATGTGAAAAGTTAAAGAAACTACACAAGCTGTTTTGAATCAAAGGAAGCATCCAAACTCTTAAAGTAAATAGCTAGGGATATTTGCCCTTTAAATGAAAGGCTAAGTTTAGATTTCTAACATATCACAGAAAGATAACTCCACTAACAATTTCACACTGAAAGCTTTTGTTCAACTGCAATCTCAGCCCATTTCCATTGGTACTCAGCATTAACAGTAGCAATGATGTTAGAGGAAATTACTTATACTCCCCCCTCAGCTATTCAAAGTGCAGGCTACAGTTTAAAGTAATGCTGAAATTCCTTCCTACATCTAGTTGGCAAAAAATACTTTATATGGCAGCACTGTTCCATAAAAGTACTGGCTTGTAAAACCAGGTATCTACTAAAATCAAAGTCCTAAGATCAAAAAAGAGACCAAGATCAGAGCTTTGCCCCAGTAACAGCTTCCTTTGCACTGGTTAAGATCAAGATGTAAGTTCCACACAGCTAGCTTACTATGGATCAAGTAATTACTTGGCAAGATGCTCATTCCAAAAGGATATATTCTCAAAGTATTTCTCACTTCTGCTGGCTACATGTAATTTAGATTAACTAAAGCTACCTGAAAGCTATAGAATTCTTTCTTCTCTTCTTCCCATTTTCACATGCCTGAGAAGATAAGATATTCAGATTTTCCCGGGCAATGACACTACAGTAGATCAGCTAGGACTTGCTCCTTTTCAGTCTTCGTATTTTCGGCAGAGTAAAAGGTTTTTCAAGAGGTCAGAGCTTGCTATAGGGCCGTCATTGTGTAGTACAATAATGATTAAAAAAATAAGTAGTTGATATTCAGGATCGTAATTGATAAACTTCACCTATGGTTTATACTGGAAGAAGAAAACTGGAAGTTATTTCAATTTGTATCTCAAAAAGTAAGAAAAACTTTTACCTTCAGAGGTCGGATAGCTTCACAGAACTTTGTCCACCAGCTTTTCTCAATAGACTCCAGATGCCTCTCTCTTCTTCGAAGTGTCCTTAGTCTTTCTTCTAGTTGTTGTACAGTCCGTCTATCCCTTGATGACAGAGGCCGACCATCTCTGCACTGGGTAGCAAAAAATAGTGCAAGAAATCAAGGGACATTGAATCAAGAAAATAGACTTGACATCTAGTTTAATGAGTTACAACTCTAAAGAATTTACAGTGTATAACTCACACTGTTCCTATGCATAGCAAGAGGATGAAGTGCAAAAGTCAGAAGTTGCAATAAGGGGAATTCCTATGAGGTGGTAGAAAACACCCTTCACAATGAGGATGGTCAAAAATTTTAACAGGGTGGGTAGTCTCCATGTCTATAAACACTTAAATGCCCAGATGTGATCTGAATTACCTGACCTAACCTGAAAAGGGTCCTTGCTTTGTGTAGAGGGTTGAACCTGATGACTTTCAGAGCTACCTTCCAATTAAATTCCATGATTAAGCCAATATATTAAGCTTGGCATCCGTATTTTCTTTCCAGCACTCCACTACAGATACTCAGCTATGTTTCTTGTACTTGCAAGAACAAAGTGACTTGCTGCACCAAAAAATAACCTTACATAAATCTAAACAGGTGGCATCATTACCCCTAGAATTAGTTGAGTGTACCAGATAATTGTTAGTTTGACAATTATGTTTAAGAATGTACTTGAATTCTGAGCCTCTAAATACTGAGAGGGTACCATTGCACTCTGTTGTAAATTGAGTAGCACATCCTTAAGTCTCAGTTATACACTAGTAAGCAAAAGCAACAAAACAGGCATTAGGTAACTGAACCAGAATTGTTTAACATTGATGCTACTGTATCCTTAGATAAAACTGATACTTAGATAAAAAAAGATTCTTGTAGTTTTAGTGTATCTCCCACTATGTATTTATAATTTTTAAATTCCCTATTCAGTTTTTTCCCCCTTGTATTTTAAATAAGCCTTCCTGTAAATAATGAAACACTTCACACCCAGTGAAGTTAAAGCAAATCTATTTTAGTAAGTTTCTCAAAGAGGTTACAAGACTAAGATCACATTCTAGGCATATGTAAAAAATTGGAGATCACAATGTACTTATAACAGGAACACATATTCTCCATATCTCAGTGAGTTAAAAAAACCTTTTTGAAAACAGTCCAAGCTCCCAAGCTGCAAGTCCAAGCTTTGATTATTGAAGACTAATGAAATAAAGCTACCAGGTGTACTAACAGCAGAAGACCATACTACATACTGAATCTTTTCATTAGATTAAGCAGCATGCTTTCATATTTCTAGTTTTTACTGTACATTACCCTCAGTAACACTCACTTTCTTCATCACTTCATGCAAATGTAACTCAAGAACTAAGATTTCAATTACACACTGAGGTAGAATCCTGACCATAATCCATAAACTAAAGAAAATTAGTTTATACTAATGGTCACATTAAAATATAGATATAACTGAAAGATTTTCTACTTTTTTATCCCATTTGTTACCTAGATCAAACAACAAGAGCTGTTGCTTGCAAACCCTCATAATCCAACATAGTCTTCTGTAATACGTAATGGTCCATTTTTCAGGCAGTTTTTATTTTTTTCATACCGATTTCAGTAATACAGATACCTCCGTCATAGTAGTACTCTAAAAAAGCCTAAACTTTGCAACTTAAACCGGGGGAGACTACATGTTAGGTTTCATTATGCAACAAGTTTTCTAGAACACTGAAGGTGCCCACACTGTGTAGAGATAGCCAAGCATCAAGGGAAGACTGTTGGAACCATTTCAACACTGCTGAGGTCTACTATCACAGAGCACACAACAGCACAGATGGACTGCCACAACAGAAGTGATGCATCTTAACGCCCCTTCCCCCCACCCAGGGCTGAGAAAACACTAGTCAAATCATTATCTGAAATAGGTTGGGAAAAGGCATCCCTAGCATCTTGTATGTAAAGGAGAAATCTTACCCTCCTCCAGTTTGCACTCTTTGGTTGCTAAATGTCCTGCTTACATTAGGCACAGCATTTCAGTGAGCTGCAAAGCCATCACGGGCTTATAAATGCTGTTAACATCCTAGGGATGTTTTGGATTCAGAACAGAGATTTCCATATATGCTTTTCATAAAGAAATTATTATAACAGCAAGGTACATTAACTGGGAAGCAAGAATATCTAGGGCTGTTATTTATTCATAAAGATGATTAATAGTTTGATGAATCTAACTCGTGACAGCTCCATGTGGCAAGTATCCACTGTAGATAACTACATTGAGCAAGTATCAACAAATTGGATGCCATATCTGGTAGCAGACTCAGTGAGGTCAATATTCTTAACTTCCACAAAGTATCTCTTGCATATATCCAAGAAGGACTGGAGAAGTTTGGGGTTAGCTCATCAGCACTATTATTAGCTAGAGAGAAATAACTACTGCTTCAGGTCTGATAAAGAAAACCTGATCTTTACTACACAAGTGACCACATTTGTTTCCAAATCATTAAAATAAGTGCAAGATAGTCACTTCTGACTTGCTGTTCTTTCCACAACAAAAACTCTCTGCAGCATGTCCATAAACTAGTAAACAAGAAAGAAAAAAGTCATTAAGCAAGTGAGAACAATGAAGACCATACCTTTGATTTAATCCTTAATAAATGTTGCTCCACTTCTTCAATATCTTCAGTGTTCTCCAAACGTTCATAAGCCGCACTGGTAGTTCCCTTAATCAAGTTTAGAGGCAAAGCTGACATACCATAAGCCTAAAGTAAAAAAACCACATGTACTCAAATTTTCTGCCATACGTTTTCATCTGATACAGGTATAAAATACAGCAGCCTTAAGGTATCACTGCTATTTTTCGCACCCCCCCTCCTTCCACAGACTAAAGCAATAAATTCTTTTCATGGTTTGAGCAAAATCTAACAAGCATGCTATGCAGATTCCAGTGTCCTGCATTGTTCCAACACTACTTAAACATCTCATGATAACGGAGACAACAGCATGTGTTAAGGCTTCATATAAGCATAGCCCACTGAAGATTTATCAAGCTAGCCCTTGTGTTTTTTGTCAAATGACTTAGCTTCCCAAAAAATTAAACTTCCCACTTTAGATCATAATCAAAATACTGTGTAATACAGTAACCTCTGGATATTGAAGTTACTGTAGTAACTTTAGAAGCAAAGTATACACAATTTCTTTGTAGCCAGTTGTCTTCAGCTTTCTACATAATTTCATTTTAAAAGCAAGCATATGATTTACTAAAAAAATTCTGCAGTAAAGACACAGCAGAAGTTAAGTAAACACCTAAACTCAGTTACATTCAAAGACTGCTTAGATACCCATTCACAACCATAAATTAAGTTGGCATTTACTCCTAGTTATTAAATCCTATACCATTCAAAGTATTTGCCGGCTTCCATATCAAGACTATACCCAGATTTTTCCAATGCAAAGACTGTAAGCTTTCTGCTAACATAAACAGAAACAGATACTTAAGGTGAGATAAACAAGAAAATGCCACTACTTCCTCCCTGCTACCCTGTGAGTCTTACAGATAAAGGCCACAGTCACAAGTTTCTCCAAGTAGTTTAGAGACATTAGCCATAGGCTTTTTACTTGTTTTACTGTGGATGGGAGGCTGTTGGTGGCAGGTTGTTCTCGGTGCAGAGCTCAGCAGAAAGGTTTTTCTTTTCTTTCTTTTAATCACAATTAACATATGCAGTTTAGTACTAGAGTGCTTATTATCTGAGCATTCAATAACTTCAGAAATAAGCATTATAGATTTCCAAAGGAATGCCTCTCCCTCCTCTGAGCACAGCTTTATATTTCATACTGAGAACAGATTTAACACAAATGCTAGTGTGTTATATCACCATACATGCTGTCAGATCACATGAGCTGTCTGTATAGAAGACTTGATTTGACCTGCTGAAGAACCTACTTAGACATACTAATGACTCATGCATTGTACTCAAAGCAAGACACTATCCATTTTTTTGGTGTATTTTTCAACATGCTGTATACTCTGCCACCAACACCCATTTCTAAGCCCCTTTAACAAAGAAGTCTTATTCACTAGTATTGTAGCTCAAAACCACATTAACTAGTGAAATTAAAAAGCACTTCAATAAAAATATCCGACACTGAGCCCAAAAACTTCAGTTTCACTTCGCAAGCAACAGCATTCCATGGTATCAAGAAACATTCCCCCCAGTATTATGCTATGAAAGCATGAAACAGAAGTTTTGCAGTCTGACAGCCTTGTTCACTTACTGTGGAATTAGGTTTCTCATGTTTAGAGTGACAATTACCAGTAAATTGTTGGAACAGTGTCAGTTAAGTTCAACAAGCAGACAGCATGTGTCTCAAGAAGCTTCAGACACAGGGAAACAGTGGTACCTGTTTTTAAAGCATGACACTTTAAAGCATTTAAGTAAGGGTAGGAGAAAAGTATTTTCCTTCAAATATTTCTTGAAGTATATATTAGCAAAGAATACATTCGGCTGGATCTTTGACAACTTGCACTTCATGACTTCTTTTGCATAGCTATAAAGTTTTAGAATTGGCTTTACCACAGACTCCTAGAGAATAAGGTAGGTTATTAGGTATTTGCTCAGCATTTCAGGACTTCACAGCTGATACAGCCTCATTTGTCACCCAAAAAAAAGTATTTGCAGCGCTGTTTACAGACTATTCCAAATAAAGTTAAACTCCAGTTTTTTAGCTACAAAAGGTAACTGGCAATTTCAGTCTTTAAGTTACAGTTTTTTTGCTGTAAAAAGCTATAAAAGGGAGAGACATCTCTTATCACAGTCTAGTGATGGCAACGAAACTTCATGCTTTCTAAGACACTCTAGAAGTCCTGGTTTGAACACAGCTATACAACCACAGAAAGGCCTACCTACAAAAGTAAGTATTTTAGGTAAGGAAAAGAATTTAACTTAGGCTGGACTTTACAACTCTGTCCGTAAGTGTGGCTCAGTTCTCCCTTTGGAGCATCTCCTTTAAAAGGAGCAAGCTGTTTTGCTATCTACAGGAGCTAAAAAGCAGTCCCCCACAGCCCTCCTCTTTTCTAGGCCAAAGAAAGAATTCCTTCAACCTTTCTTTACGGGTTGTGCTCTCCAGCTCTCTAATCACTTTCACAAGCCTCCACTGGAGCCTCTGCAGTTTTCCAGTTTCTTAAACTGGGGAACCAAAACAAGACACAGTATTCCCAGGTGTGGCTTTGGAAGTGCCAAGTACAGAGGAATAATCATATCCCTTGATCTACTGGCTATGCTCTGGCTGATGCAGCCCAAGACACTGTTTGCCTTTCTGCTACAGGGCACATTGCTGCCCCATGTTTGGCTTGCTGTCCACTAGGACTTGCAAGTCCTTTTCAGCAGAGCCACCCACCAGCCTAGTCAGACCCCAGCATGAACTGTTGCTTGGAATTCACCCATTCCAAGAGAAGGCCTTAACATCTCCTAAAACTGATGGCATTCTTGTTGGTCCAATCTTCCCACCTGAAAAATGTCTCTGTGGTGGCTCTTACATTCTGTTCTATCTACCTCTCCCAGTTTGATATCAAACTTGATGACTATACACTCAACCCCACCACCCAGATCATTTTTGACGACTGAACAGTATTTGGCCCATATTGACCCTGAGGAGCTCACTCAGGTCTGGCTGCTAATAGCATAACTCCAGAATTTAGGTGGAAGTATAAACACTATCCAACTTCGTAATTAAAATGCAGGGTGCAATTCTAACCGAAGTCCCTCTGTGGAACCCAAAACATTTCCAGCCAGAGCCAAAGACATTCAGTATGTAGAAGCTAATAAGTAAAGAGATATTGTCATGACAATAGGCCTACACAATTTTACAAACCTAAGTTTAGAAGCAATTAAGACTTCACCATTAAGCAGAGACTTCCACCTGTTTGCTTCAAACAGCTACCATCAACTAACAGATAGCAATTTTTTTTGCTCAGAAATAGTTAAGGAATAAATTTTGAAGTTCGAAATCTAAGTTTCTACAAAGCCAACTGCAACTCTTTAAGCAATACATTGTTTTACTGTTTTGCAGATGTAAATTATACTTGAGCATCAAGCTTGCTCCAGTGATAAAGGCAGCCTAAGTTCCTTCCTTGGATACAAAAGATGATAATAGTGAGACGATTATGCAAGGAAGCCTCCCATCATCAGTGAAGGAAAAAGCCACACTGGTCCTTCAAGACATCAGTATATAGAATGAAGAACAGAAAAATGACTCATCTCATGTGATGTGTCACAGGTCTGAACAGAAGCTGCATTATCTCAGTTTCAGGGCTGCATTTGCCTTCAGGCTGATGTAGAAATTCAAGGCTCCCCTGAACAAAGTTTTAATCCTCTGTGTTAGTGCAAGTGTAAGTTATTAATGGGCTATTATTTTGGGCATCTGCAATTCAACAAGCAAGCAACATATCCAAGATAGCACAGGAAAACCAAAGCTGTACAAGACAGGCAACAGAGGGCTCAGTCCTGAAACAAACTGGTGGTTCAAAGTTTGGAATATGAATGAAAACAAATCAGAAGAGCCATTAAAGTAGCTACAGCAAGTTAGTTTTTATACATTAATTTTGATAAAATAAGTAATTAAGCCTTAACATATTTACACCAGTGAAACAAAGGTTTCCAGGACTTATATGTAGACAACCTTTGCCTAGAAACGTTAAGTCAGATAAGAGCAACTGCACTAAAGAGTAAAAAGTCATCCACATGTAACAGGCAATTACAGCATCCATGGTTGTTTTTTCCACATAGGTTCTTCAAGATGAACTGAATCTAGTACTAATACTAACTGTTCAGGCTGGTATCTAATAATAAAGACCTTGGTATCTAATAATAAAGACCTAACCTTGCAGCATGTAAAGTGTCAGGCTGCTATCACCGCTGCTACTGAATGCCTTATCAGCTTCACCAAAACCCCATTTTACAGCAGGAAAAAAAAAATTAAGTTTATAGTTAAAACAGCTTATTTTAGAGAAGATTCCCCTTTCTTGAACCCTCACAAGTGATCCATATAAGATATAACCCGCTATCAGTTAGCTTAAGGGCTAAAAAGCACACCCTAAGAGCTCACTACCCAATAAAAACAAATTAGAGGGCATTATCCTTGAGCAGCTGTCTCATTCTGATTTGAGAGTTTGTCCACAGGCAAAAAAGATAGTATCTCTGGATGGATGAAGTTTGTATTTATACTTCATAGATTTCTTGAAGTAGGTGGCCTTCTACTCTAAAGGAGAAAAGGAAAAAATAACATAACTTAAGCAAAGCAACAGAAAACCCAGCTTACCTAGCCTATAAAAAACCCACGACTAAACACAGCTCTTAACACTTCTTCCTTATTTGTTATTCACAGAATTGGTAGCTAGGCCTGAGAAGAATTTGTAAAGAAATCTGTCACACTAAAGCAAGAGCCTGTAACTCACATGAAAGCAACAATTAGTTCAATACTGTGTGCAGTATCAGTAGGCATTGAAGAACAGTGAGAAGCATACTGTAGCTGTTCTCTCAGCATGCCATTGAGCCCTAATATACTCTGTGCTCCAGACAGAGCACTAAAATACCTCAGTAGAGATTACATTAGCATTTGTTCCAGTTTGCTTATTTTTCACTTCTCCTGTGACCCTTTCCTTCCCATTCTGTCCATAGCAGATCCAGCTATTCCCCTGTCATTTCACAGTTAAGATTGAGAAAGAAGAGCTGCTCTTCTGATCCTTTGGTCTCTTGCAGACTCAGCATCTTACAAGATTTCAGACTCGCCAAACTTGCATAACCCATGGCTAGGTAAGGGAATAGGCTTTCTTATTAGTTGCCCAGTATGTTAATAGTCACTCCTAACCACAGTTATAAAACAGGTGGAGTTGTGAGCAGTTGTACAATCATGTTTTACAAAAGTTGCAGCAAGCAACCACTTCAGGGATAAACATTTGAGTACCAAAAAGATCCAAAAAGGCTTTCCATAGGGAACAGTGACTGCTAATTTAACATTTTTAAATTGCACAAGCTACTCAAGTTTTCAACTGAAAAGGGTGCATTACTAAGGTGGGAACACCTAATAAGCAACCAGATCAGTCATAAGCACACAGATCAGTCAAGAGGACAGAAAAAACACATTGAAATGAATATAGCAAATGCCTTTAGGAAAGACTTAAATGAGTTAAAGCTAACTTTGAACATCTACTGCAAAAAGCCTGAAATCATCAGGCATCATTGTTCGGTTAGAAATTTATCATGTTTCACTTTTCTACATCTGCTATGCTCAACTAATAAGATACAGCCTAATGATTAACTTGCAGCCCAAACAGGATAATTTCTCCTTGTTAGAAATAAACAGAAGAGGTAAGTTGTTTGTGATCACTGTAGTACACCACCAGCACTGTAACTGAAGGCAGTTTACCAACTTTTTTCTAGTTAAAGATTTTTTTAAGAATTAAGCTTGTGATTTCAAGAAATTATCAAGAACTACTTGCATAGCAGAAAGACTCCCTATTCCATTTATTTTTACAGGGCCATATATCAAGTGGATATGGCTTTTAAATGCTATTGTTGAGGTGTTTTAAAAGGTATATATATGATCTTGGGGAAAAAGTGTAGAAATGAATCCTGACAAACATTTCCTGCATAGCACTGCCCTCTAGTGAAGTCATATGAAACAGCTGAATAAAACACTGACAGAACTCCATTTATTATTATATCACTACATAGGAGGCATAAGAAGAAATGCTCATAACTTTATACAAATATTCAAATCCCTATTTTCTTATAACACCTTGTTTCAAGACTTCATCTGAAAGTGTGACCATGAAAGACAAAGTGTTCAATTCCAGCAACTAGACCCTGATCAAACATGCATCTATTCAAGTTTAAAAACAACTAAACTCATTTAGGATATGCAATAAAGATGTACAAGTCAAATGCAAGTTAGTTTGTTTCAATATGAATGTCCCACAAAAAAAAAAATCCTCCATTTCAATATAATTTTGGTATAGAAGAGATTTTTTCTGTATTCATAGCCTAATTAGCTTTTTGAAGTACAATAAGCACAAGGGAAGTCATATTACAATACCTTTTATTCCTCACAGCAATTATATAGCTCAGTTGCTTATACTGAGCACTGTTTCATAATGATACAGTACATCCCTGTCAGCATTGCTTCTGTTGTAAAGTAAACTACTACCATTAAGTAGCCTCAAATGTGGTACACTCATGCGTCACACCAATACACAAACTCAGAAGCATTGCCTGTAAGAGGAAATAGTACTCTGCCTTTTTCCTTGAAACTCCACCGTTCTTCTCTTGTGCACCTAGACTGCACAGTTTTCTTAAAAAATAATCTGACTCTACAAGTATTAGTCATCTACTTTCTCCTTTCTCATATTAAAGAAATCTGCTTCCATCTCCAGCTATCTACACATGCTACCATTCTAAAGATAAAAATTGGAATTCAAGAATCTTATTTCCAGAACACCATTAAGTATGGCAAAGAGTGACAGTGGTTCACACATCCTCCCTAAATTGTCAAGAGTAAAGGATAAAGCCTTCTAAACACATCTGAAGATGGCACACCATCTCATTGACAGCTTTTGGGATCTTTTGTTTCGTTTTTTGTTTTTTTTTTTTTTTTTTTTTGTTTGTTTGTTTTGGTTTTTTTTTGTTTGTTTGGATTTTTTGTAAAAGCACATCCTATACAGCTTGGAAAATCACTCAACATGCTAACTAGTAAAATTTCAATTCTTTCATGGGAAGTTTTAGTATCCAATCTTCAGTTGCTAAAAGAGGATGTAAATTTTTGAAAAACATTTATAAAAAATTCTCAAAGCATGGAACACATGGACCAAACTGAACTGGTAAATTCAGTATGGCATTTCCTGCATGATCTGTTGTACACAACGAAACAGTCCCCAGGGTACCTGTTTATCCATTTCTTTAACACTCATCACTACACTATCTGTCTAATACTTTCACATTCATTTTTCATATTAATCCTCCCTCTCCACCATACAGATTCAAAGACTGTCTCATTTATCAATGTTTAAGTGGCCAAAAAAATGCAAATGTTTGTTAAGACACAGAGACTAAGTATGACAGCCTCTATACTACAGTATGGTGTTCTACTGTGTACACTAAGCTTGTGCTTGCTGGACATATCATCTGTAAAAAAGTTAATTCTGACTCAGTTGTAATACTGAGCATAACTATCATGCCCAGTTGCCATCTTCTGCATTGCACCATCAGGCTTAGAAGAGCATTAACCACCAAAACAAAAGATTAACCTCCTTTCAAGCTACAACTCTAAACAAAGTACAAAACTATCATTGATCCAGCAGCTTAATATCTACAGTTCTCCAAGACTGCAGTTGCAATCAAACTGTTAAAACAAAGAACACTCAAATTGGTTTGCTATTTCTGTTATTTACTGCTTCACAGAGAAGTGAACATAATCAAATAACTACATTTCTTTTATATTTAAGAATTGACATTGAAGTGATTAAGTAGTAATGACGATGAATGCTACTAACTTGCAGATTTCTCAATAACTGTTTGATGTCTACTTAAAAGAAAATCGGTCGCAAATGACTGCTTTTAAGGTTAGACAGATGATAAAAGGCTTTAAGCTTTTCGGCTGTTAAAAATAAGTCAATTGCAAGAAAAGTAAATCATACTCTAGATAAAAATCAGGTGTGAAAAGATCATTAAATCTGTCACAAGACAAACAGCTTTAACACCTCTTGCAGGGTGGAGAAAAAAGGATCATTGTACAGTTTCATAAGAAATCAAACTATGCTTATTAAATGTTTTGGAAAAATTACAGAGCCAATTATAATCATCCTTCAAGGACATGCTAAATGAGATGCACAAGATCACTCAAAAGTTAATCTGCCTATCATTGTGAGAGTAATATGTTATTCTGTCTTGAATTCAAATAGCAATCTGGAGCTGACAACAACTATTGTATTAATACCTAAGGCAATGTAAAACCATTTCATTGCAAAATACATTAATGAAAGAATAGATGCAAACTACATCATCTGTGAAACTGTTTCAAACCAAGCACTGCAGCCCTAATTTATCATTTTCTTGTTATATTCCACATTTATAGACAGGGAAAGCTGTCAGTATAAATCTTCAAGGTCATGGATTTGCAGAGCCCCCCCGAGGATCACTTGTTCACATTTCTTACAAAACAATTTTAAATACTCCAGTATTATGCATTACAAAACATAAAGTCTACTTTTTTGGGCGTTAAAGCTGTGAAACAGAAAAGCAACTACCAATTCAAGATTATGTTGAAAATTGTGCCATACCAAGAAATAAGTTTAAACAGCATTACTCATTTAAACATCCCACATACTTGAGAAAAATGACATGGATGCTTATGGTCTTATCAGTTATATGGACTTATCTTTCAGGTGAACATTTGTAACAATTCATCTACACTTTTGATAAACCACTATTGTATGATTTCCCCTTAAAAAGTTAAAAATTTAGAATACACACCTTCCCTAGTTGCATCTTCCTCCCCTTCCCAGTTTCCCAGAGTGCCAATTCATGTCAAGAAAAGACTATTCTTCAGTCTATTCAGCAAGGAAATGCAACATGAAGCGTGAGTTTTGCTATTATACCCATCACTATCACCACTAAATCCTGCAAGCCCACATAGTAGACAGACTGCAGAACCACTG
>VYZM01021949.1:0-16048 GCA_013398915.1 Dromas ardeola | reverse complement strand
TTTTTTTTTTTAACTAGTTTGGTTTAGAGTTATAAAGTATGATTTTCCTTAAAATAATACAAGCTGTGATTTATTGCCAGGTGCTCTTTCCTTTATTTCTTGATTGCAAAAGTGTATGCACATAAATACTTGATTCATTTATTCTGCTGTGTCTCCCACTGAAGTCTCTTTGTGGTTTGTAAAAAAAAAAATAAATCCCATAAGTACCAGGAATTACAAAACAAAAACTATTTCCAATTGGTAATTTTGAAAGTATTTGCTAATATTACCTGTTTTTTCCCGTCTTAAATCACTTTCCTTAGGAAAAATGCTTACTAAGAATTAAAACATCTGTTGGTTTCTGTATCTGGGACATTTAAGAATATAATATGGAAGATGCTTGAATACCCAGAAGATTAATCTCATGCTGTCAGTGTAAATAATGCTGAGTCTTATTTTGCAAAACATATGTGAAAAGCAGTCATTTAATGAAAACATGTGGTCATGTGGAAATATTAGGTATTTTTCTTTCCAGTGTCTCTTCCCCCTCAAAAAATGTAAAATCTCTTTGCCTCAAGGCATCCTTGTCTCATTTCTGGTATGAATTTCAATTTAGAATATGAACAGTAAAGGAAAATAGTTAACATGTGCCCTATGATAGCAGCAAAAAGTATTATCATTGTTTCTGGGTATGAACATATACCATGAAATTAGTTCCTTCACTGAAGACTTTTCATTGTAGGTTTAAAATAATGATAACAGGTGGATTCGAACAGATGGGAAGAGCACAAGTTATTAGTATTGGAACAGTACACTAGAGAAAATGTGTTGTTTAAGCATTGACTAATTAACAACTCATTTAAATAGTCTTGGTGCATATGTTTCAAACTTAATAATACCCTGAAAAAGCCAGACTACCTATGGATCAGGTTTACAGGTAGACGAAAAGCCCTGCCCAATGTAGGCTTTGGAGCAGGCTTTGCAATGCAGTTTGAAGACATATTTCCCTTGAGAAAGTAGGAATTAAAACCTCTTTAAGAAAATGAAATGTTACTCAGTGCAGTTATGCTCCTGGTCTACATAAGACCTGTAATGACAATTCTTCCTGTATACCTGACAATTCCCATCAGTGTGCACCCAGGCTAGATGTTATTCATTTTTAATTCCAGCCTAGTACTTCAATGTACTTAGATTCATCTCACCTACTTAGGCAACTAAAGATCTTAAACAAGGAGCTTGATCACTGAAGACACATATACTGAACACACATCTCCATAGCTCCCCCTTTTCCTTACATTTGTGGAAATGTTTAGGAAGATTTTAAGGTGACTTTTTACTCAGGAGGAAATTTAAACAACACTGTGTGCTAAAAGATCTATTCATAAAAGAAACACAGGTGATGGCAAATAAAGCTAACAGGTAGGGAGCAAGTTACAAGGGAATTGTCCCAGATGCAATGACTAGGTCTTCCCCATTACATAAATTAGTTACAGAGCATCACTGTTAAATATTACCCATGAGTGGAATCAATTGATATCCCTCCAAAATAAGCTTATGTGACATAGGCCCATACTAATGTTACAGTTAACTCAATAGAAAATACGGCTTTTTAATAACCAATTCTGCAAGCTGCTACTGTTTAGTCATTGAAAAGAGCAGCCTGACATGAATACACAGTACAAGGTCACATGGTCCTACTTTTTATCACTCTCATATATCACCCCGGGAATAAAAATACAATTCCTTGGGTACTTCTGATGGTTTCCACAAGTTGAACCTAAATGAGATATTATTCGTTCCTCTTTCCCATTGCATTTAATGTAATACTTATGTGCACTTAGATGTTAGTTCATCTACTTTAGTATCGTAAATTAGGTGTGACCATTTTGGATAATATCAGATTCATCCCAGGCCATATTTAACTCCTTGGTAAACTGCAGAGGAGTTTTAAGGTGAAATCAGGAACTGAAATGTCCTCAGATATCTCAAGCTTTGTCTTGGAAGGATCAGACCTTAACACAATGAAGGAATACTGGCTCTTACATAAAGTGGGATGTAAAACGCAGCAAATTGTCAGTTTCGGAGTGTTGGATTGTCCCTAGGCAATTTTATATTCGTGTATTTATACACATGTATGTTCTCTTCTTACTAATTGCTGTTGACAAATAGGAGTTCTGGCTCTGTTGTAGTAAATAGCTTCTGTCAGCAGGCTGAAGGGCAGAGATTCTACTGAGAGGCAGAACAAGAGCAAACGTGGCCCAAAAGAGCAATGATGAGGCTATGTGGCAATGCTCCTTCTATTGGTGGCAGCATTACCTTATTATGATGGTAGTACTGTACAAGAAATTGATAACAAATGTTCCTGAATGATCGGACAATGCTACCAGCCCAATAGGATGCTAAAGCAGTATCACTCCTGTGAAACATAGTCACTCCGGTAATTCTAGCGGAACCCTCACTTGCTTGAGAAATCAAGGACAAGATTAATTATTGCTGGAGAAAATCCTGATTACATTGCTTATAGTTAAGCTGACCTACAACACCTCAATTTAAATGCATGTTTTTAGTGGTTAAATGCAGCCTTTTAGTTGCGGCTGAAATTGTAACTGAGAGATTGATCCAGATTATTTTGTAGAGTTTTCTCAAAAATTGTACAGCCATCTATCTAAACAAAATTACGAAGAAATTCATACAGTTATTCAACTTAAAAGTGCATTTCTATTGTAAGCTGTCTGATGAAACAGGAAAACGTAGCCAATAATCTGTAACAGTAATTTCTTAAAATTTAGTCGTATTGCTCTGTTTTACTGCACACAGTCCTTCACATCTCCCCCTCATCCATTGCTGACTTAATCTACAAAATGAAAGAATTGTGTTTACTCCCAGGCTCTTGACGATTTGAAGATAAAGAGTTCTATGGAAGACTAACCCTCTAGTATTATTTAAGTTAATGGATAATGAAAGGAGCTGTGTCACAAGACAGCCCTGAGCAATAGGTTTAGCTTACTCAAACGCAGTGCTTTTTTCTAAGGTGTGTGATAAAAGCTTCATTTCTCCTTTCATAGATGAGGAAAGATCACGTTGTCAGAGTATCTTACACATCAACAAAAAGCAAAAAATCAAATCAGAAAAAAAAAAAAAACAGCCTATTTCTCTGTCTACTTCACTCGTAGCCCTGTCAAGTTCTCTCTCAGCATTAAAGACAGTTGAAAGCCAAGGGAAGTTTTTTGTCCTTCTCTTACTGATTGGCCTTAGGCTGGGAACTGGTCTATACGGAACTGTGGCTTTCCTTCTGGCACTTCAGTAAATATTGGATCAGTTAGGCTCTGTCTCTCTGGCCTAATTACTAACATGGTTCACAAATGAAAAAAAAAAAAAAAAAGGAAAAAAAATCCTGATGAACTCATCTCATTTAATGTGAAAAGTCATACCCATCCCGTTAGAGCCCTAGCAAAAGATGCCTTACACTTATCTCCATTCTTCTGTTGTCTGATTTCTTCCACAATGAACTCTGGGAGACGATTTGAGAGAGGATGGATGCCCCAATACCGGCAAATTCCTCATGTCTTAGCACGGCATAAATGGATAAAGAGAAATTAAAAATAGATGTCTTTTTACCACATTCCCTCCATACACATGCACTTTACAAACCATCTAATTCTATAGATACAAAATGGGATCACTACCTCTTGGGTAGAATTTTGTCTCTTAAAGCTGGATGTATTTAGACTGCCATATTATGTTCATCACAAAGATCCTCTTTGTCAAATACCTGTGGGAACAACATTACCATAGCACGTACACATGCCAGAGCTCCGAGACTCTGCATCCTGACTATATTTATTCTGAAGCCTTAAACTAAGAGAGGACAATGTAAGCAAGGGGATACGTCAGTGGTTAAAAGGGAATTATAAGTTAAAGGAAAGCCCTGGAAAACTATCTTTGAATCCAGAGCAAAGGGTTTGTGAAATAGATCCAACTAAGATGCAAGTATTGAAAACACTGCACAAAGAAATTTTTATTGGTGGTTTCTGACTGGTTCCTTGAGAATATCAGCTGTTCCATGGGCTGAGCAGTGTCTCTGCAGGTAGTGGCTGTGCAGGAAAATTCAGGCTCAGAGAAGCATAGTCAGTTGAGCAGATGAGAAACCCAGAACCAGGCAACAATTTAGTTAAAAAAGAGCTCCTGATGAATGATGTGTTGAAGAATATGTGAAATGGAGTTTCAATGGCTTCATACCTGTGAATGCCAGGTGAGGGAGGCGGGTTTTGCAACTTGTGCTAAAGTTAGAAAGAGCAAAGTTAGCTCTAGGGAATATAAGTACCACCTAAAAAGCTGTTAAAGGAAGCATAAGGGATGAGGAAATGGCCATTATTTTTATGGAAAAATGAACTAAATTGGGCTGGTCCTGGCTCTGGAAACCCATTGCTGATTCAGTTGCTCCAGTGGTCCTTTGGATGGCACTGGGCTATGCCAAATAGACCTTTTCCAAATAATCCTCAGGACAAGGATTTGGGATGTAACAATGGCCAGGGAAACTTTTCAAATAGGCATCTTTCCTACAGTGTCTCTGTTCCAGTGAGAGGGTGAGAAGGTTAAATGCTATGGCTGCTCCATCCAAGAGGGGCTTTATTGCAGACACTGGCCCCAGGCACACTGGATGAGCTGTGGCTTAGCTGATATTTCCTCCACGCTTGGGAGCCGGACAGCTGTTATCAGCTCGGACAGATTGCTGTCTACAAGCTCTGGTCATTCTCCCAACTCAGATGTTTCACATAGCCTTGTATCATTTCTGTATGCACTCGCTGAGAGAATTCCAGCTGGGAGGGTACAGGCAGCCCTGTATTTGTGGTTCCTAAGGAAAGTCTGCCTTTCAGTTTGCATACATCATCTGAAAGTTTTAAATAATTTCTTCACTTTGCAAGTACAAATGACTGCCCCTAAGGGCAACTTTGGGATGTTGGTCCTAGAGATAAATTTGTGTTTAATATGCTTTAGCAGATCTTCAGCAAAAGAAATCCAAATTTCTTTTTCTACCTTTCACCTGTTTCTCTCCTTTCTTCTTGACATTGCCGGTAACGACATTGTGAAGCTCTTAGAGCTGACTCACAGCTCTTAGAGCTGTGAAAGGAGCACAGAACGAAATATCACAGTACATCTTTGCTCATGCAGAAGATGGCCTCCTCTGTGCTGCAGAATTTGCTTTATGCTCCTCAGATGCCTAAAGTCCAAAAAAGAGAGACACCATAAAAAATCTGCCAAGACTAGAAGAAACCCCACAGAAGTACTCAATTTTTATAAAAGAGATACTGAAACATTTCTCTCTCAACATTTTTATTATTATAGAGTACATCTCCTCCTCTCCCTGAAAGCTTTCCTAGAGTTCTTTGTAAAAAATGAGTCACTCTCTCACACACATCCACTTTCAGGTACTTTAAAATAATGTGCCTTTTTCTTTTTTTTTTTTTTTTTTTTTTTAACTGGTAACATCTTCAAATAAATGTTTTCTTTTTGACGGATTTCAAATACTTAAAAATCCCAGGATGTTTTAAAATACTTTTAAATACTGTCTATTTTTTAATTTTTTTTTTTAAATTCCTCCACCTTTCTCAAGGATTACAAAAATATCCATTAATGACGCACTGAAATGGAAAAACCATCATGGCTAGAAAGAGGCACTTCAATGGAAAAGAGAAAGACACTTAGATTTTTCCCCCCTACATAATTTCCTATAGAAAGTCTAATCATTCTATGAAGCTGTTGAAGACTGAAATACTATGGAGCAGGAGAAGCAANAAAGAGAAAGAGAAAGAGAAAGAGAAAGAGAAAGAGAAAGAGAAAGAGAAAGAGAAAGAGAAAGAGAAAGAGAAAGAGAAAGAGAAAGAGAAAGAGAAAGAGAAAGAGAAAGAGAAAGAGAAAGAGAAAGAGAAAGAGAAAGAGAAAGAGAAAGAGAAAGAGAAAGAGAAAGAGAAAGAGAAAGAAAGATGGCTCTTAAGCCTTTGTTTATACAACAGAAATTCAGCCTCCAAGACATCTTTTGTTGCTGAAAAGCTGCTAGATTGTTCTCATGGTCTTCACAGGATTGCTCCTCTGTTAATAACGATTTGCCAAAAAGCTTTGTTTATCCCACCTGCATTCTGCTGGATCCAGTCCACATGTGGTAGTGCTGGCAAAAACAAATGTGTCTGTCTCTTGTCAGAATGGCCAATATGTTTTCATATAGTTTCTGGGGAACAAAATCTGAGATTTATAAACCAGTTTTACATAGCAGAGAGAAATAGTTAACTAAGCTGCAATATGTTTAGACTTCACGCTTGAGCCTGGAAAACATTCCCAGAATTGCAGGATTATTTTGACCATTGAACTATCTGTGTCAGAGCTACTCAAGCTTTTGACAATATAGAATTATACTGAATATTATGAAAGTACAGGCTTTCATACCAGACTTCTGCTGCTTCATCCTTACAGTTGGGCAATAGCACAAGAATAGTCTTTCTTGCAAGACACTGAATTGCTTATCCAGTACCTAACAGAGTCCAGATAAGCAAATGCATACAAGACTGGCATGTTTATGTTTATATTGAACTTTACAGTGTATCTCATGTAAAATTTGGAAAAGGTTTGTACTATTTTTTAATTCTTGCAGGTGTTTGGAATTAATCTTGTTTTGTATGGATTAGGTCACTTACTGATGTAAAAAAGAAAAAAAAAAGATTAAATACATGAACAGAATTTGCAATTAAATGAGTATCATGCCAAGGTTCACTAAATCAATGCAATGGAAAGTATAACTAGTTATAGAAGTACAATAGAGAAATGACAAATATACTCCACATCACATATGTAATTACACACATGCTTAACTTTATCCTTCAGTGCGTTGAATGAATGAATAAGATGTTTCACAAGGGTCTCTAAAAGTTTGTAGAGGATAAGTTTGGCTTAGCATAGGCAATAAAGGGAAAAAGGTACTGATAAATCTGTATCACACAGATCATCACCACAACCTGAAACACACAACTTGAAACAAGAAGAGAAGATGCTCTGTATGCTCTGTCAGAGGGAGAAAAGGGGGTAAAAATACCGTGTTCCATGCAATGAAGAGGCAAGTTAGATAGGTCGTTATCATTTCTGTCAGCACTAGTAATCAAATAGGGACAAAAAGAAGAGGCTAAAAGGGCAATTGATAAACCTTTAGGGACTGTAAATTAAGGAAACAACCATGACTTTTGTCTAGGCAATTCTGAGGAAACTATCTGAAATGCAGAGATGAAATCGATTGATTTGCCCAATAAGAAACTAGCTAAAACAGAAATAGCAACAGTATCAGTCAGTGGTAACTTTATTGCTTCACAACAGCATTGCAAAGGTAATATTCCCTGATTTTACATATAAACAAATTGAAGTAGACAATGGCTACTGAGTCAACTGCTAGCATATTTCCACTGCCCTACATAAGAGCTGGATTAGTCCTAAATGACAAAAGTGTCCAGTTCTGAGATTTTGGCCTGAAGGTTCAAAGTAGCAATTAATTCCTTCATCCATATTGCATGTTAATGAATAGAACTGTCACTTTCTACGTTTAGAATTATTTCCTCATAAATAGGCTGTACAAATCTGTTCATGTTTAGTACTCCAGTGACAGCAGTATCTTTTATGTGTTTTCATGAGTTATGGGTATATTTCTAAATAATTTAAAAGGTGGTGACAGAGACCAAACATACCATTTCTGTTGAAAATGGTTCAATGACATTGAAGTCCTGTCTTGTAATTCATCTGCTACCTCAGACTACAGAACTTGTTGATAGAAGGGTGTGTGTGTACTTGTGGATATGTGTATTCAAAGACTGCATTTTTGAGGTGGCTATATTTAATGTTCAGGGATATATTTAGCAGTCACCTTCACATATAATAACTTGTCAACTCATTTTCTGTTGAATTGAGTCAGAAATTTCCTACCCAGTTTTGCTTCTAATGAGTTAGTAAAGCCTCAGCTATAAATTGCAAACTGCATTCAAGTTAGCTTTTAAAATATTTTTGGAGATAAAATTGGCATTATTTATGTGCTTCACTTGACATGAATAATGTATCAGTTTAGCTTAAGCTAAATAATTCAAATAAAATGTTGGTAAACTTTAAAAGCCTTTTTATATGGAGATTCAGAAAGAATCATACCTCCTTTGAGACTTATACTGAATGTGTTTACTGTGGATCTTTTAACATTTTTTAAAAGATCCTTGTTGATATTATGCATGTTTTTTCTTTCTGTTCAGGGAAAAAAATCACTTTTGTTGTTGCATGACAGATGGCAACCACAAAAGACATCATATTAGATATGTATGAAACAGATAATATGAATTTAAATTTTTTACACAGGTGTTTCACAACAAGCAGAGTTTTTCAGAGAAACGTGGGGAGCAGAGAAAACAAAGTGTTTGTGCATGCACTCGCATACCTATATATTTCTATATACGTAGATATGTATGTTATGATGCGTTAGACTTTCCACAAAAGTAGCAAGAGTAGATTATTAAACACTGGAGCTGGAAAGAAAAAACTCTTCAGTTCATGTTTTGAAGTCTGTTTTATACACACAGCACAGCAAGAAGGACAGGAAGAATACATTTAATAGAAACCACTATTGATTTAGAGCTTGAGTCTGACTTTGTTTTCATCAGTATGCATGTGGATCACACTGGTGTGTCTGAAAGTAAAATAAAGCTTGAAATATAGCTGGTGGATTTTTTTTCCGTCTGTGGAGACATTTCTAAACTAAAAACCAAAAATAAATAGCTAGTAAATAAGTAGTACAACAGACAAAACTCAAAAATTTTTGACGAGGCAATATTACCCCAGAATTAAGACCTCTTGATTTAACTTTCTCTGTAGTCCAAGTTCCTATAGCATGCAATTATCAGTCCTTTTGGAATGGGTCTTCTACAGCCATCATTCAATGGCCAAAATCAGTTATGAACCAAACAGAGCCATTGAACCCATTTAAGACTACTTTTTTAAAACTTTTTTTTTTTTTTCCCTCTTTTGGCCTTTCATGAGGCAAAAAAAAGCACATTAAAGGGGAGGAACAATCACGGATAGGGACAAGATGGGTCTCTGCTTTCAGCAGCCATGACCTTGGCACATTCACGGAGCTAAACTGAAGCAGCTCCAATCTCAAGCTGAATTAGGAACCTAAGCACGAAAAAGCAAAGAAATATGAAGGAATAGAGTAGCCATGTGCAGAATGCACTGCAAGTTTTTCAAGTTGGACTATGACAGTATTCAAGAATCAGATATTTTTTTCAGCAGAACTTCTAAGGTAGAGGCAGAAAAGATGAGTCCTAGCCAGTAACTCTAGCACAACTGTTGGTGTAGTAAAATATGAAATTATATAATATGCAAAGAAAAGTCTACTCTAAATTCCCTGTGGCCTGCAAGTACCACTGCCAACAGTTTGGAACAAAAGATTTCACACTTGTAATTTCTACATCTTGAATTTCTTAGATTGTGCATAGAAACAGGAAAGAATCTGAAACCTGAAATATTAGATGTTTCCATGAGACAAAGCTTCTTTCACATTTGCTCACTTTTTTAAGGCTGAAATATTGGCACCATAACAATTGCACAAGTGTGACATGTCTTGAGCAATAAAAACTGATATTGATAACAAAATATTTCAGATAGACCAAATTAATAGAAGAGAATATTAAAAGAAACTACTTTTTCCCCTAAATTGCACCCTTACAAAAGATAAAAACAGTATAATGCTGTCTGCCATAAGACTAATGATATTCTCAGGGTTGCTTCACATCTTTTTAATATCAACAGATACAAAAGGACATGTAATTAACATCTTTCCTTTCTCTTTTGAATGAAACCAGAAGCATCCTGACACATTTCAGGAACACAAAACCAAATGATCTGTTTAGACTTGTTTGGGTTCAGCAAGGCACAGTTTGAAGCTCAGATTCTAATTAATATGACAGTTGCATATCACACTTCAAGGCACTGTCCCAGTGGGTTTCAGTTCTCTGTGGATTGTGGATAAAGAAAAAAAAAAGAGTTGATATTCAGCTGTTGAAAAGTGCTATATATTCTTTCATTACCTCTGACTTATATCTATCTACACCTTCTGAGGTTTTAATATAATTTAAAACAGAGTTCATTAAATTATCAAGAATATAGACAATGAAGGTTACATGGCCTTACATGATAATTAGATAAAGATATAGAGATGGTTGCATTGTGTCAAAACAAATGCTTAAGTCTACAGCTATGTTGTTATTATTATCCATCAAAAAATATAGGTGGACAGAGCCCCAGAACATTCCTCCCATTCTGGACACACTGATTTATTACCTGACTGAACACAAAATAAAAAAGCATACGTCACAGGTAGTATTGCTGGCCAAATCTCCAATCATAAATGAGAATTTCTGTAATTTTCAGTATGGTTCTCCTGTCTTCATTTCCCATCTTGAGTAACCTGCTCTATTTGACCCTGCGTTGATCAGGGGTTTTGGACTAGATGATCTCCGGAGGTTCTGATCAACCTCAACTATTCTGTGATTATGTGATACTTCTGCTCAATGCTTCTTTTAGTGAGTTTTACTTCCAGATTACAACAATATTAACAGCCAGATAACTCAATATAAATCTCTTTGTCATGGAGGAGCCCAAGTAAAACTAAGTAAAAAAACTTATTTTTAAAAACTTTTTTTTAGAGAGATTATTTGTAGCCTTGTCTCTTGCTAGCTATGTTATCAGTCATGGTCTGTTTTTACATTAGATGGTTTAGGTGATTACCACAGAAGAGAAGTGCCAGGTGAATGCTCCTGGATGTTCTCTGCACTATTGTCCTGCAGCTGAGCACAAAGGAAAGGCGTCATTTGGGAATGAGGGACCCCCCACGGGCTCAGCTCTCCTGCCACAGAATCATGGGGATGGACATATCCTGAGGGGAGGGCAGCAGCAGCCCCAGTGCCGCAGAGGTGCCTATGTGCAAGAAGAGGAGAGAAGGACGGTCCTGCCCATCTTCTCCAAACTGACCAGTTGAGTGGCCAAGTCCACCTTTGCTGACAGAGGGAAACAGTGGTGGCTGCTGATTGGGACCAGCCTGCAAGAAATATGCTGTGCTTGCCAAGTAGCGCCATAGCAGAAAGGGCCCCCATGGAGCTGCATTGATCCTCTAGCAATGTGTGAGAGGTGGGGATGGCCAAGGGATTTGCTGTAGCCAGTGACCTGGGACATGCCCAACAGGCCAGGACGCCAGTGCTGGGGGAGGCTGGGATATGGGGACTTTCCGCCCGAAGCTCAGCCTGCCGGCCTGAGACACCTCACCTTTGCCTGGCCCTTGACCAACCTCTCCAGGCTTTTGGCAAGTAGTGTTGTCACCTGGGCAAGGGGAAAAAAGTGGAAGGTGAGAAGTGATGCACCTGATGCTGGGCTGGAGAAACATCTGGGGGTAGAGTGGAGACAGGAGTGACATTCATGGCATTGCCGTGACACAGCTCAGTTCCTTCAGTAGGAGCTTGATGGAGGGCAGCGGGGCACCTGGGCTTCTCTGGTTCCCTGTGCATGAGGAAGGGGCAGAGAAAGATCTCTGTGAGATCCGGGTTGCCTTTTCTCTCTCCTGCCTCCATGGGGAGTACTTCCAAGTGGCCCTGAAACACCCAGGTAAGACCCAGCAGTCAAGCAGAAAACAGTGGCAGTGTTGAGGACAAGGCTGGGCAGGTGTTGGCTGGACACAGCTGTGTGAAGCAGCTCTGCCCAAGAGCTGCCTGCAGTCGTGGGTGCACCTCTTCCCACCTCAGGAATGGTGTGTCTACATACAGCAGTGTCTGGATCATGCCCCCCTGCAGTGTGAGCATGGCCCTCCCAGGCTGAACTGCTAGGCAGGGCACTCAAAAATTGTGCTGACCCACAGCTCCTTCACCATCCATCCCACCGAGGCCAGGAGAAGGATCAAGTGGGACATGCTGGCAGGACCCACACCAGTGCCATGCACAGTCAGTCCAACCCTCTCTCTGCAGGTCTCCCTTTGCTAATGCCGTGGGGAGTTAGAAGGGCATGTTTCCTCCAACCAAAGCAGCAGTACAAATGGAAATGGTCTCTCTTGTTACGGGACAGGGAGAAAGGGGATGACCCTTGGCGATTGAGTCCAGACATAGAGTTTCTGCAGAATTCCTTCTTTATCTTTTTTTTCTGAACACCGACTTTTCAATGCCAACTTTGTTCTTTGATAATTCGTAGCCCCTTTAGTTTGAAGTTGGACAAGAAACTGAAGGCCCTGCAGCTCATTGGCTATGACAACATTCTTGCAGCTCAGGACTAATGTGTAGCTTTTCCATTTCTGCTTAACTTTTGCTGAAAGATGACACAAGGCTGTAGCCCATTGCTAATCTTTCCTTATCAGAAAGCGAAAGTGGATGTTTCTCTAATGTCACCTGAGAGTTTGATATCCAGCCTACATTCTATGTTTTTACCCCTCTATAGCTAGCAGAGAGAGTTAGGCACCTTCAGAAAGTTATTTATCACCAGATAAGTAACTTAAGAAAAGTTGGAAGAATAACTTTTTAAGAAATACTTTTCCCCTTCTCCATTGCTAATGAAACATAGCCAACAAACCCAGATTCTGGACAATCAGCCTTGGGTAAATAAGTAAAGTTTACCCAGCTAGGTGGGGATTTAATTCACCTTAACTTGGTGTATCTGTAGTGTATATGTTGAGCTATTCATCCTGGACTGTCTTTCGTTTCAGTGGAGGAAAAAAACAGGACCTTTTAAGGTTGGAGCCACCTCTGTTAACACCTACTGTTAAAGCAGACAGCTAAGATAACTCAAATGAGTCATTCCTATTTCACTCCCCTTGTTTAAATTAAGATAAATAACTCAGATGCAGATATCTATAGTGGAGCTTTCTAGACAGAGGAGGTGAATCCTGAAGTTTGATCAGATGAATCTCACTTTGATGCTGTAGAAAAGTCCTCTTTAATTTTTGTAGATAAACCTGCCACAAGCTATGCTTCAGCTTTTTGAAGAACTATTGATTGCTAAACTGCTCTTTTCATTAGAAAAATAATTTAAAAAAATCCTTACATTTTCTCAGTGTCATCACTGGTTTTGATTTTTCCATTTCAGTTTGGGGCTTTTTCACATCCATAGCTGCTGACTGGATTTGTTTTCTTTCATCAGTCTAAATAAATACTTACAGACTTTCCCACTTCTTTCTTTTTTTCCCTCTATACTTACAGCAAAACAGAACTCTTACAACTCAGCAGCATCTTTGTACTCCAGGAACACGAGTGGGATACAGAGGGAGCTGTGTATGGCATCAGAGCTGATCCCATGGTGATAAGACCAATATCAATCACCAGCTGTGACCCACTGGAGTGAGTTTGGAATAGAGAGCATGTTAAGAAAGCAAGCAAGCTTTTACTTACACATTTATCTTGCCAATCAGGTTTGATAGGAAAAGGGAATTAGGGAGAAAAAAGCACACAGAATCATAGAATCACTCAGGTTGGAAAAGACCCTTGGGATCATCAAGTCCAACCATCAACCCCACTCTACAAAGTTCTCCCCTACACCATATCCCCCAACACCACATCTAAACGACTCTTAAACACATTCAGGGATGGTGACTCCACCACCTCCCTGGGCAGCCGATTCCAGTGGCTGACCACTCCTTCTGTGAAGAATTTTTTCCTAATGTCCAGTCTAAACCTACCCTGCTGCAGCTTGAAGCATGATAGTGAAATGGGAAAGTGATGAAATACTACATTTTTGGTTTTTTTTTTTGGGGTTTTGTTTTTTTTTTTTGTTTTTTTTTTTTGTTGTTGTTGTTGTTTGTTTTGTTTTGTTTTGTTTTGTTTTGTTTTGTTTTGTTTTTAATCTGGTGCAATATAGTAATGGCTCTATCAGGAACAGGGATGCTCTACTGCAAGGTGTTTCTCAATGGGATCAGTTTTTTTCCCCAGATCACTGGTTTGCCCAGAGTAGAGAACACTGTATTATTTCAATGAACCAAACTGAGAATTTTCTCATAGAGTTTTTCTTTGTCTTGACAAAAGTATTTATGGCCTCTAACCCACAGGATGCACTTTGTTGGTTCAATGCAGAGCATATTGTAGGAATGAACTATTTTGCTGAACAGCACATTTATTGTCTATTCCGTACTTATCTGTAAACTGATCAGATAGTGTTTGAATCAAGACACAACTGGCAGATAAAAAATGCTTTTCTGTGCTAATTGCTCCAGTTCCACCATTTATAATGTGTGCTCATTTTTATTTTTATGTGCATTTAGAGATACTGAACTAAATTTACTTTTGTAGCAATTTTACAAAACCCAAGGAAACTGAGACCAGAAAAGCTAACAGAATTTGTCTCAGAAGTCACTTAAGTGGGCAGTCGTCAGTTTTAACTCTCTGGGAACTGGGGAGAAATTAAGGAACAGCTTAGGATCTCACAGAAGATAAGTACCATTGGAGGGATTAAAAATCATAAATGTGTAGTGTGTAACCCTCTAAATAATCCATTTCAGCATGTAGGTTTTCTGAAATTTTAAACATATTAATAGGTGTTACCATCCAATATTGTATAGAAACCTCTAATCATCATGCACATATTTTTCCAAAGCAGAAATTGCCACAGATAATGTTTGTGACTCTCCCATCTCTTCTCAACATACCCTTTTCTGTTCATGTTTTAGTTCTTTTTCAGTTTTGAAAGAACCTGAAACAGATGGTTGTAGCTAACTCTATAATCATGATGCAGAATTTGTGTCTGTGGTTAGTGAGTCTCTGTGGAATGTTACTATAGATACTATATTTCTATGCATATAACCTACAGGTCATCTTTAAAAACAAAACAAAAATGAGATGTAGCAGAAGCATGAGCTACACCCAAAGGAAAATTGTATACCCTACCCGCAATTACCACAGCATCTTTTCTACTACTAATTCCCTATAGATTCCTTCACTTCTCTCAGTAACCCTCTTTTGCTGTTTTCTCCCCGGTCTTTACTGTATGTCTGGTTTTGTGCAGGTTTTCAGGCAACTTTTTTTCAAGGTAGAGTGGAACTTAAACAGATGAAAACATGGGCAAACCTGATAAAAGTATTCAAGGACATTTTATAGTTGTGGAATATTGTTCTTTTCACTCTCCCTTCCTGCTCATACCAATCTCTAAAAACTGCTCCACAATAATATTATATTAAGAAGTTTCTTCAGTTAAAAAATGGTTATTTAATCAATCTTTTAAATTCACATTCAGGCACACAGAGAGAATAAGAAGAAAATGAAGCTGTGAATGTGTCTAAGTATTTATTATGAAAAACCTATCTATCACCCATCCTTGTTTAAAAATCCTGACTATGATACATTTTTCAAACAAAATTAACTTTCATCGATAATCCTAAAAGCATGGAAATAAAAAGGTAAAGGGCAGATATTTTCCTTTTTGCCTTCAAATTATCTACAACACTATCTGTAAAATATGTCAATATACACCATTCCCTTCTGTGTTCAACAGATCCAAATAAATACTTTTTAATATAGTTTTGATGGTCTTGGTGAATTGAATTGTGATTAAATGACATTCACATCTTTGCCTTCAACTTTCAGATCATTATCAAATCTTGAGAATGACATAATATTCTATATCAGTTCTACATCTATATGAAAAGCCTGGAGATATGAAAATCTTATATTCTTATCTGTTTAGGAAGATTTCTGAATTAATATGGCTGAAATAATTGTAAAGTTCATGTTTGTCATTATAAAATTTATGGTTTAGAGTCTGTCATGAAGCCAAAAATGTTTAATCACAGAATCACAGAATAGTTGAGGTTGGAGGGGAGTTGTGGAGATCGTCTAGTCCAATCCTCCTGCTCAAAGCAATGTCAGCTAGAGCAGGTTGCCCAGCACTGTGTGCGCTAATCTACAAATACATTCTATAACACAGATTTTGACATTTCAGCTGTAATTATTTTAAAATCAGAAATCTGATGCTATTCTTTAAATCTCATGCTGAAGATAACATGTCCCCCCCCAAAAAACCAACAACAAAC
>VYZM01021948.1:135990-147541 GCA_013398915.1 Dromas ardeola | reverse complement strand
CAAATTAAAAGCCACACGAAACATCTGGGGGGCTCAACCTTTCGGCTGGCAATTGGGAACTGGAGTTTCACAGTTGAGTTTAGGAATGTGTAATTAATGACATCATAACTCTACCACAAAGCAACAAATGTAGCAACAAAAAAGGTGGCAGTAGCTCTGATAGATAAGTGTGCCAGTATCTTACCCAACAGATATTCCAATACACTTATTTTCACAAGTCTAAAATGCATCTTCAAATAGTTTGGTATTACTGCAGCATTTTAGTTCATCTGATCACCAACTTGCCAATTTACAATTTGACGTTATATGGAAAAGATGCAAATGATTGATGATCACAACGCAAAGTCCATTTAACTATCAGAAACCATGATACTGTTTAATCACTGTGATTTGGGTTGTGAAAGAGAATTTCTTTCATACTACTTACCTTGAATTCTAAACCAGATACAACATACATACTACTAAGGTTTCCCACAGCATATGTAAAATTCAGAATCCACTTTTTTCAGAATTTCTAAAATGATTTCATTAAATATTTTTTTCTTGTGAACTCCCCAGGACAAAAGCTAGATAGGAACCGCATTTAATTATTATGAGTGAGTAGATAATCTTTCAGAGATAAGAGATGGTGATGGAATTAAACTAACATTTCTAACAATTCTAAAGTAACGGGTTTTAGTTACTTTCCATGATATATTTTATTTCCTCTTCAAAATAAGAGGGGAAATTTGTAATATAATAGAAATGAGATCTCAGAGGAATGCCCCTTTCTAATCAGAATGGATTCACTCAACTGTACCCTCCATGCATTTACAGTCAGATTACAGTTTCCTTTTTTGGTCCATAGGCTACTGGTATTGGCATGCCAGTGCAGATACCTAGAGAGAGACAGGCACCCCGCTCCACCATCTACTTTTTAACATGAGTTAAAGTATTCTGTTTTCTCATTCTATCATTTCTCTGTAACTTCTGTACATAAAAGTTTTAGAATGATTTAAATTTTGCCATGTCAATGATGCCATGATGATCTAATGTGACAGAATCCAATGGTGAACTTGTGTCTTGTATTTGGCTTAGTCTTCAGCAGCTTAAAGTAGTTCAAATCCACATTCAGCATGATGAGCAGGAGACAGGGATACCCTAGTATAAATGTCATTCCATGTTGAACTTGCTTTATAAGGGTTTTACTATGACTATTCTGAATGTTACAGAAGGAAATGGTGCCGTCTTCCTCTCTTGGGAAGGATCTATTGTATATTCATAGCAGCTAAGAAGATAAATGCTTTTTGGTGCATATGCTAAAGGATATTCAATATTGCCCTTGAGTTCGTCTGTTCTTTCCTTTGCCTCCACGATCTCTCCAACTCCTTACATATCTGTGCATGTTGGATTTCATCACCTTATCTTTACCTTCCTCCTTTGAGGGCTCCTTCTGCTTAAGACTTATCTGCCTCTGAAAACATCAGTCAAACTACACAAAAGACAACACTGCATTAAAATTCTACACAAACAGATTAACTTGATAGAGACCATAGAAAGTGTCACTCTGAGATGGATGCTACAAAAGTCATCTGCACTTCAAATGGAGGGCAGCTGAGGCTGATTTTCCAACAACCGATTTGAAATACATGAGGTGTCAAAGTATTTGTATGTATTTGTGCGGGGTGGATAAAAAAACTGAGCGCCAAATGTAGCACCATCAACAGAAGAGGTATCTGCATTACAAAACACTATCACCACTTGAACAACAGGTATGTCTTAGCAATATCATCACTAAAATCAATGGAAGATATGCTCACTGCTTTTTCTCTCTCCTTACAATACACATTCTTGCACTTTGTTTTGTACACTTGATGTGCACTCAGTTTCACTGTCCTACATCCACAATCAATCATTTGATTTCTTCTTCAAATTTAAATATCTCAGAGTATCAAGAGAAAGAAAAAAATTCCATTGTCAAAGTAAATTTTAAGCAGACATGAGGTACAGGTACCTATTGTATTGCTTAATAATGCTTTTAATTGACTTATTTTAGTGCAGATGTTGCTCCTTCAGTTTCCCCTGGTTAGTATCCAGGCCAAAATGCAAAAGCCTGAATTCTGAATTTTTCACTTTATAATGAATTCTCTTTACTAATTGAATATCTTTTAAAAAAGATAAACTTTTTCTGTGGAATATATTCAGAATCTGACTGAGTATAGAGATCGAGGTGGGGGGTGGGGCTAAACAATATTATGCTTTACGGAAATCTACTCTACATTTAAACTTGTTTTGGATACGATTATCATTATGCTTATGTAGACTTCACTCCATCCCCTAGTTCCTGGTTGTGGAATCTCTCATTTATACAATGGCTTTCAAGATCGTATTTGCTTTGTATAAAAGGCGTCAAACCTGTGCACTATGGTCACTTGCAGTCTCTTGGAATACTGGATCTTGTGTTCAGCCTCTTCTCGGCTTTTTTAACTTGAGGCCTCCTCAGTCTTTCACCAACCACAGGACAGTAAGCTCACCCATCCAAAGGGCAGGCATCTCCCACACGTGGTCTGCAGCTCTCAAGAGGTCATAAAGAACAACTGCATTTTAGCTGTGGAACACCTTTCAGTTACATAGTAGGGAAGGGAATAGGGAATTCGGTCCATAAGTGGCTCCGTAAAATGCTATATGGCCTCTTACAGACCCAAAGTTATTTTGTACTATAAAGTCACATCTCACCACTTAATGGACAGCCAAGTCTTAAAGAAAAAATATTATTACCCTCTTCCCAATCAGCTTTCCCTTCACTTTAGATACTGTAATTTAAAACAGCTGTCCCTATGTATTTTCTTTGTATTTTACCTATTGGTATATCCACAAATACCCATTTTTCCATTTTTCTAACATTATATGAGCTGTATTGGGAAATAACTCCCTGAATTAAAAATTTATAAATTAATCTCTTGCAAGGGCAAGCCGTCAGTACTTTCTTCCTTGTGCTGCATTTTAAACTCCAGTAACTAAAGCTGTGAGTATGAAAAATGCAATAATAGTTACCTAGAGGGACTAGGACTGAAATGTCCAGGCTGGTTTTAATCAATGTATTTATTAAACTTCAGCACATAGTATCATCCCCTATTGCAGAAGGAGGTGTGGGGGGAATCTCATTACTTTGTCTATGGTATTTACATGAGTTTTACCTTACAAGGAAACTACAAATGCTTGCTCTTTCTGTGCTTGAAGCCTACTCAAATTCAGCAAACTATGCGGCTGTGAAATTTACTATATGTTTTTTTATCATAATTAGTAGCCTAAAGAGAAATCATGCAGCTTTATTTTAAGGATCACAGGGTAAAATTAGCAGGACAAGAAACTTAATGATAATGTACATTTCCCCCACTTCCATCCCATGCATGTTTAATACACAGATGCAATCATTACAGTACACTGCACAAGAGCATGACAATTATTTCTGGTTCAAAAGACAGTAAAGTGATTGTTTCTCAGACACACCTTCTGATAATGTAACAAAGGCTGAGTTTCTATTATTTGAAGTTGAAATTGCCACAAAAAATTGTCTGGAACAATATGTTACTTCGTGTGAGTATAACAAGACTTGTTCACTGGTGGAACTATAACATTTGTTGGGCTGCACATATACCATATTATTGAAGATGATAGATAAAGATCCTAGACAGGGATTAGAAACTCACAGCTCAAACACAATATTGCACACAGGATAGTAAGAAGGCTTTTTACATGTAGGAATGAACTGCTCCATTAAGACAAAACAATTCTTTCAGTGAGGGCGGGGAGGTGGAAGAAAAAAAATCACTGCTGTTGTCTTTCATGGTCGTCCTCATGTTGATCCAAAGTGGGTTGATGTCGTTTCCTTCCCCTTCCCAATAACTAAATCACTTTTGTAACCAAATCAACTTGTCACTTGCTGAGTTTATGTTATATTTGCTTCTAATTAAATACCACATATAGGTACTTTCTGCAAAAACAGTCTGGATTCAAACAGTATTTGGCACATTAATGCACAGAAAGACATTCTGATTTTTGTCACTACTAATGCTTCTTATCAGTTACATTCCTGCAACTGAGCTGTCTAACATTGTGCTTTTGTCCTATAGTTTTGCATTACGGTGTCTTTTCATTTCCACTGTCATCTAATGCTTCTATTTACGCAAATATACAAAGATCTTCTCATCCCTTAAATCCATCAAGCTACCTAGTTTATGTAACCAAATAATCCCTTCACTTCTAAGGCTCCCCTGTTTTGCATTTGCTCTATTCACCTGCTATCTGTATTTATTGTGTTTTGTTTTACAGGAAGGGCAGCCATCCCACAGCCAGACCTGCACTGCTTTCCTCATTCTCAGCGTGCTGATATCCACTGACTGCAGTTGCCCAGAAGCACAGATCTCAAATTCTTTCAGTATGGATCTTTTTACAGAGCCAAGGCCAATGATTTAAAAGATGGAAGACACAAAAATTTGTGCAACCACATTAAGCTCTCTGAAATCTGAGCTCTGCCTGGACAATCAGGACAGTAACTGAAATAAGTGATAAAACTCAAGCGGATTTCTTAACTAACCCACCCCACTCCCAAAAGCACAAACCACTTGAAAAATAGTTCAATCACATGAAGACATGAGAACTAGCTGACAGTTACATTAGATATAGATCACTTATTCAAGGCCCTAATGTTGTCAGAATCATTCACAATGAGTGGTTCATTCCCTCACAGATATTCCTCTACGATTTCAATCAGTTGCTCAATGATCAAGTTCAACGATATGCAATAAATATGAACTATAGTAGGTAAAATTTGTAGGTATAACTGTTCTAGAGTAACAATAGAAGTACTTTTTGCCTTTGAATAATTTTAAGATATTTTCCTAATGTTTATGTGCTCTGTAATCGAGTTACGTGTCTCTCAGAGGGAATGACTTACTAGTACATAAATTTAATAAAATTCTGCCCCCTTCTGACATACCTACCATACAATCAGGCTACTGATTAGTCCATTAAGGCCTTATATTGGCATTGTTTTTTAAACATGCAGTCCAGACTGGCTCAAAACACTTGATGAGGTCCCACAGCTCAAACTGACCTCAAACACAGGGATAAACTCTTCATCTCAGAATTGGTCACTGTGTCAGTACATCATTTCATAAAATATTACCCCAAATTGTTCCTTTTTGTATAAAGACAACTTGGACTGAGCATATGTTTTCCTGAAAGCTAAAGTACCTTCAGCAGTGAGATATTTTGTCTCACTTCATCCTCACAAAATATTCGGTTTAAAGTAAAACCATGTTAATTTAAGAAATATAGAAGCTTCAGTCTTCATCTAGTTCCTATGATCTTTTCCCAGTATTGATTCTACCTATATAGCCCCGACTATATTGTCTAACAGCCCTGAAGCTATTCCATGTTTTATCCTGACAATTATTATCCTTAAGAAAAAACAGCACAGTGAACAGACCCATGCCCACCCTGGAGTTTTGTTTTTTTTTTTTGTAATTCTGTCCAAGTCCCATGTTCCATAATTGCTTTCCATCTGAAATATGACAGATAACCACTATCATTAAGAACCTATTTTAGCACAGTTGGTAAGCATCTCCAGTTTAATAGAAAAGTGTTCAGCATTTATGCAACACTTTTTCTATCAAAAGATCTCCAGTAACAATGGGAGTTTATGTTTAACCCTTGAGTGTCACTAATGTTCCCATCAACTTTAATGGTCCATATTCTATACTGAGCCACAGTGATGTAAAGAGCCACTTTACTCAGATCAGTTTCTGAAAGCACTAATTTAGTGACAGAATTGGAGCAGGATATAGAACCCATTTCTGATATTTGATAAGTAAGCAAATAAGAGATTAGGGATATTTTCAAAAGATACCACAAGTCTTCCCTAGAATATTATCGGCTGCATTTCTAAAGGCACTTCCATCACAGTTGATAGCTATGCAGATTTCCATTTCTCATCACAGTCAGTCATATTTCAAATAGCACCATTATTGGCTCAGTAGAACTTAGACTGAGGAAATAAATTCATTTCACATATATTAGTCAGAATTCATGACCAAGCTGTCCCAAGTCCCAAACCTGGACTGGAAATAAAGATCTCTGTAGCTCGTAACAAGCCCTTGTACCAGCCCCACATCATTCATATGAAAAACATCAGATTGTCTTCGATTTTTGATTTTGGCATTTTCTCATAAAGATTTACTCTGTAACAAAGAGCCAGTATTCAAAAATATCATTATTTGGTAAAACTGTTGATAAAGAATAATGGAACAGTTTCTGAAACGCCCCTGCTAGGCCAGTGGTAGATTTAACATAAATCTCAATAAAATCTACTTTCATCTAAAATACTATACATAAATTTCGGTGCATTCAGTAATTATAAAGCAATATTCAGGCCCTCTGTCCCTCATAATGAACTGCACTGCTTCTATTTGCTGACCAAAGCCTTTCCAAAAAAGGTCTTTAATTAGCTGCTGAACAAGAAAACAGTGTTGGATAAGCATGTTAATATTTGGTCAGCTCAAGGTTTGTCCAAGTATTCCTGCTAGGAAGAAATTTTTTTCTGGAAGGTCACAGAAAACTGTCTCAAAACAGAACATCAAATTAAAATATAATAGAAAATTCTACATTAAGCTATGGGTATGCAAAATTAACCCCCACTCCTTCCATTCTATATATAAACAGAAGGATTTTATGCAGTGTCTTCTTTAATGAAACATACTAAAGAAACTTCATTAATTTCTTCAATTTTAACATTTCATTTACTTTAATTTTAATTTTTTTAGTTACTTTCTTTACTGAAACAAATTAGTGAGTCTTCTATCTATTCATTATCACAGCATGGGTTCATAAAGAAACAGGACAGAATTCAAAAAGATTTATTACAATGTCAAGCCTTCAAAAAATAGCATCAAAGACAATATCCCATAGACATATCTAATTTAATACTATTACGTTCAGAGGGTTTTGCCTGGCTCATCTTTTACTTGAATAATGTCTGATACTATGGTCCTCATACAAAGAAAAGAACAGTTAAACTAAGGGAAAAAAAAAATCTTGAAAAAGTACACGTTCCTGGAAAAATATCTGGATCTGCTAACTCAAAGAATATCAAGAATTTACAATGTCAGTGTCCCAGAAGATTAAATTCATCTTTTGAAGTCATTTAATCATATTTACAGATATGCAGAGGAACATTCATAATATAATAAGGAGGATGAAAAAAATTTTTTTATTTAGAAAATAATATGTTCCAAACCTCTGTGACCCAAGGCAAAGATACAAAACTAAAGTGACTCTGATTTCATGAAGAATGGTATATAACATATAATTTAGCACACAAAAGCTATTAAAACTTGTTTCAAGACTTTATATTCTCCCTCTTGCATGTTTTAACTTTAGCAATTAAGAAAACAGCTATTTGATTGAAAAAATATATGGCATCTTTAGCTCCCAAAGGAGCTGGGCTTTCTATTAGTCCAGAAACACACTGTGCTGGGGTGTTTGCTATACCAGTTCTAGCAACCTTGAGGGCATCTGTTGTTCTATGTCAGTGGGAGGTGCCAATAAAAAAAAAAAGGCAATGCAAGGCAACCCAGTCATTGTAAAGCTTCCAATATATATCACCACAAAATCACAGCGTATTCACAAAAAACTACTCTATTTTTGATGTTTGGAAAGCAGACAAAACTTGAAAAAAGTTGATTTCATGGAATCTTTGAGAAGACTCATTGAGCCACAACTGCATTCACATTTACCTAGCAAAACCAACAATAAAAATTCTGGATAGAAACTATGAAAATAAAGCTAAAGTAAAAGCTGGGATCATAGGAGGACTTCCAGCTCCATCAGGTGCCAAATATATGCGTACTTTTAATTCTACTGCCCATCTGCATGTACATTTTTGTGAAGTGCTATTCATTTACTGATTGTGTTCTTGGTTTAGATTAAGTTAATTTGATTGATGCTGAATTCAGCCAGCTAACCTTTACTATTTATTTTTAATAGGTTTGATGCAATACGTTTTTATTGCTGAGATAAGTATCGATTAAAGCCTCTGCCTCCACTCTTTTTGATTGCCTCGTGTAATTAGGAAGTCTAATAAGAGTATGAAGTACAAATAACATTTTACATTTGCATGTAGACCTGTGAATGACCTTTACAAACCGAATATACTTCAAAATACACCTGTCCTTGAGGTAAAGGACACCAAACAAACAGGAGGCCAGTAAACATCTCAAGGCATAAAAAAAGGAAGATTCTATAAAGTTCTATAAAGTAGCATGGTATCTTCAAGGGCTGGGCAGAATCAAAAGGATTCACATGAATCAAGTCTAACCTGCCCTGCCTAGTGGAGAAAGCTAAGTTTACACCACTTAAGAGGATATACTCTTGATATTTTAAAGTGCGATTTGAAGCTTTTTAAGCAATACAGCAATTCCAAAAACTCCAATCCAACCCAAAGGCGTAAGATGCGTGTGGGTAGTCACAAAGGCACGCTAAAGTAGTCAAGGGTTTATGTAAGTGCAGAAACACAACCACAGAAAGACAAGAGCAAAGTCAGGGCCCAGGGCTTTCAAACACGCAGAGAAGATTGGCCATAACTGACCAAACCGTGTATTCGTGCGAGCCAACATCCTGTCGGCAGCAACTGCCAACACTTGTTTACTCAGCTGGCAGTATAAAGAGGAGGCATGTCTGATTAAATTTTTTTCCACATCTCCGGAAAACTAAAGATCAGAGTTGTCACAGATACAATCTCGTTTGCTAGATAATCTCCCAAGTGATGTTATAACAACGTTTAACGTCATTTGGCTTTTACGGAATGGCTGATTAAACTAATTACAAATGCAAAGAAGATAACTTTAAAATATATTCTGTGAATGGATGCAGAACGTGTTTTCAGATAAAGCATTTTTATTTTAAAAAATTGTTTAATTCATTTCATATAGTCTGAGAAATCAGGTTTGGAAAGCACCAAGCAGACCCATTTTCCTTCTCTCGCCTAGGGCGGGATCCATTACTCATTTACTGTACCGTACTATGTTTTCTAGCCCTGTCTCATTTTAAACACAACTTCAAAGATATGAAGCATCCCACACTTCCCTTGGGAAACTACTCCAAAATAGTACAGAGCTTTATTTCTGACATTTAATATAATCTCTCCTCCTCAGCTTCCTCCCATTACACTTACACTGTCACCTTCTAACAGAGTTTGAAAATAAGCAGACATGGATTTTCTGAAATCTTGTTTAAGTTTTGGACACTGTCATCCATATTCTGAGAAAAACATGTTACGCCACCCCAGGCCTATCCTGACTTATTTCTAAAATGCCACCCCCAAAGCCATGCAGCCAGACTTACAGCCACCTTCCTCTCTCAAGGAACTTCAGTGAAAAAGGAAATTAACAGCTTTCTTCTACAGCCATGGCTGGGAAAGGCCATAGAAATATGAATGCAGTCAAGACATTTTTCCATAGTCCTTCATCAATCCCAAGGAAATTCACCTACTAGAGACCTCTGCTGATCCATAACAGCGGAGGAAAAGTTAGTGTCTATTTCTCACATGAAAATGGAGTATCCTGCTGTATGAGTAAAGTTGCTTTTCCAAAGAAAAACTGATCTATTGTGTATTCTATGACACAGATTCATTTGACAATGGTATCCAATCATAGTAAGAAAAGAATTATTTCAATGAAACAGAGGTGAAACAGGTTATGAGATCTGCTGAATGCCTGTAGCTGAGGTTTGCAGCTCCCTGACTGCATAGTTGCTGCATATTGTACTGCATGTTATATATCAGAAATTCTGCTTTTTACATCTGATGACAAGAAAATGATATTGCTCTCTCCAGATTGCAAGTAAAAGTGAAATCAGGAGATAAAAGAAGAGTTACAATGACCTTTGATGTGGCAGATTTGTAAGAACTTATTCCACCATATAGCTTATCCGAAATGCCATCTTTAAAGCAGCACACAGGCTCTAGGATACCTTTCTCCACTGTGCAAACGCTTATGGAAAACAGAACCTAATAGCTCTTTAATATGTAACTGTTCTATAAGCTCCTGACGTGCCACAGGGAGAACCTACATGCTTCTGCTATGTTTAAAAACTGCATACCTTAAAGGGGATTTGAAGGCACTTCAGTGCACCAAGAGTTGCACAAAAAACTACAGTAAAATGCAGCATTTATATACAAAAACTACAAAACCATCAGACAAATTAACAACACTTATTAAGGGCTAAACAGCCTGCATATAACCTGGTCCAAAACAAAAAAAAAATCATTCTATTGTTGCCCGTGGAGCAACTAGGAAGGAGATTAAGATCTGAGATTATCTTCATCCTCCTCAGGGAAAAAACAGTCTATCACACTTCTCCACCCTGTGCATGGTGTCTGACCTGCTGCTGGAACTACAGTGTGAAGCCTGCAGGCAGCCAGGTCTCATCAAGGTTCTGCCCACTCGCTGCCCTCTCCATTCCTTTCCTCACTTGAGGAGGCATCAGAGACAGCAGGATAGGAAAATAGCTGATAAAAGTGCAAATAATTCAAAACAAAAATGATTTTTGTATTTCAAAGTAGTGCATATGTGATGCACAATTTCCTATCTGCCTCAACGGGCTTTTATAGCTCTGCTATAGCTCTTCACTGTTAATGTTCCAGGCTTCTGCATATGGGTGTATTTCTCCTGCTACCTTGAAACTAACTGTAAACAAACTCATATTAAAACACACAATGTAACTCACCTACACTCTCTTTTGGGAAAAATTCTTACCAGCTGCATGTATCATTAAATTAACTACATCGCTATACATGCATTTTCTCCACAAAAAGTCTTTGATTTTAAAAAAAAAAAAAAACAAACAAACTCAAACTACCAAGTCTTTTAGCCAGAGAGCACTTAATGTCTCATTATTCAACTAATAGTCCTGAATAAACAAGGCAGATATATGAATGTCTGTGGTACATATCTAGCTATTTTTTCATTATGTCTCTTTTTTTCTGCTTCTCCTCCCCTTCAGCTTGGTGACCTTTTCATTTTAGCCATTTTCCATATTGTTCTCACTGTAATGATTACGAGTAGCGAGTAAATGAACAACAGACAATGAAACTTGAAGCAAGACGCAATAGTAATGCCTATAATACAACTAAGGTGAGGCTTGGCAGCTAGTGGAGGAAAATTTTATATAGTAGAGGACCTATGGGCATTATGTTCAGTGAAACCAAGCCCACCACAGAAGGAGGAGGACCAAAAAGAGGAGGAAGGTACTACCTCCAGTTTTGCCTATTGCTTTCTCATTATCTTCCTCAGTAACATACGATCATAGTCCTTACCTTACAGCCAAAATCTCCGCATACTCACAGGGAACGCTGGTGGCATTCTTAGTGCAGGTAACACCTTACCACAGGCAACAAAGAGCTCTTACTTTTTCAAAAAAGGACAACAAGGCAAGAACATTCAACATAGACTTAAACTTTCAAACTGATCACTCAATTTCCAAATGAGAAGCAGGCAGGCATGTTCCCAGGCAG
>VYZM01021948.1:124997-135788 GCA_013398915.1 Dromas ardeola | reverse complement strand
CTGGAACACCTCTCTTATGAGGAAAGACTGAGGGAATTGGGTCTGTTTAGTCTGGATAAGAGACGGCTGAGGGGTGACCTTATTAATGCATACAAATACTTGAAGGGTGGGTGTCAGGAGGATGGGGCCAGGCTCTTTTCAGTGGTGCCCAGTGACAGGACAAGAGGTAATGGGTACAAACTCGAGTATAGGAAGTTCCACCTGAACACGAGGAGGACCTTCTTTACTGTGAGGGTGGCAGAGCACTGGAACAGGCTGCCCAGAGAGGTGGTGGAGTCTCCATCTCTGGAGACATTCAAAACCTGCCTGGATGCGTTCCTGTGCAACCTGCTCTAAGGTGACCCTGCTCTGGCAGGGGGGGTGGACTAGATGATCTCCAGAGGTGCCTTCCAACCCTATGATTCTATGTTAAATTAAGCACAACATGTCTTGTAGTCTCTAATTAGACTATAACGCATGGTTTTACCTACTATAAGCAAAGATATTATCAATAGCATTTAGTTATATCAATCCTTTTAAAAGTCAACATGAAACAAATTCTTTAAGGTATAATGTGAATGAGAACATTACAGGAATAAAACAGACCCACATTCACTTCTGAGTTTACAAAAGTTGTCTACATAAGGATTCTGAAAATACAGCTGCACACTGTCTCTTACCAAGTCTCTTGACTTCAAGAATTTCAAACATTAATTTATTTCACTACTTCATTCATTCAGAAAGAATATCAGATATATCCTTGCAATAACAGAGTATCTAACATCAATTCCAAATCAAGTATTTCCTGAATGTATTTTTAGTTGCGATCCTGTTATCTCTACAATGGTCTAGCAGAAAGCAAAATGTATATTTAGTAGTTGCAAATGCTAAAGCTAAAGGAGTGCAGGTTGCTAAAACCTTGATAACTTCACTTCTTTCAACATTCATACCACTAAAGGTTTTCTACTAATGCAGTAGCGTTACATACAAATACATTGAGGTGATTAGCATAGGTACAATCAACTGACTTTGCAATAGAGTTGCAATTATTTTCGTTTAGTTCTTTTTGTATGAATCTGAAAGATTATGCTTTAGTTGCCCTCAAACTGGATATAGCTGGAAGAATAATATCCTATAGTCCAATACTTTTTTTACTTACACTGTATTTGTTGCTCTCTGCACCTTGCAGGGGGCATTTGTGCTACTACAGCTTCGCTATTTTCTCGCTTTCTATGGCCATTCTTTTATTCCCATTTTCATTCCCTACAGTGTCGCCTTTTCGTTCTCTTCTGTGTCTCCTGCTGCTTCTATGAGTCTGCATAGAAGTACTGACTTGATGACTGCTCTCTCTGCATGTCAAGTCGGGTTTCTTTCTTTAATTCTCTGCAATCCAATCTCCAAGTACCCAGTTTACCCAATGATTACTATTTGATTAAGTCCAGGAATTCTATTCTGTATTTCCATGTTCTGCTTGATATCTAGTTCCGGCAGTCAGACATGCTTTTAATCTACATGGTTTTTGCACTTTGGGACTCTGCTCTTCTAGTTTCCTCCAATGCTTTCTTACTTTTTCATGATTTCTTCCTGCGATTAGTGCCATATATATATACACATATATGCACACACATATATATATATATACACACACATATATACATATACACACACACATGAATGACTGTTCTGGTTTCTGCTTTTGCCCTCTCCACTGAAGAGTGAATGCCACACTAGATGAGCTACAACCCATCCATTTTAACGGTGCTACCTATCTCCACTACTACTGATCTCTGCTGCTGACTACTTCCAGATCAACAACAAAGACAGAAATACCGAATTAAAAGATCTCTGGCTATCATATCCAAGGAGCCATAATATAATACTTTACTCTAAAACAGATTAAGTTCCATCCTAGAAGTAGTTAGGGTTTCTTGGCACTATTGATCTTATTATAGAAGTGTTCCAGATATTCATAGCTCTGAAGTTCAGAATTTTTAATCACATCACATCACATCTACTTAGTTCATTCCAAATAAAACAATATTTTCTATTAGTATAAAAAAAAATTTAGATGGTTTGAAGTTGCTGTCCCTACACAAAAAAAAAGACTACAAAGAGATAATTAAATTAAATCATAGCAAACAAAATAGGCGACTCAAGTAATTTTTCTATGGTATCATGCTGTAACTTTAGAAAAATCAGTGTTCTCATTTGAAGTAGCGGGAGTAACAACCCAACTGAGTTCAGGTAATAAGATCCTTACCACAAACAAACTGACTATGAATATAAACTCCACCAAAAATTAGTAGGAGGATGACAAAGTGAGTTTCTTAATTTGGCAGTCTCAAGTATGGACCTAGATGGTCAACTATTTGTAAAGGACACTTTTCTGTTATGACCCTTATGTAACTTCTATGGCCATGCAAATAAATAACAGCTTTTGTACCTACAGTCTTTTGAATACCCCTAAACTGAAAGCATTGATGCCCTCTTTGTGTCTTGAAAAGGTAGTATGTAACCTTTAAGTTGAGTTGTCTTGTTATCTAGCATTTTTAAGTTTCCTTGGAAACTGTAAGACATGTCTACAGGAACAGAGTGTAACTACTTGGTTTTGGTGGCCTTTACTGCTTAGTTTTACCACACTGCATGCTGGAGTGAAAATATAATAGGCTACAACAGAAGAATATATGAATGGAAATCTGTCACATACAAATGGGAGCAAAGGGAATCTAGCTTTGTGCTATAAATACATAAAGGTCCCAAGGGTACACATGCAAGCAAAAATGCAGCAGCTAGCAGCTGACATAATGACATTTTCCTGAGACAGAATAGAAATCCCATAAAATAAGAGAATAAAATGAAAAATAACAAAACAGCACACTATGAATCCTTTGCATTGGGCAGAAGAGCATCAGAGAGAACTTGCATAAAGGGTGTAGGGTTTGATCTTACTTTCCCTAATGGAATTTATTTCCAATTAATACTTCTTTACCACAATGAAACTAGTGTGATGAGAACTATAAAAAGTTTTCTGTCTGAAGCATGGCCTTTTAAATTTTGTCAGCATTACTACCAAGATCAGAATAAGCTCAAAAGGAATGACTGTAAATTTTCAGAATTATTATGGAGCCAGAGGAAGGACACCAGATTTGGGGTGAACTGATGGCCCACTAAACTTTTAAATTAGTTTTCCTAGGAAGCCAGAATTTCATTTGGAAAAAAAAAAAAAACAAACCAAACAAACCCTGAACAAACAAAAAAAGGGAGTGAAAACTGACAAAATTAGGAATTGTGAAACTTCAAATGAATCTGTTGTCTGACTTCTCCATTGTTTTTATCCTTCAACATTTTTTTTTCTCCAAAAGAACAGCACAGAGCCTACCAGTTGCAGTAACTTCCTCTGACACAAAATTATGATTGAGTCGGGGATCGTTTCAGGCATTACAGCTGTACACATATGAGGTTTCCGGATTAACAAAGGCAAACAATATAATTCCGTTACCTACAGGTACTAAACAGAGGCAGGGAGTTAACTACATCAGCAGGGGTTTTTAAATGAGTGATAGTACTAAGCAGGACTAAGATCTTTCTTATATGAAAGGAGATGAAAAAGGGTACTGTTAAAAAAATAATAAAAAACAAGCAAAACATGACTGCCCAACCTTTTTTGCAGGAAGACACACTGACTCGCTATGCACCACCTTCAAAAACACACACAAATGTGATCAAATTGTATGGCTGCCTGTAATGGCTAAGAAAAGCATCTAACATGTCATAAGGTCCCTTACAATTTAAAGTTCCTCTATACCCAGTAACTTTGATACTAGTTTCTCATACAGAACAGAGACATTCACAGAACATTCTTAAACTGGACGGTTTTGGGAAGGATTGGGAGTACTGAAATGGAAGATGTGTTTCCAAATTTCTGAGACATTTTAGTTCTCTAGATCTACCACCAGGGGGACAATCTCAAGAAAGAGTTACCACCTAATTATGGGCTCTGATATATTTATCTGGAATACACTGGTACAGACACTTAGTACTGACAAAATAATGCTGACAAAGCAGGAGTCGTACCATGTAATGAAATCAGTATTGAAGAGAAAAATTGTAAAATAATCAGAAACAAGCATATACCGCCTGCAAAAAACTGAAGAACTTCTCAAAGGTAAAAAGCTTTACTGACATGGGGGGATGGGGGAAGGAATTAATGCAATTTTACAATTTCCAATGGTTTACATTCAAAATTTAGAGCAGAGGTTAGAAGATCAACCAAGCAAGTCTTTTATGAGAAAGGCTTCTCTGGGAAAACACCTCCTGGAGGCTAACAAGCACTTAAGAGCTTCCAGCAATCTCTCTACAGGTTTTGTCATATCAACGGTTGTGGACTTTCAAGTCTGTTCCCATGTTTTTGCATCCTTTGATGTGAAATTCATAGCCAGGCTGAAGGCCCAGAAAGACTCAGTTATCAACCATCTAAAATTCACATGCTCAACTTGGAACTCTGTATGTTCCCCAGAGACTGGGTTGATTTCCTTTAAGTGTACGCACAGACAGTCGCAGCAATGAAGTATTAAAGATAAGAATTAGACACACCTCAAAAACACTGCAGAATTTCAAAGTGAAGAACGGCATGCTGATGCATTGAGTCAGGCTATGTGCACTTTGTGGCACTCTGACAGAATTACAGAATAACTCATGGCAGAAGGGACCTCAGGAGATCTCATGGCCCAGCCTCCAGCTCACAGCACGGTCAGCTGTAAGATCAGACCAGGCTGTTCAGGGCTTTATCCAGAAACTCCAATGGTGGAGACTGCACCACCTCTGTGGGCAGGCTGCGCCAATGCTTAGCTTTCCTTGCGGTGAACCTTATGAGCAGTCACGTCCTCCCAGCCTTCGTATATGGTTTTAAAGAATTCACCCCTGTCCAAAGTTTACCTTTGCATTTTAAAATACAATACATCACACAGTGTACAAACCTGTATACTGAAACATATGCCTTAAGTACAGAGTAATTTCCCCTTTAATACTTACTAGTGATCCTAGGTGTTGTGGCTTAGCTGGTAGACTATCTGAGCTATTGCCAGAGGGTTACAGTCAAGTTGCTGCTCAGGTCACCTATTTTGCCAAGAAACAGCTGGATGCTAATGCCAAGAGATGAGCTAGTATCACATGCAAAGTGCTCCAAAGGCAAGTTAAATCACTTAGTAACTTCCAGGATAATAGAAGCAAGAGCAGAGGGAGATATTTTTAATTCCAAAATTGCTTCATGGAGAAGTGATTATCTAATTTTATTAATGTCCCTATACACATGGATAGTACCTTTTCCCCTTATCCTGTTTCTTTATGTATAACATCGTGATACATTACAGCATCCTTTCTGAATTCTGACACAGATGACACCGATGCAAATTATACATCTCAATAAGATTGCACTGCTGAAATTGAGATAACTGATACACAAGTGTTTTTTTCTTTTCCCACAACTAATTAAAATTCTAGGGTTTAAGTAACTGTTATCATGTCCAGAGACAGAGATAAATAGATGAATACATAGAAAGTTCTGTATAGCACATGCATGGAATAACTTTAAAAGACAAGAGAGGGCAGAATTAATAGTTGCTCTCAAATCAATAACAGTCCTAAAATGCCAGCAGTGCTTTGCCTCTGCACCCAGCACATCCTTTTATTTATGCATCTGTAACCTATAAAAGAAAAGCTAATTTTAAAATATAGTCAAGGAGAAATTTTTAAATTTCTTCAAAAGGGCTTTTAGAATAGCAAACAGGCCTATACATGAAGATTCGACTTGAAGGAAATTTTCTGTTTATTAGTCCTCAGTATTAATGTATTAAACTTGAAACATGTACATACACTATATCTCAGTGTAATCATATGATTATAGACATCTCATGCGCATGGACTCTTTGTGCATAAATAGTTCTAGTTTATAAATAAAGATAAGAATATGGGTAGGAATCTGACAGCTGGGACTTGGGAGACACATTGTGAACTAGCTTGTGATTTTCAGAAAGTCTTAACCTATGTTCAAATAAAGCAGCTGTAAGTTCAGATGCTGAGCCAAATTTTATCCAATATCTCTTCGTCTAAAAAAAGCGAAATACTTAGCATAAAAGCATGCCGAACATCAGTTAACTTCTTCCTTTGTGGAAAAGGAGCTGCACAGAAATAAAAGGGAAACAGCCATTCTCACTTTCAAAACACACCCATCAGTTAAGTAAACTTCCTAAAATATTCAGGACTCTATTCCCATCTCCTTCTCTGGACTTTGAATAAATTCAGAAATTACACCCTTTCATGGATGTTTTTGTGTCTTTCTCTTCCTTTCAGCAGTAGGATGCAAGTGGAGGCTATATATTGGTTTAGTTAAAAAGCCAAAGCACAATTAAAACAAACACGTTTTCTTCTAACATCTGAGTTGTCTAATGTGTAAAGTGAAAGTATTTTGCCTGGAGAATTCCCATAAGTAATTTCTTTTTTGTTAAGAAACCATTCTCTTGCATCATATTACAAAGGGTCAAGATTGAAACCACCAGTGTAATATTTACTTGTGCACAAGTTCCTTTAGGGGAAAAAAAAACAAAATAAAAATGAAACCCAGACAAGATTAGTTTTAAATGAAGTAGCTGAAGACAAAGTAAGTAAATTAGTTTGGGGATTTACCTGTCACTAGTGGAGAGTGTTTTTACAGAAATCAAATCAGAAGACTGAAACATTAGGAGAGCAGACACATTCCCCTTCAATTTGCTGTTTTATCAATCACAGTTTTCAAGCTGTTTTTCTATACTAGTTTAAACTTAAGGAATAAGATGGCAACTGCTATAATAACCACTGTGGAACACAAGGTATAGCAGGGAAATTTTATTCCCTACTAATAGCAATATCCTGAGAAATGAGTTGTAGAAGCAAATCTGTTCTTTGATTATTATTACAGCTCATCGTACAGTTTGCCACAGACCCTAGTGTTGTCTTCCTCCACACTGACAGTCACGAAGAAGTGGCTCCCTACTATAGTAGACAGTTTAAAAAGGGGGTACAGGGTCATATTGATCTTGCAAGACAAATAAAAGACAGATTTCCCCATTATGATATTTTGGTTCAAAATTATATAGGAAATACCAGCAACAAAAAGCAATTCCCAGTAAATGTGAAAAAAAAAAAAACAAACCCAAAGGAAATTAAATTACATGAATTTCTGGGTTAAGATAACTTTTTCTAGATCTAGATTTTCTAGATGAGGATAATAAACATATGCAACTTCACTTACTTGCTTATCAACAGAAGAAAAAAGTTTTACTTGGGCCCAGCCATACATCAATGTGTGAAAGCATTTGTGATGAATGACATTGTATTGCACTTTCCATTGCGCTCCTAGCATACTGTCCAAGAGATAAATCCACTTACTCTTTCTTTTACATGTTCTACACGTAAGAAGAAAGTATAGAAAGATTTAAAATCCTATAAAAGATGAAGTAATGTCTTAAAAGAAGGGATTCAAAACTGTTTATTGTTTTTGGAATAGGCTGTATGCAAACATTTTCATTCTTCAGGGCAGTTTCTACCAATTATTTTGTTCAAGTAGCTGGATTCTACTGACTACAAACTAGTAGACACTAGATCTAATGTTACAGCACGCAGAGGAGTAATACTATTTACTATTTACATATATCTGAGCATATATCTGAAACCGTTACACTATGGAGTACATAATTTTTCACAGATCAGATGCACTGAGATTTCTAGAAAAAGGGACAATTTAAGGTAAAATTTGTACCAAGATAGAGGAACCAATAATCCCATTTTCATACTTTCTAACCTTTAGGATAAAAAAAGTCCAGAGCTGTAGCACGTGGCAGCCATGCCAAAAACAGACACAAGGGGAGACAACATCTTCCCATTTCCTCTTTCAAAATCAGCCAGCATGGGTCTAAGGAAGAACAGCTGTTAAATGAACTTTTTGGCTATTTTTTGCTCTGCTCCCTTGACTCTGCTGTCTGAATCTCCAGGCCACCTTTTCTGAAAGTCACAGTAGATGACCCTATGCCCTCCCTCCACTAACTATTTGTTAGCAACAATACTACATTAGACAGCTCTGTATTATCCAGCTGTATTTTATTAGGTCATACCACCTACAATATATTTACTGTTATCTTTTGGATTTCTCCCATATGCGTCTGATGGGACTAGGATGTTTCCTTTCATACAGACTAGTTTCACCACATACTTTGGACTGCTAAACTCATTCAACCAGGGGGTTTTTTGCACTATTTCAGTGTAAAGCTCTGCTGTAAACCATCGTCACACAAATGGCTGCAACTCTCAGCAACAACACCTTTCAAGAAATACACTCCTAATTAGAGCATCCAAAGCAAGATTTTCATGTGGCTTTAGAGCTTTACTGCTAGGGCTTCACAGGACAGCAATCCAAAACTCCAGTGTCAATGACTTTACAACACTAACGATGCGATATTACAAAGATGGAAAAATTGAAGTCCCAATATTAGTTCATATATCCCAAAGTATACGGGCATCCAAAACACCCATCAGGGATGTTATACAATATAGTCCAAGTTCTGTAGGAGTAGGCAAATATATTTTTCAGTAGCCAGGGATGGAAGATGAAGACTACACTGAATAATCATGTATCTTTGTGGCACAGATGGTAACATATATGAACATCTACCAGGTAGTTTACTCAAAAATGAATCCAGAAGTCATTCACAGCTAGACAATCCTAGATCTCAACACAGTAAGACTTTTCCCACCCCATCTAACTGATTAGTGTTGTAACTGCTGCAGGATTTTGTTCTTATGATGGCACCAGTTTACACTAAAAAAGCAAACAAGGTGAAAAGCACAGTATCTAACCATCACTACAAAATGTAAGCTGAACACAAGGGAGAACATAGAGAGCCAAGAGAGTCAGGCTTCAATTAGGTGAATATCTCAGCAGCACAAAGTAAGGCGACTTCAAGCCTCTGCATCACTCTCCTGGCAAACTGGCTGATTTATGTCTCCCCCTTCACAGCATAAACACATTCTTCCCAATATGCCTCTGAAAATTCAAGTTCCTGAACAATTAGCTTTAAAAGTACTACCTGTCTATACAATGAAACTTTTGATAAAGCATAACACACTTTCTAAAAATCATTTGAGAAGTATAAAGCAAATCAAGTCTGTTTTCTCTCTGCCAGTTAGTCATGATATTGACAGTACTTAGCTTGAAGCCAGGCTTAATCCACATAAAACATTTTGCTTTATTTATCTCTTTGAAAGTATGTACTATAGCACTGTAGCATCTTGCAAGGAAGAGTATCTATAGTAAAAGCTGGCATTTTGGCATAAAAGCCCAGCCCTTTAGACACACATACATTCCATTAAAAGGCACAGTTTAAATACTTTCTTTCCTCTGTATGTACAAGTTTATCTGCATTAAAAGTTGTCTTAGTGTCAAAACTGTATTCAAAGCCTAACCAGAATTATAATCTGACACTTGTTCTGTGACAGAAAACATTCTAGACTCATGCAGAAAAGTACAACTACATGTCTTTGCTAGAATGGCCTTGATAATCTGTACCAGTAAAGTAACCTCAGAACTGGAGTGATTATTTGCATTCATACTGCAGAAAGCCAAATTGTAACTTTCTATCTATCTCCAGATCCTTTACATCCTATTTTCAGGAAAAGGGAAATCACAGATCTATCCATTATCTGAAGAGCCATGAACTGATCACAGTTCATGTGATCAGTAAGGTCTGCTTTTCACATCGCTTTTCCTGGTAGACTACAATAACTCCTAAAGAGAGCCAATCTGAGGACAGGGTGTACAGATTGCCTCCAGGAATAAACAGGAACAGTGAGCACAGTAAGGTCTTCACAGGAACAATCTCTCTCTTTTACTGGAGCACAGCAATGACAGTGACTTTTAAAAGTCCCACGGCAAACAAGTTTGGACATGGAAGCTGCTACTTTCAGAACAGCAGAAGGAAAGATGAAGGAAACCATCTGAATGCCAAACTTTCTGCTAGAAAACTACCATTTCTGTGTGAAATTCTTTCCTCTCTTTTACTTTTCAGTATTACCAGACACATAACTTGATTGGCTAACGCAGACTGTCAACACTGACGCTGCATTTTCTACCTTCCCTATGCTAATTCAGTACTGGAAAGAGCAAGCGTGCTCTGAAGGCTCTGCAAAATTTCATCCTCCTCCAGAACCTCAGAGGTGGTCCAGAGAAGGTGCTCTATGAGCATTTTGCAGAAAACAACGCACAGAAGTGGAAAAAGACTGGAAAAGCAAGGCATGACCTGTTTGCATAACATCACTTCCCCAGAACTGTGCATCAGGGAAGTAAGTAGAAAGACTCAGCTGAACCTCAGGATAACAACATTTAGACATGATAACAAAAGGGGAAAAAGGCATGCTCTCAGGGATGCAGCAGCTCACGCAAGTGGGAAATGGCTCTGTATGAACTGCTTATGTTAGGGGGTGAGAACACAGTGGTAGGGACTAAGCTGTACTGTCCATTATTCAGGCAGATCTCAGCACGGAAGAAAAGACCCTGAGACTCTGACTTGACATTCCATAGCACTATTAAAGATAACTACCCCCGCAGTCTGTTGATGATGCAATGGCCAGATCAGTCCATCAGAGAGAGCTGGAAGCACCGTCTGCACCACGTAATTTTTTAGCAATTAGGATGCACTTGAAATGACAAGATTATGTCATGCAAGGTCACAGAAGCACTGTCCACATCGCTTTTCCTGGTAGACTACAATAACTCCTAAAGAGAGC
>VYZM01021948.1:101763-113966 GCA_013398915.1 Dromas ardeola | reverse complement strand
AAGCATATATCCATATGAAAACCAAGCAACTCTCCGTAAAAATTTTATAATAATTTTGATCTAGAGTTTGGAATTTCCTGCACTGCAACTAGAGGAAAGTTACCCCACCACCCACTGGCAAGAGCATGCCATTTATATAAAGACCCTGTTAGCTAAAACACTTGTAACCAGGACGAGGGCTACTCCAGGTCCTTACAGCATGATTTGTAAAGCAGTCTAAAGATGCATTTGAGATACACAGAACTAATTCAGATTAAAGATTAACACTTTCTCTCAACAGACAAAGCATATGACTAATTCCCTACGTTATATTCATCACAGCACTGACTTTAACTACTGGCTCAATTTAGCGTTCTGCCATCCAGTTATATCTGACACGTGATTGTTGGCTGTATATAAATGCCAATTGGCATTTAATTTTAATTGACATTTACAGTCTCTAACTTGGATTTTTAGTAAGAATATCTTTTGCTTCTCACTCTCAGAAGCAATAAGAACTGCCAGTGGCCATCTGTGCATATTCATAGTTATTTCACATTTTTCGCTACATTTCTGAGCAACCTGTTTTAAGGACCTTGTATGAATACATGGGTGAGCATCTGCATCACGGGCCATGTAACTGCAGAAGTGTTAGACACTAATAGGGAAGATATCTTTAGATTTGAAAGATACCATTCCCACACTTCGCTCTGAAAGAGTCAGTTTCCATAATGCAGACTGCTCTTGGCTAATAGCCTTTTCAAACCATATGCAACGCAGCAACTTAAGCAATAGAAATCTGTAACACAGGCACATAGGGTTAACTGAAAAAACAATTTTTATTTTTTTTTTATTTAAATGAAGGCAAATACAAACCATTAAGTATGCTAGGAGCTTGCACCCAACTATTTTAGGATACCTAAGCAATGACACACAAATAGGGCCAATCTTTAAAGGACCACCAGAACAAAGGACACAAAAGGCAGCTGTGTCTCATCTAATCAGTGCACACAGCTATCAAGGTAATCATAGCCGCCACCAAGGATCCTCAAGTTGCAGCTTATTAATCAGCTGGACCTGAGCTGAACAGGAACACATAAAATGATTGAATCATGCTTTAGCTTCAAGGCTGGCAGCCTAGCCATGTTGAGGGGCAGGGGGACGGAGAATGAGGAAATCTGGGAAAACCTGGGAAGGAGGAGAACATAGCTAAAACAAACTCCTAACTTAATGGAGGAATATACAGAGCAACTCATCAAGAAGTTGCATACTGAAAAAGTGCTTCTCTCTAAATTCATCTAAGAGTGGTAACCAACTTTAGACCTTCTGCAGTCATTTTCCTATCATACATGGCTGTCAATCATTATTCTTTAAATGAAACAATGTATAAAAACACAGACCAAATTAATAAAGGCAACATAATGATATTAATAGTTCATGTTTGATGGGACAAGACTGTTTTCTGACAGTCCTTAGTTGAAGTGGACTGCTCATTTTATTGGAAGCTCAACAACTGCCTTTCCAGGCAAGTTTGTCACATCCCCTTTCACCGTACTTCTTTTCCAAGACAAACAAAACCACATAAACGGTCTAATGAGATACCCTGCAGGCTTAGTCCTTTCAGACACTGCAGAATCAGCTACACCTACTTAAATGCAGTTTTTAAAATAGCTCTGAAATAGAAAAGCACTAAGGTATATCATCTCCATTGTGTTTGAGGAACAGTAGTCATTCTAAAGACACTATAAAACAGACATTTATGCACCAGCATCAAGCACTGGAAACAATTTTCTCACATAGCAAGAAACCATCAGGATTTCTCCCAGGGTGTACTGCAGGGTTTTGAACCATCGATCTGGAAATACTGCATACAGATTTCTCGACGTAAGTGAGCGGTGCTGCAGCCCTACTCAGCCTTTCCTTAAATGCTTTGTGCAACAACTGGTGCTAAAAAAAAAAATTTAAAAATTCTGTTTTCTCATCCATGATCTCCAATCCCCTAGACATTTTTCTTAGGTCCAGGAAATGATGCAAACAAACCCAGAGATTTTGGGATCTCTTTTGCATGCTGAAGACATTGCAGATATTCAATAATCCTCAGTTTAGTCATCAAGAAGTACCCTTAGGCAAACTTCACAGAGCTTCAGTGTTTTTTTTAAAAAGCAGCGTACTAGTGAAATGAGAAACTGCTCTGTACTAGTTGCCAAGAGTATGTTATTAAGGAAAAAAGGAGTTAAGTCCTTGAAATGTAATGAGAAGGATTATTGCAACATGAAGCCACTCTCTTGAAACAGATTGTATCTGGAAAAGAATTCAAGTCCCATTAGAAACCAATGGAAGCAAGTTTCAAAGAGATTGCAAAGTAATTTCTTTCAAATTACTTGGTTAATTTAAATGTATTAAACCATTAAATTAACAGAACACATATTTTAAGTTACAGAACTTCCTTTAAAGTAACTTTGAAATCAAATCTCAATGGATTCAAGTGTAGTCTAAAGGTTATTTAGTTTTAATTACCACATTAAAAAAAAAACAACAAACATTTATCTTAAAAAGATATACTTGAAAGCGTTAGAGCCCATTCTCCCATTCCATACTATTTCCTTCATTTCTTAGCCACACCAAGACCACCTGATGGAATGAAAAACAAGCTACTACACAATAACAATACAGGCTTCAATCTCCAGGAAAGCCAGTGTGGACAACGCTGTTGCATTAGCGACACTGCAAAGAACTTTGAGAGCAGAACAAAAAATGTAATTAAATTCATGCATATAAAAGTATCAGAAAACAACTGAATTTTGGATTCATATATACCTAGTACCTTAGATGATACCAACTACTACTATTTTTCAGAAAATATTTCAGGTGGAAATAGATCATTCTAGGATTTCTGTTCATATACATATCCATTAAAGTAGCATGAGGGTCTCCCATGTAAATCACTATAAAAATAGAAGTTTAGCTTAATCTTTTTTCTGCTTATGCACTCTACAAACCAGTAAGAGACAAGAATCTTTTAATAACTCTTTGCAATTGTACATGAAAGGATCTCTTATAACAGTAAATTAAGTGATCTAAGCAATGTCATTCCTGCCACTGGCACCATTAGGAACAGCATTGAAGTTAATGAATCTCACAAGTTTAAGGAAGCTTTTCACAATTGCCTGGCTGTGCTCTCACCCTTTCAACTAGATTAAACTCCACTGACATGGAAGCTAGTTAGCTCAGTGCAGAGTCCTACATTTGCCTGTAACCTTTTCTGGGATCATTTGGGATAAAGGAGGTCATTCCTATCCCAAGCAGTTTCTTGAGCACCTGCAGTTTCTGAGTCATTATGGCCCAAGCAATTCTTCAGTTTCTAAATATGATCCAAGCTAGCTCTTCTAGTTACTTGTGTTAACATTAACTGATTTAGGGCATTCTATACTGGAATGAGAATTACCTGAAACAGAGCAAAGGTTACAGTTTAGTCCTGTTCTGATTCAAGAAGAATTTCAAAGCCCAGCACTCAAAGAGGAAATAGGCTTAGAATGTCTTACTACTCTCATTTGGGTTAATAGCCTAGTTATGATTCACTTTCTTTTCTGTTTGCTGGACTTGATCTGCAGCTTAAGCAGCATCACAGTTGTTTAATTAATATAGTGCCAAGGAAAACGCAAATACTGTTAAATCTTAACTAGAAAAATGAGCTTGTAATGCTATTGTCAGCAGGCAAGCTTGGCTAACGTCCCTTGGTTCAACGCACTAGGAAAATGTAAATTGACTCAATTGTGCTTCTTACAGCATTAGCAGTAATCCAGTCATGCATCACTGCACACAAAAATATCCACAAAATCTTCATGACAGCAAGTTTCTCTTGAAGCTCCTTGCAAACCTTTTAGGTTATTTAACATTCCTATTCATGCAAAAACCAATGCAACCTCAACAACAAGGTCCAGCTTTTTACAGAGTTTGATTATTTTTAACAATTCCAATTTTACATGTGTATTAAAGCAAGTGTGAGCTTAGCCTAGTGAATGGAGGCCATTTATCACTTTTTCTAGGGGAAGTCTAGTATACATCCTCCTCCCTATGCACAGGGAGTCTTATACATCCTACTAGGTTCTGTCCATTTCACAAATATCTTGTTGCAGCAAGCCAGCTTCATAATCCAAGTAAATCGATCAATGAAGGAAATGTCAACAGTAAAACGAGTAAAATGATCCATGCAATGACACTGAATTTACCTCTCAGCATGACAAATGCTACTTTATAACCAGAGTTACAGATTATAACCACAGCACTGTAAAAACTTCTAAGTGTTCCTGCATCAGTAGGAATTAGATAATACATCCTGCATTATTTCCCCACACGCACTATCAAATAGATTCATGTGAAAATGTCTGATACAACATTTGGCTCATAAAAGCAAATTCCACTGCATGCATTTTCTTTTGAGCTGTATATGTTGGTATCAGAAATGTTTAGGAAATGCTCAACAAGAAAAAAATTCAGCAGAAAATGTTATGTTTTGGGGGGCTGGGGGATCAGAAAAAAATCCACAGATTTTCCCATATTTTTAATATAACTTCTGTCAAAAAAAGGACTTCCTTGTGTATAAGGAGAAATTTTGGTCCAGTATATACATGAGGACAAAGGTTGCGGCTTCTCTTCTCCACCATTTAAAAACTTCTCCCTATCCCTCTGCACCAACCTTTGACCTGTGCTCACTCCTACCTCCACTGTGTTAATGTAACTGTGTGGGAAGTCACTTTATGAACCAGACAATTGAAATACTTGAGTTGAAGGTGTAAAAGGAAGAGCTCAGAATGTAAGAGAAATGCCAACTAGGATTTACATTCAAACATTCTCCTCCACTGTGCATCGTATATCAAGCAGTGATTGATTTTTTCCCAGGGAATCTACAGTTTGATTTTTTTTTTTTTTGTTAAACACGGGAGATAAACTCGGGGACACCCACACAGAAAATAACTGTCTGAAAAATCGTACTTGAATGGGGAAACAAATATTCTTTTAAAAGTCACAAGACAGGAATGGAGGTTTTCACATGTGCCTACACTAGCAAAAAATAAATTATAGGTCATAATATAGGTCATGATAACTGATAGATCCTTCTACCATGAAGACAGGATGGGTGGTATAGGCTTTTTGACTCATTTGGCCAGGAAAAGTGGCAATCTCTTTTTATGAGCTGAGTCAGCTCAAAAAAAGAAAAATCCTACAGTTTTATGTAAAAAAAAAATTAAATAGTAAAGTCAAACAAATCAAGATTATCATTTCCTGGAACTCTATGAAGATAATGTTGTAAGAACACCGACTGAAGAGCTGCAAAAAGAAGAGTCAAATCTCTTTTTGAGCTGTAAAAAAAAGTAACTAGAAACGCCAAAAGTTGATAGCTTCCCCCGAAAGGGACTCTAAAACTTCTGAGTTTATGTCAGTTGGTATTTCTGCGTTTCTAAAAGACCAAACACAGAAAGCTCTGAAATTACACCCTAATTTCGCAACACGGCTTTGATGATTACTGTTTAATGAGAAAAGGCACAGAGAAAAATTCAGAGATACTTTCTGCAGAACATATAAAGCAAAGTAACCAGAGATAGATGACATAATAAAGTAACAACAAAAGTGCTAATTGTTCCTTATGAAGAAAAAAAATAGAAATGCAACATAGACAGAAAATTAAGCAAACTGATTTTACAAAGCTTGATTCAGTAGTGGTCCTTCAGCCATTTTCTTACTACACTATTAATTTAATTCCACACTCATTGGAGGCATAAGAGGAAAAAAAAAATCCATCTCTTAGGAAAAATAATAATGTTGGTACAGTAGGGTCATTGTTTTTTGTTCTGTAGTCCAGTACAAAACAGAGAAACTATTTCCTCTTATTTCTACTGCCAGCTTTCCCACGGCATGAAGTAATTAGTAGGTTGTCAACACTTTTCATGATGACAACTTCCAAAAAAAAAAACCTTCAAGACTCCCAATAAGATGCTGAACGTACCTTAAGAGGTGAAATAATGAAGCAAAAACGTAAAAATAAGCCAGTAGTATATTTAGGTCATTTCCAAGATAGAAGTCATAACCCAAAATTGTAGCTGTAACTCTCAAACAAGTAATGTTTAAAAAAAAAAAAATACACAACTCCCCCAAAAAACCTGTTGCTATTGAAACATCAAATGAAAGAGACTGGTTCTAAATGAATGCATGCAAAGGCAATAAAAAGGAGAACAAATGTAAGCAACAAATACAAGAGCAAATAAAAAGGTGGCATTTGTGATCAGTAACAAGCCTGATCTGCCAAGACAGCCAAAGGAGAATCCAGGTAAGTTGGAATAGTGGCAGACTGTTTCCAAGGTACTTAACATGGGATGGATTCTGACCAATGTACCTCATATACCGAAACACAGGAGGAAAACACATAAAGGTGCTGTAGATGCCATTTTTAATACAAAATATCCTCTCCTTCCATCTCTTCAGGAACCACCAAGCAGAAGTAGGAGTTTGATTAATTCTTTTTAACTTATTTTTGCCACCTTTCCCTCCTTTAAGTCTCTAAGGGCTCACATTGTTTAGAAGTAACATATACCTGGAGTCTTATCTATATTTAATATTGCAGAAAGTTCCAATGAAAGCAGAAATGCATTGATTTCTATTGCGGTATTTCCTGTTTCAATTCTAGAAAACGCAAAATTGATTCTTGAGAATTGTACTAGACTTGCCAAATGTGGAGAGGGAAATTCTCTGTTTCTTCATACAATAAGCACCTGCAAGACAGCAGCAATTTAATTTGACCCATGTGTCTTAATCCTGGCCCAGGGAGACCATTTCTAAGTTGACATCTATACCCAGTTTAATTTTAATAGTTTAATCTTTGAAGTCATTAAAAGTGCTAGTCAGAACAGAATTACAGGTGCCTGCAAATAAATTCAGTGTCTAAGTATCGTAATATGGTGTCAAACACACACATTTCTTGTGCCCTGCTGCTTCACGTTTCCTAGAGCCTCAATTGACAGTACCATGAACATAGCTTAACTATTAGTCTCTTCCTACCCACAATTCAGGAAATTATCTGATACTTCAGTTACCACTGCATCACCCTCTTTCTTTATACGATTTAGAACGCGCAGATGTGGTTAGCAACACTGTGCTGTGTTTACTCATATGAATATTTTCTTCTGAGATCAACTAAATCATTTCTCATAGACCTGTACATTTCACTTTTAAAATGATTCCCATAGAGAATTGGGAGAGCGTGCTTCCAGTCTGACTATTAGCAACAAACTCCTGCCCTAGCAGAGAGACTCACTGTGCTACTGATCCATGTGTTTGGATCACTACCTGCAGGAGGAAAATTTATGTGTTGACATAGTGTAAAAACATTTAAATGCCTCTCCAGTATTTGTTTATGAATCATTGTGGGCTTCAAGGAAAAAAAAAACATAAATATAGTTTCCATTGCTGTTCAGGGAGATTCTTGCCATTAATTTCCAGAGTAAGACATAAGACATAGTCCTTTATATATACTGTCTTCCCTTCCTTAAAGCATCTGTTTGTAGAAGCTTTTTAAGCCTGTATTTAAGCCCTCTTTCCCTTCCAGGCCTTTAACTGGTTTGAGTTTTTTTCCCAATACCTAGACAACAGTCCACTGTTGCTACTACTACATCTGAATTCACACTCAAAAATACTGCAAGATGTATTCCCAAATGTAAGAAAACAGAGTGAAACTTCTTCCAGTTTAAAAAAGTAACAAATCAGCTACTTAACAAATGAGTAGTATTTAATGGAACAACTGATCTACATGATCGCATTGGAAAGCATCACTGTATCTCCAGCTAAGCTCCAGGCCTGCATGAATCCATCAGCTCCTTAGGCTTCCCTCAGGCAAGGTTCAGACAATATTCATACATTAAGGGATGCAATTTCAGCACAGAAACAAATACCAAGCAAAATCTGTGTTATTACCCTCAAATCACACCATTTTTCTTTACCATCAGTTGCATGCATTTTTGTCTTCAATATTAGAAGTGTAAAGAAAAATATTTACAATAATTTGTTTAAAAGTTTTAATGAGCATATAAATGAATGTAGCAAGTATTGTGAACACAACAGAAATAGCCCCTCCAGAGGGGCTTTATAAAAACTGATACAAGAATTGTTTTGTATAGCTATAATACGCCATTCAGTTCACGTCTCTCTATTTTGCCAGAGGGAAGGTGAGAAAAGGAGGGAAGATCATGCTTACAGACTTCAGCCTCTCAACAGAAAAATCACGACAACTGATATTATGAGATAATCATAAAATCAAACCCATTAACAATTTGCATTTCAATGCCTAATGCAAACATATGTTCTGGATAAGATGGAATAACCACACGTCCTGAAAATAAAGCAATTATGGATGGACACAGAGAGAAGGGGGTTAGGTTCACTATTATACATATTAAGTGCCTGATGAAAAAAAATGAGAAGGGTAATTCTCCCATTTGCATATAAAGGCCTAAATATTCAAAGCGTCTCTTCTCATCAGTAAATGCCTGTTTGATCAGACCATATGTCAGCTTCTTGTGATTAGTGAATGACCCAAATGGACATTCTGAGCACAACTCTGAAGGCTTTACCTGTTCAGAATATAACTATTTCAAGATAAAATTTTTATTTTGTATTTCAAAATACAAGCAGGATTTAAAGAGTTAAACTTACGTATAAATAATCTGTAGTTAGAACATATGCTATGCCCAGAATTCAAATCAGTGCAAGACAGCCACTGGTAGCCACTGTTTTGCTGAGAGTTCCTCCAAGAGAAAAGAGAGCAGAGCTAGAGCTGGGAGGTCACTTATCCTGCAGCTTCTAGGGAATGCGAGTTTTACAAAATGAATGCAAAAGACTATGCTTTTTACAAAGTATAATATAACATTTTTTTGAAAACTAATGGATTCAAGAAAGGAAATGAGAAATGGTTTAAGTGCAAAATGGTTTAAGCTGCCTTGTACTGTCTTTTATCTCTAAACTGGACAACTGCTTTTCAGCAGGAGACTAGGCATGGAAACACCGCAGTGAAGTTTACCAATAGCCCCGCAAAAATGAATCAAACCATAGGGTATAAGGTGTAATTATAGATCCTGAATACTCAAATAATATCATCAAATACATTAATCATTATCATCACCAACATTTTCAATAGAAACGTCAAAGAAAACTGAATATAAATATTAAAAGTATATTCTTCCAAATAGGAACAAAAAGTCTGTCTAGTAGTAACATGAAACCAAAGTACCATAGTACCAAACCACTTCACTTGGCGCGAACAAAAAGATGCTAGATTCCTCACTGCATTTAGTAGAGCAGATACTGCAACAAATAATCCAAGTTGCTGCTTTCTGGGTGGGATGTTTCTGGGTGTTCATGCAGATATTCTACAAACACAGGTTCTACATCCCATTTGCTCTTTAATTATCCTTTCATTTGTTCCCCACTCCAGAGGCTGTATGTGGGGTCAGGCAACCATGCACAAACTGTCATCCATCTCTTTAGCAGACACTGACGAGAAATATGCCTTGTCAGTGCCTAAAAGACCAAGGCAAGGAAGGTGGCCAAGGGCCATGTATAAACTGCAATAATTTAGGCCTGCTTATGTCTGTACAATAACTCACAGATGAGACTGGAATACAAACACACTGATTTGGCATCTACGGGACACACATGGAGTAAATGTTACCAACAACTGAAAAACTTGTAAGTTAAAACAGACTGGCATACTTAATCTCTGTATCATTTCTAGCTGTTCAAATTTGCATCAGCTGTTCAAACTAGCTCTGTGGGAGCAAAAGCCATCACAGTATGGAACTTCCAAACTCAGCCATGGTGCTTCACTTTCAGCCCACGTAAGTGTTTACTGTAATATGCCATCACAGGCAAGGGAAAGGAGGTTCCTGCATCCATATAAATTTTGTCCCCTCTGCTTTGACTTTGAATCAAACTAATGTGACATTTAAGTATCAAAGACATGAACTTCACAAATCACCTTAAAGGAATGTCAATTTCAAGGCTTGTTCATGGCAAATATATGCTTACATTGTTAGTGTCAAGCCAGAGAGTCAAACATCTGAGTTGTGTCATTGAAATGTAATTATAGAGGGACAGCTGCGTGCTCTTCTGTGTGACCCTGAGGAGTAGTGCAAAATGCTACAGAACCAGAAGCATCCTGTGACAACTTAATGGAACACAGGCAAACAAAACCTATGTGTGATATATTTTAAATTGCTTCTTCTAATGGAGCATTACAAAACATCAATTAATGAGCAGTTTAGCTCACTGGTACAACCTAAAATGACTTTCCGGAGTATATTTACTAGGGTCAAATCTCTCTTCTATACTGAATGTGTGAAATGGGAAGCAAGTGATGGAAAGGAATGTAATTTTGCCCACTCCATGACAGACACTTCTTCCTCAGGACTGTAGAAAAGCTACATCTCCCACCTGTCACTTCACACTGGAGAAAGGAATGGCTTTATCTGTGCATGCTCCAAATGAAACAGATAAACACAAACTAGTGTATGCAGAGGCTCTGCTGAGGATTAGGAGAGGCAAACGCTCTATTGGCATCCTCTCAGTCCCACAGTATGCCACTATGATCCACAAAGATCCTACTGTTCCAAGGGCAGTAGGATTGGCATGTTGGAACATCCTTTATCTAGGGAAGGACGCCCCTTCTGGGTCCACAGAATAATGCTCCCTGCAATCACTGGAAGCCATTCCGCAAGCTATAAACTGGGAAGTTCAATGTTATGGATTAGTGAATAGCAATACTGTAGGGCAGGCTGCAACTTTTTGCCCCCAGGCAGGAAAAAAAAAAAAAGGCGCTATCCTTGGACATCCAGTTAATGCCTGGATTTCTTCCCTCAATTTTCATGGCAGGGGGGTGGGAGGTGTTTGTGTGTGGAAGTCATTCTTTAACTTCAGTGGATTTGGATTATTCTTCTGAAAGGCATGTCAGACAAGTAATATTTTTCTCTCTTATTACACATTATTTTGTCCACTGCTAAAAATAGAGTAAAGATGAACAAATACTAATGAATACAGCATATAATCTATCTTTTGAGGCTAAAAGCACACAGAATTCATGAGAATAGGAGTGAATTTTATAAAGCTTTAAGACAATATTCAGTTTTCCATTAATATCCACATCTGTACACCTAAATGATGATGTTTTAGCAGACATCTTTTTATTCACTAGCTCTATTAAAAAAAAATAAGCAAAGAGACTAAATAAGGAAAGGTTAAATATAAAATGAAAAAGAAAATTTATTGTGGAGTATCAGGCCTACCAAGTGCAGGGGAATTTTAATTAACTCATATTAATACATTCTCTTAATATCTGAGAATCTTATCCAAGTGCTTCTCTACACGATTGTTTCACAAATTCATCCCCTATTCAGAAATACACTAGAATCACACAAGTGAAAACTAACTACACAGATCATCATTAACATTTTAAGGACTTTTTTTTTTTTTCCCCTTACAAAAAATTCTTAAAGCCATGAGGTTAAATAAACATCTTTAAAACTCCATCTTAAAAAAAAGGCAACAAAAAAACGCAGGTATCAGGTTTACGTAGACAATGCCTTAGTATTAAGCTACCACAGATCTAAGCTAAGAGTGACATCCAGTGGAAAGACAGTCCATATTCTTATTCTTCATGCTATTGTGAACATAGCTTTAGCTCAGATAAAACCTATCATAACACATTTATGTTATGAATATTCAGAAAGATAGGTCTGTCTTATATTATCACAGAATGGTAGGGTTGGAAGGGACCTCTGGAGATCATCTAGTCCAACCCCCCTGCCAGAGCAGGGTCACCTAGAGCAGGTTACACAGGAACACATTCAGGCAGGTTTTGAATGTCTCCAGAGACGGAGACTCCACCATCTCTCTGGGCAGCCTGTTCCAGTGCTCTGCCACCCTCAAAGTAAAGAAGTTCCTCCTCACGTTTAGGTGGAACTTCCTATACTCAAGTTTGTGCCCATTACCTCTCGTCCTGTCACTGGGCACCACTGAGAAGAGCCTGGCCCCATCCTCCTGACACCCACCCTTCAAGTATTTATAAGCATTAATAAGGTCACCCCTCAGCCGCCTCTTTTCCAGACTAAACAGACCCAATTCCCTCAGCCTTTCCTCATAAGAGAGGTGTTCCAGTCCCCTGATCATCTTGGGAGCCCTAT
>VYZM01021948.1:56658-93058 GCA_013398915.1 Dromas ardeola | reverse complement strand
CTACTTTTGGAAATGAGTATCTGCTTTTCTGGAGGGTTCTTTTCACCAGACATCAAGTCATTTTATTTATTTTTGTTGCTTGGTCTGAAAGTTTCTTCCACTGCAGATTCCCCTTTCAGAGGCATTTAAAAAAAACAAACAAACAACATTCAACAGAAAGCAAACTAATTGCTTGATAATGACCTTTTAAATGCCCGGATTAACCTTAATGGCTTTAAATGGAATTTCAATGAGTTATTCTGAGTATAACTAATTATTTGCTATTTATACGCATTGACATGGACAGAGTATTTTTGATTAAAGGAAGTTTTAGCACAAGACGTTGTTTTACACAGCATTCTTTGCACAGAGATATACCATAGGAGGCATACATATGTAAATACCCACATACACTTGTGATCTGGCTTGATAAGCCTGTGTAACAGCATGGTTTGAAACAGGCAACCCATATTTAAGTCCATGCTCTACCTGATTCCAGGTAATGCAAGATAAACTGCTCTGAACCAAGAAGAATACAGAATTAAATCTAGACCTCACACTTTTCATGCGAGTGCTCTCTACATGATATGCATATTGGTGATAGACACATGCACACTTTCAGAAATCAAAAAGCTGAAATTCCAGTGTTGACAACCCAATTTCAGGAAAACGGTCAAAACATTTCATACTATTCTGGCAAGAAAGAAAAAAACAACTTGAAACATCAGGAGCTACTGAAAAATAGAAAACCAGATGTACAAAGTGTAGATTTGCACAAGTGCCTTACTGTGAAAAAATACATTTTACCTTATTGAGGAGGGAGGTAAGCAAGCCATGCTTGCCAAAGTCCTAATTTATTTAGCCTCTCAGCCAATTGTCAAGGTGAAGACATGGCGTTTTTGCTTTGCTTTTGGTGTTGTTTTGTTCTTTTAAAGGGGTAGTCAAGCGATGCTTCTTTTACAACTCCTAAATCCAATCTCTGCAACTCCTAGGGTACAAAGATTGAAGCAAAAGAACACTACTAATAAAATTTACAAAGGATAGAGAAGAGAAAGAGAAGAGACAGCATTAAAAGTTGTCTTAGAAGCCCGGGAAGGCGCTGAAGAACAGTGGATGCTTTGAAAAACTGGCTTCCTTCACAGGTCCATAAAAACAACTGACTCTGATATGTGCTATAGCATAGCATAAAGTTGGACAGAAATACTAGTACACTTGAGTTTGAGCTTGAATATTTATATACCTTCCAGACTGAACTGTCAAATGAACTTCATCCATCTTGATTTCAGCTACTCTAAAATTACATTTCAAAACATTTTAAATAAGGTTGGACAAAACTGCCTTTGAGTGAATATCACCTAGCTATCACAGAAGTTCAGGACATAATACCCCAAAAAACTTACAGATAATCATTGAGTTCTACTCTCTTTGTCCTAATTTGCATTAATTAGCTCATTTTTATTTTAATTTCTCATTTTAAAAAGTGTAATATCTCATGTTGTATGACATCTGCCATCTGAGATGTTCACATAAAACCACTAAAACATCTGAAATTTACTTATGATATCTATGAGAAAGTGATTTTTTTCCCATTTGTTTCCTACATGATAAAATAAATGTTCTTACACACCATAATATACTAAAAGAAGTTTTCAAGCCACATTTAGGAACATTAGTAAATAGCTCAGTTCCTTCTTTATCAGGAAGATTTACTCAACAAACTGAAAAAAAAAAAAATGGGGGGGTGTTATCTTACAGGATTTCAGAAAATAGGTATCAAATTCAGGAATCTAGGGCTAAACACCATGTCTTCTGGCAAAAGAGACAGTTGCTTCAATTAAAAGAGCATTCTGCTTTGCCTTTCCAGCAGACATCACCTTCCATGTATTTTCTAACAACAAAGAAAACAGAAATGGCTGTTAGCCTTGGCCATTCATACCCTTACCAATTCAAAACTCTTCGTTGAAATTATTTACAAAAATATTTTCGGGGTGGTGGAAGGAATTAAACTGTTTTTTAGATAAAAAGTAGGATATCTTCAGTCAGATATACTGCCATGATGTCTAACAGGTTTGTCACGCTCCGCTAAAACCATTGGCCAAGTTCCCTGATCAATCAGACAATAACTTTCACAGGCTAGTCTCTTCTTCATTGTAAAGTTTCTTGCCACAAGAGAAGAACATCATAAAAACAAAAGAAAATCATGCCCTGAAGACAGAGTGGGAAAACGAGGACACTGAAATACAGTTTTCATGAGTTAGTACACTGGAACAGCAGAATTCAAATATTGTAAGTTATGATAGAAATAAGATACCACCCCCCAGACACTATCAGATTCTTTTTTTCTTGGTCAACGTATCAAAACTTAGATCTGCATGGAAACTTTTCAAACAGAATTCAGAGTTCAATTCAGTGGAAATTAAAGATCTGCTCATCCCAACAATAGTTAAATTGAAAATCCTTAGGGGAAAATTGTTATTAAAATCCAAAACTTCAGTTCCCACAACTGAAGTGTTCCATGGTAGCTTGCTAAAGTGACCAAAGACATTTCAGCAAGTTCAGTATTGGTGCAAGTTTTACCTCACTGCTATACTACTCTTAACTTTCTGTAAAAGGAATTCAAAATTCTTTCCACTTTTTGGATATTTGGGGTTTTTTTGCAATATTCATATGGAAAGTTTCAAAATCCCATTAATAGTATCACTTTTTATCATTAGAAAATACTCTAATGGAAATCTTCCTTTACTGTAAGTTACATAATTGTTTTTGGATACAAAAATTAATGGTTTGTTCATGTGACTAGCAATCTCTTCACTCCTTTGTCTTTTCATATTTATAAAATGCGCTCCTGGCTACACTAACTTTTTTCAGTTTCCCACTGAAACATATGCAAATGCCAAACAGAGCTCCGGTTCAGTAGTTCTATTAAAATTCATGCATTGACTGAAATAACAAAAGAACGCAAGACAAATTTTTGCAAGCTTTGTAAATCTGGTTCATACAGTTCTCTAGAACAAGAAGGTTAAAAAAAAGAAATTTCTCGTACCTTTAGGTAGCTAAAAGAAAAGCAAAACAAGTTTAAGAGTCAACTTAAAAAGGTTCTTTATAATAAATACAGCAGAACTCCAAGTAGCAGTAGTTGCTACTATATTGCTCTGTTATACTTCTTAGACTTCAAAGATAACTTCACCATCAGAAGTTCACTGAACAAATGTGTGTACAGAAATTTTTTCTTCTTTTCAAATAATTAAAAGGCTGTAAAACATCCTTGCCTTTGCCTGACTGACAAGTTCATGATCTACATTTCTCACACAGCAGACAGGCTGAAGAGAACTGAAGCTGACAGAAGACTTGAAATATAAATCACCATCATTAAGGGGTTTTGCCAAACAAATATAGAAATTCACGTTCTGAGGAGTTCGGCAAAGAGTGATGTATTTGTCATTTAAGCACACCATAGCTCTCTTGTGGATGATGTTGTGTGACACACAATATGGCATGCCTAAATGATAAAACATCAGCTCTTCACTGAACAAGTACACACTTATTGTCACCTTGCTAAGCTGCAATCACTTCATATTTCTATCATAAAAGCAAGCAGAAAATTGGTGTGGCGTAAATAGAAAAAGTGTCCACGTGCATTATGCGCTTACAAGAAGAAAACGGAAAGTTGGCTGACCTTTAGGAGTAGAACCAAACTGCTTTATTTCACCCTCATTCCTCTCATCTTCCCATTTTACCCCCATATTTGGATTTCTCAGCATTATGCATTTCCTTTCTTTCCTCCAAAGGAGGATCAGAGATAAAATTGGTCTATTACTTGATGAGGTCAGTCACCTCACAAACAGGGATGTAGACAAATCAGAGACATTTAATGCCTTTTTTTGCCTCTGTCTTTAACATCGATGATGGGCCCTGGGATCCCCAGAGCCTTGTGTTGGAAGATCATGACTGGGGGGATGATAAACTGCCAGCTGATTTTGCTCTTAAAATATATATTAAGTAAGTTTGCCAATGACACTAAACTAAGAGGAGCTGTGGACTCCCTCGAGGGTAGAGAGACCTGGATAGACTGGAAAGCTGGGCAGTCACCAACTGTATGAAATTTAACAAGAGCATGTGCAGGATTCTCCACCTGGGACAGGGCAATCCTGGTTATATGTACAAATTGGGGGACAAGAAGCTGGAGAACATCCCCACAGAAAGAGACCTTAGGGTTTGTATTGATAGCAAGTTGAACATGAGTCAACAGTGTGATGTGGCAGCCAAAAGGGCCATCTGTGTCACGGGGTACATCAAGCACAGCATAGCTAGCTGGTCAAGGAAGGTGATTGTCCCACTCTACACTACAGCAGTGCAGCACCATCTCGAGTACTGTGTGCAGTTTTGGGGACCTCAATATAAGAATGACATTGAACTATTAATGCATGTCCAGAGGAGGGTGACCAAGATGGTGAAGGGTTTTGAGGGCAAGACTTAGCGAGGAATGGTTACCTTGTTTGTTCAGTTTGGAGAAGAGAAGGCTGAGGGGTGACCTCATGGCAGTCTATAACTTCCTTAAGGGGGGCAGCAGAGGGGGAGGTGCTGATCTCCTCTCTCTGGTGACCAGCAACAGGACACAAGGAAATAGGTTATATATATATAGTAATATGTGTCCTGATACTAGTAATAATACAAATGGCTGACTAGGTCTTCTAGTTTCCTTTTCAGTAAAGGGACAGAAAAAAATCCAAGCTTTTTCCATTTGCAATTCTTCCAAACAGAGGATATAGTACAACCTGAAATCAAAAAGCTAGATGCTTCATACACTCATAAGAAGTTGTCATTCTTCTGTACCAACATTTGCAGTGCTGTAACACTGCTACTTACCACAGAATTCGCATACAGCAAATAGCAGTACAAAGTGCTATTAATACCACTTACAGTTTCAGCTTAATTTATGAAACCTTCATTTAAATCTCCTTGTCATCAGAGGGTTAGAAATTAAAGATAATTTTTGCTCTTTTTTTATTTCAATATCTTTGGTAAGTAGATCTATGGGGTTGGGGGGCTGTTTTGGTGTTTTAAAACACTTATTACGATCACCTCACAATTTCAACAGATCAGTCTGCGAGGAAGGGTATTGAAAATCATGACACAGAAAAGATAAAAGCAATTCAACAGCAGCTGCAGAAGATTCCAGAGTAAGTAAGAATAATTAAAGCATAAGTAGAATAAAGTGATAAATACAATAAAAAGCTTCTATATAGATGCTGTAATAGGTATCTTTTGGTGGTTGGTCTCAAATCAGAGTCCATGACATTAAGAAAAGTTGCAACATGCCCTACACAGGGCTCAAGAAGGGATGGAACTTAAGTCAGCAGGAAGAGAGTAGCATTGCCAAAAGATAGTATAGACAAAACTTGTTTTATAGACAACAGTACGTCTCTAAATATCTTTTTAGGTTTGATGGAATGCATTTTCATTCACTGAGATCCACAGCCTAGATCTCCCTCCCCTAAGAAACGCACAGATTCCTTAAAAAGCTGACTAGTACCTGTTCTACTCTTGAAAAACACAATTTGAGGAAAAGTTTCTATTGTTCATGGAAGAGCCTAGAAGTCACCTATGAAATAAAAAGTTTGGCTTTGATTTTCTACTCAGAATGAGGCAATTCAAATTCATGTCTTCCATTTTCCCAAAGAACATATTAACAAGCATGCTGGAAACTATTCTACAACATTCAGCAGAAGCTACACTACTGTAAGGAAAATAATTAAAAACTTCTTGGGCTAGGCAGAGGGATCACATGAGAGAGTGCAACTCAGTGTCCCACTAATGATTCTTACATTTGTTATTAGTGATAGAAGCTTTCCCGGAAGCCAGAACAAAACTTCAAGATATTCCTCTTTTCAGACAGATGCTCTATTGAGTGGAATATAAAAATATCACACATTTTCTTGATGGCATAAATAGAATTACATATTCCTTGAAGCCTGCTCACCACATACTTAGACAAAAGAATAACAATTCCATTAGTTTCTAATGCTCAACTGGTCAAAATTGAGAAAGTTCTAGTCATACTAGGGAGCTTTCAACTACAAAAGCAGAACAAAAATAGACTCCACACGGCACCAGAAAGCACTTGCAAGCATTTTCAGAACTGCAATTTAAATGTGAATTTGACAAAAATGATGTCTTTAAATACCTAATCTTTTGGGAGCAGAAATAAAATTCAGGCTTTTACTCTAAGACACTGAACTTGTATAAGCAGAAGACAGTCATGGAAAGACAAAAAGAGCACAAAATTCAGAGTGTTTCAGTATGCTACAGTCTTCCACTGTTAATCTTCTGACAGAGGTTTGGTGTTTTAAGGGATTAAAGGTCAAATAAGTCCTATAATGTTTGGCAAGAGCAGAAACAGGTCAGCGAGGAAACACATAAATTACATTTCTGCCTTCTGTAGTCTCATTTTCAACATGCAATGCTACAAGGAAACAGGCATGGCATTTTTCCACATGTCTACCCATTAAACACAATCCTCCTTCAATGTAAACTTACCAGGTAGAAAGGTAGCACAAACTGACATCCTCAAGTGCTAAAATGTTTCATTTCTGCTTCCTTATTGCAGCTCAACTTGAAATCATTCCACAATATTTGTTATCTGCTGAATAGCGGTACTCTTTCTCTGCCATAACAATGAAAAGTATTTTGAGGATAAGCTTTTGGAACATACAAAATAAGCCCACATCTGACAATTGTAGCAACAACTCTACACAGAGCAGAGACTGAACTATTGTCTCTACCCCTCACAGTTGGCAGCTCCAATGCATTATAACCTCACTTGTTGAATATCTACTTAATTGCAAACCAGAGAATTTTATACCCCGTAAAAAGAGCAGAGTAAGATCACTGTTTGACATTGCAGACCTCCTGAAGAAGCAATGCACCAGGAAGCTCATTTAAAAATCCTCCCCAATTAAGTGTTCTTACCTCAGGTGATTAGATAACTGCCTGAGTAGTAAAGATGTCCGAGAGAGTAATCAAACAATTGGACTAACGAGGAGACAAATACCAGCATTGTTTAATGGAAAGTTAATTTAAAACCAGCTGTTATTTCAGCAAAATCTAAAAGAAATGGTGTGTTGATACTATTAAATTAAAGGAAAATATTTGGCATTAAAATGCTCAAACTATTCATGTTGCTTGTCACAATAACATTCGTGATAAATAACTGAAGAGATCTGAGTCAAGCTCAGTCTACTGCCTCTGAGGAACCAGAGGCTCATTACCAATATCATTATCTAAAACTAATTAGTAGTTGGTGATTGTAGCCTGCTGGCACTAGGAAGCTGATTAACATTCCTCAGAAATAAACAGGGCTGGGTTGGGGGAGGAGAGGGATACTTTCCTTTTCCTTCAGCCTCAAATACCAGAAAGGGAATTAAATAATTTACTATTTATACCTGTACACATTGCATCTCAGTTTCTTTCATTAATGTATAAAACATGGTGATATTGTGTGTGCTTGAGGCATTTTCATTGCTTGACATACATTGAATTCTGAATTTTTTGCCTAGCTGGATGACAGAAATAGAAATCTTGAAATGCAATTAAATATTTTATTACCATTGTTTAATTAAATAAATACTGGATTGACTTGTCAAAGCAGATTTCACTGGCATGCTAGAACAGTATTTTCATTTTTCTTCATGAATGTAATGTGTGTCTAAATACTGTGATGATTAGTATAATTACTTTAAATAGTACTGGGTGCGTTTAGGGGAGAGGGATGGACCAATTACTGAGTATTCCATGGAAAACAGTTCATTTCCCTAATAATATTCTATGTAACTGTTTTCTTCCTTTTTTAACTGAAGAATGGGTTCACTTAAAAATCCTAAACTGAAGTTTAGCTCAAACTTAAGTTCCATATCAGAAGAGAGCCCTGCAGTGTGACATAAGTCTCAGTGTCATATTTAGTGGACACAGTAATAGTCAGATTTCCAAATGAGCTTTAAAAAATTTAGGTATCTGTATTGGAAATTTTTCCTTTTGCTACTACCCAGCCACCTTGCAAAACGTGTGTTATTAAAAATGGTTTATGCCCAATGTAAATCCCTACCGTAGAAAAAGATCAGATGAGCGGAAAGAGGTGAAGTTTTACTTCTATCTCTGTTGGTTTCCATACGGTGTGAAATAGATGTCTATGCACATATACTAACATACACAGATCCACGTAGATTAAGTATGGAGAGAAAACAGATCTGTCGACTTTGCTACTAACAAAGCAGGGGTTTTTTTTAAATCCTTTTTTTGGGTTAATATTCTGAAGCACTAGATTTAATCACTGGGACACAGCTGGGAGGCGTCAATGCTCAACGGCACGCTGCATCAAGCGCATTACTGACCTCCGGTGGATGCAGGTGTTCAGCACTATCGCCGAAATTCTTAAAGCTGGTGAGATTCTTCTTTAGTTTAAATATTTTCCTTTATTTGGAATAGGAGGATGTGAGATTATTCCTCTACTTTTATGAACCGGTAGAAAACTAGCATTCATGAAGTCCTAAGAACACAAAAATACGCTGCATTAGCATTATAAGGTATACTCGGTTTTTGACAAAAAAAATTACTTAAAGCAAGAAATAAGATGGCACAAATTAAAGGACAAGTAGCACGCTGTATCTAAATTTAAAGCCTGTATTTGTGCCCTACCTCAAATACAAGTACTAGAAATTTTGTTCAAAGTCATTTATTCATAACAAGACTAATTACAACTCTCACATAATGTGTGCAACATTCAAAGCAAGCCTTGGTGCAAAAAATACACAACTACCACAAAATATTTGTACAAAGTAGTAACTACTAAATAACACTAAACTGGACTATGTTCGTTACAGAGGAACAAAATGAAAATGCTTACGTTTCTTAAGCTTTGGATTTTAATGTAGGTATTTATAAGGTTGTATTTATAATGCTCAGACTCAGAAGAAATGTTCACAGTTCATATATAGCAACTAAAAAAAATTACATAGATCCTTCTGATTAGAGTAATAATCTGTAACAAGATTGATACCTTTTATGTAAATACATGTCTGAGTGTTACAGAATTTTACAGTTGAAATTGGAGCACGTGCATTCAATGATTCTAACCTAGGTTAGGAGGACATCATGTGGCAGAACTATATATGAACAGATTCTGTAACTTTCCCACACTCAGAAACCCCCACCCGCCTACAGCTGCTACCCCTTGCAGCCAAAAATATTAAATACTGTTGACAGGCTCTGTGAAGGTAGAAGCAATGTCCAATATTTGATATTAGGATTAAAGATGGGATTATTAAAATCATCTGCAATTCTGTTACAAAGGTGTGGATGAACGATTGGACTCAGAGGAGGTTTCTCAGTTACTAAGTGCTAAGCAGCCATTTTAAAATTTTAGAAGTACACGCTCCCATTTACAGGGCTAAATTTCGTGCTTCTACGCACTTAGATCAAACTGCCTTTGCCAAAGCCCTAAGAATAGCAGTAATTTGTACATCTGTGACCCGAATGCACCAATAAGCAACCCCAAGGAATATAGGAAAGAGCCCCATCCTATCCCATCAGTCAAATCTCCCCTGAACAACTCCATGATTACGAGCGCATAAACAGAAAAAATATAGTGCTAGACAGGTACTTCTGGAACTATGTGGCTTATGTTGCATTTTCTCACCAAAAAATCCGTATTATTTCCCTTGTCAGAGGCCATTAACAAATCCTTAGAATATCAGATGAAGATGGAATCTACTTACACCTTAATTTTAAAAATTAAAAGGAAAGCAATCCACTTTAGTTATAATACTAGTCATAAATTATAGACTCAATTCAGATTGTTCTGATATCAGTCCGGGAAATCAGATAGAACTGGAAGAACAGAGAACAATTTAATAGCATGGCTAAGGATGGACAAACATCTACATGTTTAGAATTTAATTTCAGATAATCACTGAAGACAATGGAAGTTCTGAATCAGAAAAAAAAAGCTGGAAAACAGAGATTCTAAGGAGATTTTTCTCTTTCCTGTTCCTGGCCAAAAGACATAGGCTTGGCTCATGCTATTTCCTTTCACAAAATCATAGAATCATTCTTGAATTATCTTTTTTCACTGAATTAGAAAAGCTATCATAGAGACATTAACACTACTTTTCAATGCATTCTAAAATTAAATCCTCCCTATGGATGATAAGAATTCTGTAATGCTGACTTTAAACACACAATCGAGATGTCCTGAAATATTTCTATTTACAAGGCTTTTGTAATCCATCTCAGCCTGTAATACTCAGAAAAGCCAAGCCCCTACTATAGTATCATTTAGCAACCCATATCTTCCACCCTATTCCTACATTCTTTTATGGAATACATATTGACAAAATAATAGCTTGTGCATTCCCAGAACTCACCTCAATGAGCATTCTTAGACATATCTTAAACAAAGCTTTAAACAAACATCCCCAGAAGAGTTTTGACAACCCAAGAAACTGCACAATCAAGTTCATAAGCTGGGAAACTACCTTTCAAGCACAGGCTGACTAGCCACAAAGGCTGGACAAAGAAATCAGGTTTCTAATCAGTGAGTCCTAGAACAGCATTCTGGCAGGAGTAACTGGAAAGAAACAAACACCTACACACCGTATTTTCATGTGTATACCCTGCATTGTATCAGTTGAAAAAAAGCTTACTTAGCAATAGCGCTGTTAGGGGAGGGGAACTTTATTACAAAGAGAGGCCTTTTCTGCTAGCACTGAGCAGAGCTGAGGCCTCTGAAGTTCACGAACAGCATTTTTAAAACAATGTAGGATATCTCAGTATAGGTGAGGTGGGTGAAGAAGTGGTTTCAAGACTGAGTTTGGTTGGTTTTAATGGGATTTATGAGATGTAATGCCTGCTGCAGAAGAGAGATGGATTCTATGATCCGAAGAGTCACTTCCAGTCTCACATTCCTATTCTGCAGGCAGAGATTGGGAAAGTATTGGGAAAGTAACAGCAGCAACCTACACCAAGACCATAATTCTTCACTGCCTTGGTCAGAAACAAACTTAAACACAAAAGAAAAGAAATGTGCTTTTTGGGTTACCCTGACAGAGAAAAAAGGAAAACTGCATGGCTAAAATCACACCATATAAAAAGGGTCATAGGGTCACCATATCTCCTAGTAGCTATACCAAGTAAAACTCACAACTGACTCAAAAAAAAATAAAAATTTGTCCTTACCTGCTCTCATCAAACCTGATGTTGAGTAGTCAACAGTGTAAAGTTGTTCTTCTGCCATACTCACTTGATCTCTTCTAGTTTAACTGCTTTTGCTTTTTCCTAGGCAAATACAGCAATAGACACAACATAAAGAAAAGAAAAAAAATCAGTTATCAATGAAAGCACATTGGTGTTGCAGAGGAGGCTTCTGTTTGAGCAACAGATCCCTCCAGATCTATTCAAGTGAAGCCACAGACGGATTACAGGGAATGTACCACCAGAGCATTATTTTATCTCAGTGAATGGGGGAAAGGAAAAAGAGGTGTATTTACAAACGAACACACTGTTTTTAGAACCCTGAAGGAACACTTCCCAAGATCTATCTACCAAATACTCGCTGTGAGGGACAGAGAAATCTATGGGAGTTTACACAATGGGATTTCAGTCTCACCTGCTCTCGTCAATCCTGTCTGGTAATGCCAGTAGGATAAAATGCAAAAAGCAGGAATGCAAATTTCTTCAGCCACAGTGCTCAGACAGCAAAGAAAAGGCTTCTACCAGCCAGCATCCAGAATAACCCAAGGTCAGATTTCCTGGAACTCAGCTGCAGAGGGCATGCACTTGAGTGTACAACTCTGCCATTCTTATAACTCCTGATTCTCTCCAGGCTGCTGATTTACATCTCCCACCTGCTGGGTAATCATATGCTTTCTATCAGTAAGATTTGTTCACACTGTCACACGGATTACTGTTTTTAATCTCTGGATTTTGAAGTCCAAAATCTCAGGTCACTACCCTTTGACACAGTTCCAAATGTAGTCTGAAGGAGTTCCTAGTTGCCTGAGACAGGATTGTACAGTCTTGCTTGGCAGGCGTTTGAAAGGATTTTCCATCTCATCTTGTTGCCTTTCAGCAGTCAGATGAAAAATTTCTTGAGCATCTGGGATGACATGTATTTGGGGTTTTACACTTAGTCAAAAAAATATTTATCCAACAGATGGAAACATGATAAACTAGTCTCTAAAGTAAGCATGCCTTCTGAAAATATCATGCCTGAGTCAACATCCATAGTTGGCAGTAGACCGTTACAATTTCAAAAGTGTCATTGCACACAACCGAGAAAATGTCAGAATCAATCCTCCTTCTTCTTTATATATAAAAAAGTGTTTATAACCTAAGAAACATATGGGCAATTTGAGTAATTGAGAACAATCTAATACCTTACAGGAGTGATTTATACACAGGATGAGTCAAAATTACATTTGCTTTATGTACTGTAATAAATTAATTCAATCTTTGCAAAAATCCTCAATAAGGCCTGATCTACAATTTACACTATTTGCCATCCTAGCCAGGTTGGCTAAAAGGATGACAAAAAAATCACAACCCTACTCAGCACTTTCATGCAGCAATGCACTCCATAAAGATGTAACTGTACTGGAGAAAATAAAATTGCTTTTGAGTTTTTTTATTAAGCTGTAGAAGCAAAAGAATTGTCTCTTTAAGTTGGTTTTATGCAAGTGGGGATTGCCACTGTAAGCATAGAAAACTATGGTAGAAAACTAAACACTGGACCTAAACTAAACAACAAATTTGACATCGGTCATCTTTGATATTTAGTTCCAGATCTGAACTTCACAGACAGAATTTTTATCTAACTAGTAAGAGGTGGTACAGCAGTGTTTGTATTAGCAGGCACAAATATTACCTCCATTTCCTTTACTTCCATCACATATTGTGGCCTTACAGCTAGAGATCTGAAAAACCTTCTGGGCATGTAGACATAATAAAATCTTTCCTAACAAAAAATTAGTCACCCTAACATTTTGATTGTATGACTTATCACAAGCCCCAGGAAAAAAAAAGATGTGACATTTCATCCTGAAGAGCCTTTTGTCAACAATTATTCATGGAGGTAAAGTTCAGGAAAAATTGCTTTCTACTTCCTCAGTGATAACATTTATGAATATCATAAATTAGATTGTAAGAGTATCTTTAAAGCTTTTGTTCCACTTCAAGGGAGTTTACAGTTTATTTGTACATAATACATTAACCAAATCAGTAATTATAATCTGTATATATTACCAGAACATACCTGTCTTTATTCTTCACACTTTTTTTTTTTAAATTTAAATATGTACAGCTGCCTTCTGGAATAGAAATTAATGAAAATGGTCTTCTCAAGAGTTCATAAACATGACCATGCACTTGGAAATCAATTATTTCTGTAACACCTAATTTTTGGTAAAATAACTTCCACTCTTGTGCAGGACCATCAACTTGACAGATGTCAAATATCACCCTGAAGAAAAAAAAATGCACATAAAATACGTTGTCTTTTACTACTGAGAAAAAAACAATCAATCATCAGAATATATTCTTTTGAGATTATAGGCTATGGTCATTCTGTTAAGGTTAGGGCAAAAAAAATCAGAGGTGAGTGAAATTAGGACTTTAAAGTGTACTAGGCTCATATGAAAAAGTTGATTTCCAAGAATATCGAGTCTGTTTCCTTAAGTACTTAAAATCCTCAACTGTCAGTGATCTTGCCTGTTGAGTACTTCAAAAACTGCAGTGACATTTTTCTTAGACCCCCCCCAAATTAGTAATTACTTCCAAAAGTGTTTTTTTTCACTTGTCTAAATACACACAGTGAAACAATTAGCAAATGTGTTCTGGTTGGCAACAACTTTACCTTGCCTTTACTTCTGTACATCTGTCACATCTGTCATAAGACTTGATTTGTCCAGGGTATAGCCATTGATGTGCTTTTGAGTACCTTTTTTGATGATTTCTGCTTTTACTTGTAATCATCCAGTTACAAATGGAATTATATTGGAATTCCCATTATATTTGAAGTTAAATAAGTTTCACGGAACTGAATAATCAGATCACAACCCTATGGAACTACTGAAGTTATACTAAAGCACAAATAATTTTTCCCCAGGAAAGTCCTTCTGAGTTCTACAGGACTGCTCAGCGAATAATTTTTGTAAAGGTGAGTATTTGTGGAGTCAGACCTTGGTACATAATGTTATACTTTCTTCTTTGCTGCTTTCTCAAAAAAGGTGCTTTTAACCTGCATATTACACTTACTCATTGCTCATAAATTGCCACATCATACAGAAATTCTTCTTCTCCTCCTCTATCTGTATCCAAAATTTTAAAATAACCTCTGATTTCACCATCAGACACACTGAGGAGCTCTCACAGGTGTCACACATACTTCAGCAGCACTAATTCACTATTTTTACAGTGCTGCTGTTAGATGTTTCAGTCTTAAACCTGTACAGAGAACCACCAATTTCAAAAGGCTTCAGAAGAAACATACTTTCAAGCTTCATTTTAATCAATAATAATGAACAAAGATTACGTAAGCAAAAAATATGTGTAATTACTTATTCTCCTAGGTCTCAAACCAGCTGGCAGTAAAATTCCTGACCCTCTCTGTTGCAGTTATCCTATGAAAGGTTGGAGGAGAGAAATGCCATTTTGGTATTTTACAGTGACTTTTTTTTTTTTTAACCATAGTTGCTTAGCTGCTGAATACATATGAACATGCAGAAAGATCCAGAAAATCCCAGAACTCCAGACTGGGAGTTGAATACAAAGACCTGCAGGGAATTAATTAATTCTTACATGTGCCATAGCATTTTTTCAAAGAACAACCCTGAGGGACCAAGTAGCGCTTAATAATCAAGCAATGGTTAGAATTACTCAGGCCTTAAGTATGGTTAAAAAGTAGATATTCACAGTAAGATATCAAAGCTCAAATGCTCAGGGGTCGGAGACTTTTCAAATGTGTTGTGCTAGACTATACTCTTCATTCCCAAATGAGAGACTGAGGATGCTGACAGACACCTAACAGAATTTAAAACCCCCTCCAACTCAAACAGATGAAGCGCTGCTCACCAGATGATCTTAAAATCAGCAGTATGATTGCTGCTGGGGACTTCCCAAATCTGGAATTTCTGCTGAGTTCTGAAGAAGATATTGGTTCTCTTAGCAAACTCCCTCAATACGTTATGGCACCTAACCCCATGCTTGTTCTGCTGCCAGCCTTTCATAACCAGCAGTCGTGGGTTGCCAAAACCTGCTTCAGACTGTCCTCTGGCAGAACTCCCACTGACCAGCAGACATGCTGACGCAGCGCTGAAGGAAGTACCACATGTGGAACACCAACACATAGTGGTTCAGAAAAGGGGAGAGAAAGTTTGAATTTAAAGAATGCTCATTTACATGTATTTTTTAAAACACGATCTTTTAGTTATGGATTGATTTCCTTTACATAAAGCCACTAATACTCATGTTTAAAGCTACGTAAATGCTGCAATACTCATGTTTAAAGCTACGTAAATGCTGCAGCTATCACGCTAAGGCTCGTAAAAGCTTTGGTAACAAATTTCTGTATGGCTCATTACCTCTGCTCACTTGATCAATTATCTATTTTTAGCAAAGTCTGCATAAAAAATGAAATGGCTTCTGTCCTTTTATTTTTACCTGTGTGGTATATACTATGTTCCCAGTTTCCAATGAGAACCATACCAAACATAAGTGCAATAAAGCATCATGTGTAGCGTTATTTAAACAGAGTTTGAACACTAAGATATAGGGCTTGATTCCATCATGCTTTAGTATTCCATTATTAGGCTACCTCATGAAAATGAATACATTCATTGCTCAGAGCAAGTCCTGCTTCATCTGAATAAGACTGCAGAATCAGCCTCCTCATATCATCTTTCCTCATGGGCTTCTGTGCTAGAGCTTCTGTAAACAACCGCAGTCTCAGAAGACAAGCCTTGGCAAGAAATCCGTATCTACTAATTTCACAAGCGTTTGAATTACATAACCTTCGTCAGTTCCACCATTATTACAGAACTATCATATTTCTCTGTATTCACTGCTGTAGTATTTTACAGTAACGACTCAGAAGAATAAAAACAGCAATAGTCTCACTGTATTGTCTGCAACTAATGCTACAGAAGTTAGTGGTGTACTGGTCTTCATGCGAGGTCTTAAATTTATTATTTTCAGATTATGGAGAATAACAGAATGTCATCACTTACCAGGTTAGTCCTTTGTGTTTAACCTAACAAGTAGCTTCCACTGTGAACACCCTTATATTCTATCATGTTTCCCTCTCTCTCATCCTAGCACACAGAATATATACTGGCATAATTTTTTTAGGGATCGGTGACTGTCAAGATAATTTATTTTCAAAGGGGAGAAGGTACTAATTCCCTACAGCCTGGCTGAATATGTTAGCTTTTCAAATCATCCTGTCAATGGGTGTAGCTACATAGGTATTGAAGTTCAGATCAGGAGTATACTTTTGAAGCGAATCTGCTGTTCATTCCCTCTTACCTTTGTTTCATACAGCACAGCTCAGAGAGTACAGCTACACATCCCCCAAATGAAACAAAGCTGAAAGATGCACTCTACAGAGCATCTAATGTGCCCCAACTATTCATGGACTTTCAGTTTGCAGGAGCGAACTGGAGCTAGTTCAAAGCAGATGCCCTCCTGTCCCCCCAACTCACATATAATGTAGACATCAGGTTCTCGGCACCAACAATAGATTGGCTCTTACTGCACAACACTGCTTGCTAATTTAGACATGGACAATATTAGCTTAGGGTGGTGGGGAGGCTAGAGCCAAATTTTGCATTGCAGTATGCATTTCCTTCTTCTAACTCAGCTTTCCTGTCAATAAAATTTCCTTTGATTAAATTATTTTAAAAATATATATTTTTGTTTGCATAGGAGGAATGGATGCAAGTTAGATTCACATATGTCAGGAAGTTCAAGATGGAAACTCTGAGTTCTAGCAATCACAGCCTGGCATGTTACATGTATGCGCATGTTATCCGTGTGTACGACGACGAATATACTGAATGTCTGCTTTCCATAGTTCTTTTCATCATGTTTAGAATCTGTGCTTATACTGCAACTCCAAAACATTTTACTGGAAGTTTAAAGACCTATGTACTTACTTCAGAATGTTTTGTGTCAAACAGCTTCATGTCTCCATTGAAGCACTGTTAAAAAATGCAAGTTTGGAAATCACTGCTTAATCAGTGAGAGAAAATTAATAAATCTGATAGATTAATAAAATGCACTTATTTAGTCTGGATATGAACTTTTAAACCTTTTTTAAACCTTTAACTTTTAAACCTTTTTTAAACCTTTCTATGATTCTATGTTCTATGCAAGGAGTTGCAGAACCTCAGGAAAAATGCTGGCCAGAGCATTCAGCCTGCCTGGAGCCTGATTCTGCTTTCTCCCTGGGGAAACAAACTGGGATGCAGGCACCGCCTCAGCAGCCCTGGACATGGCACGATGAGAGCAAACCTGGGAATAAACTTTGACCTAATCTACCACCAATTTCAGACCGTAATCTCCCTGCTAGCACATCTGCATGGCATGGCAAGACAAAGATGAGCACTGGGATGTGCACAGTGTGACAGCCCTGGTGGGAACGCAAACTGCTGCAGTAGAGGAGCTCCAATCTCAGTTCATTTCCTACAAATCCCCATCCAGCCAGCATGGACAGACATAGAAGGTCGTTGGAATAATCCTACTCCTGCCTGAAATTCAATTGCAGCTACATATCCTGCGTCAGGTAGTGTTATTTGTCGGTGTAGTGTAAGAGAAAAGGCTCCTGATGGCATCTGATACTGCCAAGATGCAAAGCATGGGGTGCAAGAGCACGGGTAGGGAAAATGTTAAGGAAGGCTCACAGCACTTGGCTTGTTTGTTAAGGGTTGTAAAGCAAAGACGGCTCTGCTCTCTCTAAGCTCTATTAGATTATACATCAGGAAGAAATTTTTCACTCTGAGGGTGGTAAGACACTGGCCCAAGTTGCCCAGAGAAGATGTTGAAGCCCCATCCCTGGAGGTGCTCAAGGCCAGGTTGGATGAAGTTTTGAGCAACCTGGTCTACTGGGAGGTGTCCCTGCCCATGGCAGGGGGGGTTGGAAATAGATGATCTTTAAGGTCCCTTCCAACCTAAACCTTTCTATGATTCTATGAACTCATGATTGAGATGAGTTTTGCTATTTATAAAGCACCATGGAAAGGCTGAGGAGAGTGGAAGAACTATTAGAAGACTGAACTGTTTTTTGAAAATAACCCCAATTTTTCTGTCAAACAAAATGAAAAACAAATGTATGGAATAGAATAGAATAGAATAGAATAGAATAGAATAGAATAGAATAGAATAGAATAGAATAGAATTATTTCAGTTGGGAGGGACCTACAATGATCATCCAGTCCAACTGCCTGACCAATTCAGGGCTGACCAAAAGTTAAAGCACGTTATTAAGGCCATTCTCCAAATGCCTCTTGAACACTGACAGGCTTGGGGCATTGACTTGGGGCATTCCTCTCTAGGAAGCCTGTTCCAATTATATCTTCACAGAATCTTAGTCCATAGAAAACATAGATACAAGTTTTTATAATCTAGTGATTTGGTGATGTAGGTTAAGAAAATTGTCCTGTAAGAAACCAAAACCAGCAGGGGTTTTTAGCGAAACCAAGCTAAACTCAAAAAATATAGGATTTTTTTACAGCATAAAAAATAAAATTATTATTAACATTGCAAGTGTTATTTGTAATTATTTAATAACTTATTGCTTTCATGCTTTCATCTGTAACATCTTAGAATTAGCTACTCTGCAACAGAAATCTCATATTACAAGGAAAAAAAAGACTGGCTAGAATCAGTAAGAAAAAATAGCCGGTGTGTAAGTACAATACAGTATTATATTAATAATAATATTTATAGTAGATACAGCTTCAGATGTAGCAACTTGGGATTTAAACTGAAATTTATAACTGAGCAAACAATATGAAATATAATAACATCATTTTGTGGCTATTGGACAGCTTAGTGGATTCCTAATGGGAGGATGCAAGTCTTTTTTTAACCTGAAAGCTATTTGGTGGCTTACATGGAATATACCTGTGTTGTTAGTTTAGTTTACATCAGAGATGTACACCACCACAACCAGCATTACCTGTCACCTCTTTTTGCAGTTCAAGGAGGGGTTAATTGCTGCATAGGTATGTAAGAGTGAGATACTATTTCCTCTTTAGAAGTACTCACTTCACTTTAAATTGGCAGAAATGGAGGGAGAAACTTACTCCATTTCCCCATGTTCTGTGTCCTGTGCTACACACTCTGCCTTCTTTGTGCACTCAGACAACTGGCAGTGATGACCACTAACTGTCAGGTGGGCTGGCCTGAGCAATAGTGTGCTACCACTGTCACCGGTACACTGGGAGTGCCCGCTCGGCCCCACCAGCCTGTGTTTCCCTCCACTCAAGAAAAGCGACAATGTCTCTCACCGTAAAAACACCTCTGTCTATGCATACTTCCAGGGGGGCAAGACTGAGAGGGCTTCAGCATCTCCCTTCCGGTCTCCCACATCCTTGGCACAGCTGACAGCACCATTAAAATACTAAGTACTGTGCAGTCCTACAGCTTTTCTCCGTCTCCTCAACTGTACTTGCCAGATTGCCTCAGTTCCTAAATCCGGCGAGCGAGGGTGAAGAGGTGAGAAAAGCAGCGGTGCTGTGTGGGAAATTCAAATAACAGCAGTGCTATGACAGCAAAGCAGAAAAAAGGGTTTAAACCCTACCTCCACCTGAAGCCCCATTCCATGGGCTCACCCACAGCATGCTATCATTTCTATTTTTAAATGCTATATTTTCTAACATGAGTCAGTTACCAATCTATTTCTGATCTGAACAGGAAGGACAGCGGAACAACTTTAATCACAGCTGAACCAAAATTAGAACAGAAAATGGATCAGTTCAGTTCCTTTATTTATACTAACCAACTTTAGGTGTACCTCTATGAGCCAGTCAGAATAAAAAAAAAAAAGAGTATCCATACGCTCCTTCTGTAGATACTGAGGATGACAAGCTGGTTTAAAGTGTAATTCAAAACACAGAACTGGGTATTGGAAGGGACCTGTTCTCTCCAAAGCTTTTACTTAGAAAACTGGCTAAGTAATTCAGCCAGCTAAATTAAGACTTCATCTAAGAGGTGGTGACAGTAACATGCCTAAGCAATGCCTCTAAGATTCCTCTCTCTGTCACCTTGGTGACATTATGGTGTTTGTGCGGCCCCAAGCACAGCGAGGCCCTGACAGAGATGGGAGCTTCTGAACACGGGCACAGAAGAGGGCAGCGAGCTGAAGGTGAGTCAGCAACGCACTTCTGCAGCGATGAAGGCAAACCACACACCCGCCTGCATTGGCACAGGCATAGCCGGCATACTGGGGGAAGCTATTACTCCCCTTCGCTCAGCACTTGTGAGGCCACATCCAGAATACCCTTTACTGGAATACTGTCTCCAGTTTCGGCACTCAGTATAGGAGAGAGAAAGACAAACTGGAAGGAGTCCAGAGGCAGCCTCCCCCAATGGCTAAGGGCCTCCACACATTACATGAGCTGAGACTAAGAGAACTGGGTTTGTTTAGCAAGTAAAAAAAAAGGCTGTGAGGAACCCAGACTCGGTTTTCTACCACCTAGAGAGCAGCTAGGGAGAAGACAAAAGCAGACTCTTTCCAGAGGTGTGCAGGGGAAGAACAAAAGGCAGTTCTGACGATGCACAATAGAAAAATCTTCGCCACAAGAGTGGCTAAGGACTGCAGCAAGGCACTGGAGAGGCTGCGCACACTCCAGCTGCAGAGATGTTCAAAACCAACCAGGACAAGGCCCTGAACCTCTGAGATTAACCATGTCTTGCGCAGGACTGTGAACTAGATGACCCCCACGCGTCCCTTCTGACCTTAACTCTACAATTCTAAAACTGAGATTCACACATCACACATACAAATATACATGTTAAAAGCACGAGATGAACTGGTTAAAAATGTAAATAAAATAGTTTTAAAAAAAAAGGTAATGCCAATATCAGAAGCCTTTTTCTCTATGGCAGAACACTAATACTCTAGCTACAAAAATGACACTGAAGAAAATAATAAATTCTTAGTAATACGGCTATGATTTATTGAGGACATCTTATTATAAATCAACAAAATAAGCTGAATGGCACTGGGAATGCAATCAAGCACCAAGATGGCAGATATGAACTCATTAAAATATTAAATGTATAAGCTTTGTTAAAACTGCAGAAAGACTGCTGTCTGTTCAATCTGCTGAAGCCCTGCTGTTGGTTTTTCAAACTAACTCATCTGTCTCATATTTCCTTTGGAAAACTTGCAAACAAAGAATTACAGTAATCAGTATCTTACAGAGACATTAATAAAAATATGGAGGCATCATGATGTAAAAAGATATAGATTGTGGTGGTTAATATATAAATAGCTCCTCTTTTAATATCCCAAGAGACAAAAGTAATTTTCAGCACCAAGGCTGCCCTTAAAGCTAGTTGCATGTGAGGAAAATACATCTAAAAATGGGGAAGGAAAAATCTGTGTCTTTTCCAAGCTGTTTAGACTACTAAGAACTCGGTTTCAAGATAAATTCAATATGCTTAATATATGCAGCATATTTACATTTGGTGTTTACAGCTGCACTTAGATGATTTTGTAGATGTATGTATAGATAAGCATAGGGTCAAGCATGGATAAAGCAAACTGCTTAATACAAAGATGGAGATTGCTTGTTTAGTTGCCTAGCAATAAGATCTGACTCCCGTAAGCTAACAAATACTGATTAGAGAACAAAATAGAATTATTTAATGTATCTAATGTATCATACAAAAAGGAACATAAGGCTATTGAAGAAAGATAAATACTAGGTCAGAAAAAAATCAATTCTATCCAGTGAAATCTATTCAGGAAATACGTGATACGAAGAAAACTACAGTATCTAAATTAAAGAAAGTCTCGGTTTCTTCACTCTGTCAATATTTTTCATCGTTCTTCTTTTAGCAGAAAGTCTAATTCCATCTTAGATAATGGATTTGGCTTTTGAATTGTTGTGTTTAACTTTGTCCAGCCCCCTCAATAGTGTTTGGAAGCTGGAGAGAGAGAGACATCTTTTTAAAAATTGAACTGGATGAACACGATGGCATTTCTCTTCTTGGAAAAAACAGTACGATAATAATGGAAAACTTGATGACATTTACTACACTGGTGGAGAGGCAAAAGTCCACACCTGTGTCTTATTTGTTATGAAGAGCTTTAAAATTGCACTGATGCCTTTTAACACATTTATAAGGTCTCTTCTCTCAGTTCTTTCAATATTACAAATGTTGTTCTCTCAGTATGTCAGAGGTAGAACAGGAAGGTCACAAGCCAGGGGTAGGTAGCACACTACAGGTCCAGCACAGACTGGAAGTACTCACTTCTTGGAGCAGTACTGACATTGATCTTTTCCCCTTACAATCTAAATTTAAATAGATTAGTCTACATTAAAACTGAGAAACCAGAGGCCACTGGATAGTATTCCAGCATTATAAGCAGTGTGGATTTGTAATGCACTATTCATGCATTATCAAAACTTGAAAGAAGACATGTGACTCCTCTTTCTGTTATTTCCAACCTTTCTTTAAAACATTCTTCTTTAACAAAGCCCCTAAAACAGTACTTCCCAAGATCTGGTCCTGTTGGAGCTGTCACTTAACAGTATTCTGTCTGCTTGGGACAGAAATTCATAAAATTTCTTTCATGTGTACTGTTACACCACCATAAATCTACAGTAACTCCACAGACTTCCTGTGTGACGCACTTACTCGGGGTTTGTCTACACAAGGAAGTACACATAAAGGAAAACTAGCCTCAATTCAGAGCACCGTACCAACTCGGAATTAACTCCCAGTATAAACATTCTTACCACACAGGAAGCAAAGGCAGCTTTTCCCACTCTGAATATGGATTAAACTACTTTGAACAAAGACAGTCCTAGTAAAATCCAAAGGTGTAATCACATTTCACAATGCAGTGCTTTACAAAAATAAAGATTCAGTATCAGAAGCAGCTTGTCTTCCATCTAGTCATATATATCCTGCTTCTCAAACATTCCCTAATTTAATTTAAGGGTAGTTTTGCTTTGCATTTTGGCATGAAAATACCCTTTCACTATCCATAATGTACATTTGTACAGAATAGCCCACAACTTTGTACTTAAACAGCACTAATTTTTCCATGAAGACAATGCCTTTATTTCTTAATCTTCCTTCCCCAGTTGCAGAGACTGCTACACAGACTAATTAACTGCATCTTGATTTGGTCTTGTACTGTGGCTTCTTTGTCCTTGTTACAGCAGTGTGAAACACCCTTAAATGGGACATAAATTATATTTACTACGTGAAAGGTCTTAATATAACAGGAATTTACATTACTGACTTTTCTGCGTTGTTCAGACACTATAGTGATAGAAACTACACAAATATCTAGAAAAGCAAAAGCAGATAAAAGTTAAGGACAGGCAAGTGAAGATTTTGACGTATGAATCATGGTAAATAATTCAACCAGTGTTAATTTACTGAGATGCAAACTGATTGGTTGTTTCAGTACAGTACTTTCTGTATAGTAGTCATTTACGGATTTCTAATAATTGATGACCTATACTCCTATCACCTATATGCTAAAAAAGGCTAAGAGACAATAGTACTTATTTGCACACATCCCTCAGAAAACACTTGCTGTTTACAGAGATCTGTCAATAAAGAATAGATGGTCTGGGATGAAAAGCATTGCTCCTAGATCTATCTATACACATCTGACATTTTGAGACTGTACAAAAATGGGCAGTCAACCCTGTCTACCCATCTCTCTCACAGATCCCCACAACAACCTGGCAGTAAGGAAATCCATGTGGTCAACATAAAAAATCATAATCTTATTGGAAAAAAACTGTAAGAGGGAATAGGGACACAGAGTTGGCTCTGATCACTTGTTGATTCTCACAAGTTTCATGCACGTTCTGTGTTATAAACAGTGATTTCAGAGAGTTTCTGAAAAAGAACAAATTGGATAGAAACCTCCAAGGCAGAATTAATTAGTCTCCTCATCTGGGGCAATGTGGTAATCTTTGCATCTATTCTGATGTTATAAGTACAGAATCCAACTTTCACTTTTTTTCCTATGTCATAAGAAATAATAGCTTGAGCTATTAATTTCGCTCACGTGCGCCGATAATTTGAGCTCTGCTATTAACTCCTTTTTTCTTATTTTGATCCCTTTTGACAAGTCAAAAGAAATGTAACATACTATGTTTGCACTCTTAAATCCATTGTGAAAGTAGTACACTGCCTATCCCACTTTCATATTTGCATGTCACTACTGTCTTAAACAATATTCACATATCTGCTGCCAATTGCACAGCAAAGATCGTGTCTAATTTGTAAGATGAATTGAAAGGAACTGGTATTTATGAACATATTTACTTAGAATACTTACTGCTTGCAAACAAAACTATGTTGCCAACATACAAGGCAATGTTTTTTACTTGGTGTATTGTGACTGTATCAGGTTATTCTGCATTTGACATTTTCCAACACATCACACTGCACAAGAAACGAAAATACTTCGTGTTCCCAACCAAGATCCAGGTTACTTACGGTAAAAGGATATTCTCCAGTGTGGAGAATATCACAAGGAGGTGCTCTGGTGAGTATTTATACACCCCCTGTATGAAGTGTGACTACTCTTTTTGATCTTTTTATCTAAATTATACACCAGCAAATAGCCAAGAAACTGTCTTAGCAATTAAATTTGATAATAAAACATATTTTACACATATATGTAGCCCAAAATATTTTTTAGTCTGGACTAATAGCAAGGATTATCAAGCTAAATGCACCATAAATTCTACTCACAGTATCATAATCAAGGCAGTAACGCTACTCTTTCTTCAATTAGATGTCAGTATGGTGTACACTGCTTTAGGCAGTCTTATCCTCTTCCTTTGCTTTCACTGTCTATTTCTAAAATTCCTTTCAAAAATTAGTAATTATAAGGCCTCCATAAATCCTGCAGCTGAGTAACAAAAAAGACTTTTTGGTGCAAGCAAAGCTTTGGAGATTTACACTCCCTGTCTAAGTACCCATACTTAAAATTGAGATAGAGCAAGTGTTGTGCTGTCTCACTGTAAGGAGGAAATATCCATCCCACTTTCTGTGTTTGTTGTTCTCTTAGCCAGGTACACCTCAGGCATATCCTACCTGTGAGGCAAGATGTTGTCCTTCAAGCGAATCCCTTTGAATTCTCCCTCTTAAAAAACCAGTCCATGATAGCAAGAATCAATATTATAGTAGTCTGACCATAATTTTCTAGATTACAGTTAATTACAGTTGTTATCTGCAATAGGTTATAACACCATCCAGAGGAGATGGCATAATATGAGGCCAGATCATCAATTGACATCAAAAGGAGGCCAACAGCATTCTCACTTCTTTTTTTTCCAGGCAGACCTAGTTGCATTAGTAGTGATTTCCCTTCAAGAGCTCAGCAATTCTCAGAGAGGACAGCAGAAGTGACAACTCTGCATCTTGTAAAAGAACCGACGGTTTGAAACATCAGTGCCAACCCTTTTAAGAACAGCTCCAGCAAGACTGAGGAGTAGGATTTCTGACATCAGTTTTCTTTGTTTACTTTCCAGTAAAGTTTCTAGCTGCAAAACCTTCTTTTAAATCCTGAGGTTCACTGATTCTGAAACCTTGCTGGCCTAGGTATAAATACTGAAGCGTTTCTCTTTTTCTTGATTGCCGGCTAAACCCCAAAGAAAACAATGAATGCTTCTTAGTATATTTACAGGTGTTGGGGGGGGGGGGAAGAGGTATTAAGATTAAATTTCATCAGATACGATAAATAGGTAATATTCTTGATATGAAGTTACATCTGAAAACATAAATACCATGGTGATGTTCTGAATTTTTTTAAAGAAGCCTGAAGTCTTCTTTTAGATTCTTTCCGCCTAAAGCATGTAAATCAATGCAACAGCAGTTTGAATAAAGGCGCAATAATTGACTGAATAAAGGAGCAATAATTTACTGATTAAATTTTGCCATTCCAACTAGGATGTGTTTTCTGTTGAAATATCCTTGATCTTGATAAAGACTTGTAACTTGTGAAACTCAGCTGTACTGCAAAGATTTGAGGAAAGAGGAGGAAGTCACTAATGAGTTTAATATATCAGCAACACAAATATCAGATCTTCAAATGCTGTATCTTACTCAGAATTTCTGCAGATCTGGGCAGTCACTGGACCTGAACATGAATTACATTTTCTTTTAAAAGACATTTTGTTCTTATTTCCATTGAGAAGTGTCAACAATCTCCACCAAATATAGAGTTAAATTGCCTGTTCTGCTTTCACACAGGTGCTGAAGGTAGGGTAAAGAGGCTGCCCTGATATAGGTATGATAACACTCAAATCTTTAGAAGGTCTATGGAACTTTGGTAAGAGGAGAGAAAGGACTTCAGAAGAAGTATTCAAAACATAGCTGCTAGAAGGTACATGCCCCGGTGGGTTGGGGGTTTTTTGTCTATATTCTGTCTGATGTTTCCGTAGCAGTTATGATACAATTTGGGAGGGATGAAGCTTGTTACAGATAAAATCTCTCTTTTGTAACTTGGCTTCTTCTGCTTTGCAACTTTGGACAACACAAAAAACAATTAGAGGGGTGCACTCTGCAGCCAGAGTTCACCTCCAGTCAATTCAAATGGAGTATAACTGTTCTTGGCATCTTTCTTTGCCTTGACACTTCACGTTGTACTGCTGCTAACAATGCGGAAAGTGCAAAGCAATCGTCAGTCCCTTTAAGTGTAGTCTTCTTAAAGAAAGTAACTTCTGCGAGTGACCCTCTTGGCAATGCGTTATCTGTACATACAGCTGTGTGTTAAATAGGAAGAGTATAATCTTAGTTGACTACAGGTAGGACGATAGATAATCTCCTATCCATAATATAATCTAGCTTTGTACTAGTTATTCCTCATTTTAGTCAACTGATGTGACTACACCTGTTGCCTACTAAACTTCATTACCTATTTCCTGGAAAATAATGCTTACGTTGAGGAAATTAATGGTATCCATGGATGCTGCCCAAATCTGTTGTTAAAGAAACAAATATGCATTATACTTCTACTGTTAATTGAAGGGCACAAATATGAAAATAAGGAAGCTGTATCTTTTGTTTATGAGGAAAATGTAAGTCAGGTAAAGACAAAAAAAGACAGAACAAAAATGAAGTCTCTGCTAAATACTGCACAAATTATCTTTTTTCCAGTATTAGTACGTACACCATAGCCTATGTCACTAATATTTGTGCAGGAGCAATGTACCATTTGTTTTCCCTTTTGCAAATGTTAGTGTTACCAAAATAAACACATTTTTTGTCTGTACATATTCTACTTGAAATTAATCCCTTATGGGTTCTGATTGACGTGAAAAGTGAAACTGGGAAACGTAGCTTAGAGTACTGAAAAAGGAAAAGAGTTTTATAAATACTCACAGAATATTGCTATTGTCTTACTCCACTTTAAAGGTAGAAGCTTTAGTCCTTATTTACCCATATGAGGTGAACTGCTTTGCTTGAACTTTTCTCTGTGGCTTATCTTTTTATTAAACTGTGCTGTATTTCTAATCAGACATTCTTATTGGTATTAATTAACTTAGTTTAACTGTTTGGTTTTTTAATTTACTTAGAAAATGCTTTAATAATTCAATTTAAGATACCTGGCTGAAAGTATCCAAGTTCTAATTTCCATTAATTCATAAACTTTGTGCATTTGGACTCATCTTCCAGAGTGTTCTCCTGCTGACACACCCTCAGCCTTGTACTTTTTCTATTTGCCACAGTGCTATCATGATTCTTTATCTGTTTGGCTAAAAGACATAATGTGAGTATATTTACAATGTGGTTGCTGGAAGCAAGATGAATGGGGAGCTGGCTAAAAATGTATTACTACTTAGGAAAATCAGGACCAAGGAAGAGAAGGACAAGTGTAAGGAACACCAGAAAGCTTTTACCAAGCTAAGTGAGGATGGAAATACCCATTGGCAGGAATAGTTTTGACATAATTTGTATATGTTTTGGCTTCTCTAGGTACTTTAGCCTCTTAGAGGAGTAAGAAGCTGAGCCCTTACTGAAGTTTTCTACTGTAGCTTCTAATCTGCAAAGGTGGACAAACCAAACTGTCTCCTTTAATCCAAACAGGCTTTAAACTTAAATTACTGACTCCTATTTTTTCTTAAGCTTTTCCACCAATGTTATTTAGGAAACAACAGTAATAAACCTTGTTTTTTCTAATGGAGCTAGAGTTAGTATATTTGAAGCAAGCACCCTAAACCTCTGCTCTCAGCTAATTGTCTGAAAGCTGCTACATTCAATAAATGAGTCAATAAAATATACAATATGGATAAAATACTGAGTCAAATTAATCTCTACTAAAACTACCATTAAGTCAGTAGTTACAAGGCTATGTCCTTTTGTGTTTGTTTAGGGCCTAAACAGAGTTCCACTTGCTAAAAATACAGTACTATGAGTCTATAGAAGGAATAAAGGCTTTTGATTAGCTGAAGAGGTTTTTTTATGTCACTCTTTTAAAAACTTTGATCCCAGCAGGCTCATCTCTCACAGTATCTAAACAATGCTGAAACCAGAAATTACCTTGGAACTTAATCTCTAGAAAATTTTGTAATTCAACCCAATATCATCTCAATCTAGGGATCCAGCTATTTACATCTGAAACAAATACGTGTCTGTAGGCAGATGTGTTAACTTGGATTCATGGGACTTCCATTTTGGACACACAGCACGTAAATGCTAAGCCTGTAAGCCTTGCAAAATTAAAATCATTTCAGTAACCCATTTATAGTAACCAGGATAACTACCTAGTACGAAATTATGCTTACTTGTATTTTTTCACTTAAAAAACAACAACAAAAACCAAACCAACCGAACAAACAAACAAAAAGCCAACAAAAAAACCAACCCCAAAAACATAGAAACAAACCCACTTCCTTTTTACCAAGGAAATACAGGAAAAAATGTCCCAGTTGGAGATTCTTTTGATTGCAGGTATTTTACAATAAGCATACATGTAACACCTTGTAACCCTTCCTGAGATTGCTCACCAACCATAAAATAGCAACTCCTGCTATTCCCACAGCTGCATGTGAGACTGTTGCCAGGTGGCAAGGCCATAGTAGCTCAGAACTTGCAAAAGAACCAAGTTTTCATATTATTTTCTTTTCAGACCTTCCATTTTTACTCAAAATTGCACAAGAGAGAATCCAGAGAATTGGGATCATGTTATTCAAATATATATCTCTGAAGTCCTTTTTATCTTTTGATAATGATTATTCATTTCCTAAATTCACTAAACTTATGAAGCTGGCTAATGGGAAATAATTCCATGGTGCTGAAATGGCTCATATTGCCCCAGAGAATTAAGTATTTTCAATCCACAGAACACATGTAACATTTTCATAGTATCATAGAATAGTTTGGGTTGGAAGGGACCTTTAAAGGTCATGTAGTCCAACCCAGCTGCAATGAGCAGGGACATCTTCAAGTAGATCAGGTTGCTCAGAGCCCCGTCCAACCTGACCTTGAATGTTTCCAGGGGTGGGCCATCTACCACCCCTCTGGGCAACCTGGGCCAGTGTTTCACCACCCTCATGGTACAAAATGTCTTCCTTGTATCCAGTCTAAATCTACCCTCCTTTAGTTTAAAACCATTACCCCTTGTCCTATTGCTGCAGGCCCTGCTAAAAAGTCTGGACCCATCTTTCTTATAAGTCGCCTTTAAGTACTGAAAGGCCATAATAAGGTCTCCCCAGAGCCTTCTCTTCTCCAGGCTGAACAACCCCAACTCTCTCAGCCTGTCGTCACAGGAGAGGTGCTCCAGCCCTCTGAGCATTTCTGTGGCCCTCCTCTGGACCTGCTTAAGTTCTACTGTTTGACATAAAGTCATGCCACATGGGGCCAGAAATACCCACTGGCTAATAAAAGCTAGCTTCAGAGTCAGATCTAGCTCTTTTTTTTAACATCTGAGAGTCTTCAGATGTCTGGCCTGATTTAGATCATGTTCTGATGGTGGTTTTGGTTCTCTCCTCCCATCTCTCTTTCCAAAGTAGGTATAAGCAACAATTAGGTACAAATGGGAAAAAGTCTCCTTTATGCAATTTCTTTAGAAACCAAACTAATTTCACCAAAATAGGAAAAAATCACATAATTTCAATGAGTAGCTGCACTTGCTTTAAATGGATTAAGGAATAAAGAATGCCAATATAAAAATAATCTACAGAAATGCAAAACTATTTTAACACACTGTAAGCAGAGTGGATTTAATAAAGGGAACCATAGGTCAAACAATGGAAATGCTGTTTATTGTAATGTAATGGTCTAATGTTCTTGAACCTATTTAAAAATATAGGTTTGTAATAACATGCTCATACATACAAGTAATAATCCTTTTATATCAAGGAAAGGTTTTGAACTTTTCAGACAGTTAACAAGGGAAAACAGAAGGACTTCACTGAGTTCCAAAAGGTTAACCTGGATTTATAACTATTTGCCTGATTTCCCTGTATTGTTGCTTTCTCTTGATGACTGAAAATGCTAAGTAGCTTTTCCTCACCCTTTTTATAGCTCAAGTGGATCTTTGATCCCTAAATAACAGAAAATCTGGCCTTACAGAAACCCAACAGGGTATTAATGCTATCCTTTGCCATTAATAGAAACTGTATTAACAGCAACCATTGATAATTATTATATGTGAATATTACCTTAAATTGTAAGAAGACATGCTACTACATCCAACGAAAGCCCTTTTCTACAAGCAACTAAAAGTATATAAATGTTCTGTGCTGTATTCCTATTGTTTCTTACACATACAAACTGTGACACAGCATTTTCTGCAATGAAAAAGATAATACAAAATTATTTTCATAATACCAAGTGCAGCATTTTAATAGTCGTAAGTAATTTCCTATCCATGCTTCTGAGTTCATCAATAATGTATTTTTATAAAGATAAGAGTAATGCAATGCAGCTATAGAACATTCCGATGCTCTTCCAACTCAATCAACTATAATATGTGTGCAGTTCCAGTAGGTGTTTATGAATATGGTAAGTATTTCATATAGAAGATGACTGCTGCAAAACCTCTTAGGCAGGTTACAATGGAATCAAGCCAATACATTTTAAAGCTGATACAGGATTATTACTTCTTAAACACCGTACAATTAAACCACAGAACTCACTAAGACATGATATTGGAGAGGCTAAAAGGTGTCAAAATTAGACATTAGCATAGAAAATTGAAATACCAGTAACTCTAAAAATTACAGATTGCAGACATGCTTTAAGGTAATTCAAACATGAACTGGCACTGGTTTGGAGAAAGAAAAGCTTTTCTCTTGGCAAATAATGAAAATGATAAATTTTAAAGCTTTCTTACTTTATTGTAAAGCTGGTGCTAACCAACGTCAGAAACAGAACATTGCAGTACTGCACACTCACTCTGCTGATGCTAAAGAAGATGAACAAATCTGTCATTTTAGAAGACTAGACAACGTTAAAATTTTGCAGCTTACATCTTTCATTGAACCAGACCTGCTGAGAAAAGAGTCACTGTTGGGTTTGGTTTTTGGTTGGTTTTTTTTTTTTTTTTAAACCATTCTGGGAATACGCGTGCAATCTTCCTCTTTGAAAGTTATGATGATTATGCATTAGTACACTTATATCAGCTAAAAATATTCACTGTTCTAAATAGGACTCTGAAAGCAAAGCAAGCTGTACTGTTATGGGCACTGCCTCACTTTCCTTAGTTGCCTGTATAAACATTCCCTGATTAAGTATCAGTATCTCTGACACTTGAGTATTCTAGGCAGTTTTCACTGGCTAACGATAAAGTCACACCCCAAATATCTCCCACATTTCTGACAAAGAACCACTGTAACAGTCCTGTGCAATTGTAACTGCCAGACTAATTGTTAGACTTAAGATATCTAGCAAGTCTTCAGGGTCTTAAATAGAGAATAAGGAAATTATTAATTATTTTTTAAATATATCTGAAAAAAGTATAAAGGACTGGTTCTGAGCAGTAGGAAATCCAGGTGCTGAGTTAAGGTATAGGGAACGGTATTTCAGAAGACAACTGGATGAAAGTAAAATCATTGATTTTATTAGATAGAAGACTCACTGAAATCTACTGCAAAGAATTTTCCAAAGAAAGGGAAAAGAGAAGTGACCTCCCAGGTGGTTAGAAGCCCACCACTGTTTAGAAGGGTTGGAATGCTCTTGCCTCAGTGAGTATTGTTAAATCAGCCTCACTAAAAGTCATCTCTACAGATATTCAGAAGTTTAACACCAATATATATTCTGCAAATTAATATCCTGTAGAGAAAAATCACAAAGCTTTCTGCAACGCTTTCACACCATCCATGCTATATTGTACACATTAGGCACATAACCAATATATTAGCGCATGTTTCCAAAAGACAATGCAAACAATTCTCATAATAGTGCAACTGCACAGCAAAAATGAGTTTGCCGGTAAGAGCATTCTGCTTCAGTAGAAGTGCCAAAAAAATGTTTAAATGAAAAATGTAGGTGTTTGGGTTTTGTTGGGGATTTTTTCCCCCAGGCCCCTTTTTTATAGTACAGATCTCCTTGAGACAGACTTCAATCACAGGATAAACAGTATGAGTACATTTGGTTAAATGTTCGTGCCAGCTGCTTCATTCATGGGGTGTGTCAGCAACTACATATACATGGCTCTGGAGAAAAATGAGGTTCACTTGAAAAGGCAGGCAGAAAAACTGACTGGAAAATAAAAAGGTGCAGGAGGTGATTATGCTGGAGAAATTAGCATGGAGTAAACTAGGGTGTGAATTTTCAGTGAATTACTTACTCTGCAGTAATTCTCTACATGGATTTTGTTCATATTATATGCATGTCTTTACAACTTTAATGGGCCACTCTGCATAAAACCCAACCTAGCCAGATCCACAACCAGTACAGTGATGAGATGCAGTATTTACTGGAGATGGTACAGTACCACACTGCTACAGCTACCCTGTCATCAGCACTCTGTCTGGAATCTCCACCCAGCAGGGCTCAGCTTTGTCATCACTGCAACCCAAGCTACTACACAGGATAAGTCACGGTGATTCCAGCTTGGCAATAGTAAGGAAAAAAACTCACAGTTCTGCAAAGCTCCTTTCCCACATTTTGTAGGTTGTTTTGGTAGACGACAGCAGCCAGTCCAGGTTCTGAGCTATGCCATATGTGCAGCAAGAGGTATTCCTCTTCCTCTCAGCCAGATGCTGCATCTGTGCCAGCAGCTCCTGTTTCTGTGCCACACAGTCTGCAACACAGCAGGTTCCTCATGACACTTTACAGACAACCCTTCTCCTCCAGTGGCAGTGCACTCAAACTGGAATTATGCATAGATTCTGCAAGTTCAGACTTGCAGAAACAAATCCAGAACTACCACTATGTCAATTGTAAAACTGCCTATTCAAATTAAAGCATCACTGGTGTTCAGGTCAAGTGGAAGAGGGGGGGCGGGGAATATCAAGCAGGGAGAGAGGGAGTTTGGACAATGCAGTAAGGTGACTGATGAGTGCAAGGTGATACTGAAACTGATAGCTATTAAATTCCATTTGCTGGGGTTTTTTTAACTTTTTTTTGGTGAAGTCAAGGGGACAAATTGAAAAAAAAATCTTGAGGCAAATTTGCTGCTGAATAATCATATAAACAATTGGGCTGATACATTCTCAGACATGAATAGTGGTGTCTTCCACATTAGTTTATGGAATTTAAGAAGTAGGTGAGATGGATAAAATAGAAGGCATTTCACAATCTTTTTTGTCCTCTGTACTACAGTTCATTGCCGTCATCAATTGTACTAGTGCAGCTGGTCTATGAGGCTGACAAAGTGTGGCACAGATGTGAAGGAAAGCTATGAGCCGCCAAGAGCAGTAACTCCTTAGGTTCCCACCTGCCAAAATCAGTGTGAGCTACGGAATAGCATGTATCCTGCTGGTCTTAATATAATGCAGGATTGAGTCGCCCAAAACCAATCACAGTTTTAAGAAAACAATGATCATTTGCTGCTATTCTCTTAGCGACTAAATGTTGGATTTTTTTTCTGTTGTTACGGTAGTATTTTATAGTATGTTTTAAAATAAACAAAAAAAGGTGATACTTTAGTCTGTCAATATGTACCCACCATGTTTTGCAGGTTTTCCACTATCTTCTCCTCTTCCTTCCCACCCGCCCCCCCCCAAAAAAAAAAAAAAAAGAAAAATTCTACTTAATTTTCACTTGTGCGGTCTCTGCCCTAAACAGTGTTGGAATGCTTATGCTGGAAACACTGCATAAGAATATTCTGTCATTCAATGCAAATCAAAATCTTTGCTTTCACTTCAGTTTTTAAGATTTGCAAGTATTTTTATTACCCTTTTTACTCTGAGAATGTTTATTTCAATAATATTAACTGGGTTTAATACTGTTTTAAATCTTGTTGGCTTTGCTGTTGCCTCTGTGCCCATTGACCCCTTCTTTCAAACTGGATTCTGTTGATTTCAACAGAGTTCTGCACAGAAATCTGTTTTTGCAGATTCACATGTGAGGTCCAAGCTCTTGCAGTAATATGAATATTGATAAATGCAGGGAAGTGTCATTATATAAAAATTCTGGTATGGCAAGTATCTGTCACAGTTATGTTCACCCTTATGCAACACGTACGTGCTCAAAACTTACTTTCAGGCAGTTTATTCAAGATTTTCCGAAACACAGTCTGATAGGTAAACTGTCCTTAAGGCTTATGGGCATGAGATGGGGAAACCTATCTTGAACAAACTTCATCCCAGATGAGAGGCGACACAAGAACTCCTGTATGACGGCACCCTTTAGGCCCTATATAACCCTTGGGACATGGTAGCACACTGTGTTGAAAGCACTAGGAATGAGGTTGGCTCTGTGAAACTGGAAGTTCTGCAATATCGTTTGTTTGGACTTGCCGTCTATACGATTCAAGAGTTATTACATGTATCACTTTCTCCCAGTCATCTGAACGGTGAGTCATGCAAACCGAAAGCGGAAGGCGTATGTGTGAACAAAGCAGATGTGGATGTTTGTGAAGTTTGTTGTCAGGTTTATTTAGCTCTTGTTTTCTGTTCTGCCCCATCTAGGGCAAGTAAGTTCGAATCTTTGGCACGTCCAGGTAGCTGCTACCTCAGTGATAATCTGTGACTGCGACCCAACTGTTACAGGATAAAACCTCGCACTGGTAAGTCTCTGAAAGTCTCCCATGACCCAAACTTCCACCTACAGCTCAAAGTCTGGCCATCTTTGTTTTGTTTAACTGAGCAGCAGCAAGAAAACCCCACCAGCTGTGTATTTAGCATGCTAAATACATTAAAATGTCTCTCAGGAATCCTGGTTGTCCATGGGTTGCCTGCAGGACGCCTTGCCACTGACAAGCCAGTTAATAGCTAAAAGCACATGCTGCGATAGAAATAGTTTCCAAACCCAGAAGGCAAACCTGAAACTGGATCCGTGCAGACAAGGCTCCGTGAGCTCAAATGGCAAGTCTGCTCCTTCAGATCTGATTGCAAGCTCAGGACTACAGTCCATGATCAGCTAATTTTTTACCTCAACCAAAACTGAAACGTGGTCTGACTGAAGGGAAACCTAGGCTTAAATAAATTTATTAAATAATTAAAAACAAAAAAACCAAAACCGAAAAAACCTTATGAGAATACATATATTAAACTACCTTTCTATGAACGTGGCAGAATCAACTGTAACTCACACTTTAGGCCTTTAGAACTGGTGCTCTGTGGTGGCTGAAGCACAGGAGCACACAGCAGAGGAAGAAGGCAGCCAAGCCGCCGCCATTAACCGAGTACGCCACTTGCGCAAGATTCCCTTCCCTCCTCGGCCCTACCGCCAACCATGTGGCGTAACGGCTTTCGCGAATACGGATGCTGCACTGCGGCGATGGCACAGTTCAACCAAACTTCCTCCCTCCTCCTCCCACTTCGCCGTTGAGGCCACCCCCTTTCTCGCTTGTGATTGGCAAGACGGGCGGAGCCCTCCGCGGCGATTGGCGGCCGCCGGAGGGAGGTGGGGTAGGTTGCGTGAAGGGTAATAAAGTTAGTGGGGCTGGCCCGGTGCGCCTTAGACGCGGCAGCGGGTCGGCTCTCTATGGAGGTGGCGGAGGGACGTGTTGGGCCGTGGCTGCTCCCGCTGTGGTGACTCGGAGGCTCGCCCT
>VYZM01021948.1:35746-55547 GCA_013398915.1 Dromas ardeola | reverse complement strand
GGCGGCCGCCATGTTGGGAGTCCTTCCTCGTGCCCGCGCCGGCCCGGTGCGGAGGATCCGCCGGGGCGCGGGGGTAACGGCCGCCTCCTTCGCCCCGTCAGGGTGCGTTCTGTTGGGCTTTCTCTGGCCGGCTTTCCGGGGAGGTGACTGTAGTCAGTACTATAACGTCTCGGAGCAGATCTGTGATGGAGCCTTAAAATGCCTGTGTGGGTGGGTGGTTTTCTTTTTTTACGTGCTCCCCAGGCATTTCTGTCCCCGAGATTAGCTTTCTGCTACGTGAGCAGCGCAGTGAAAATTTTCTTCCTGCTGCTGTCGTCCAAGCTAAAATTTGAGGTGTGGAGGGGCGATATTTTTTTCCCCATTATTAATTAACTTAGTTGGCCATTTAGACTTGGATGTAGAATACATCCCTTTAACTACATAAAGTGTGCGTTTTGTGACTTGTTACTTCTCACTTCAGAACTTGACTACTTTGTCTTGCCATAATTAATCATAGTTTGTAAAGCGTATCAGTGAAGGATTCATTTAATTATGCTGTACTAGCAGAAAAAAATACCCTTTTTTTTCTACAAGTGCTTTTGGGGGGTTGGCACGGTAAATTTGAGGCTCTCGCTTTCTCAGTGCGTGATTTCCTTATCTGTCCTTTCTCACCCTATGGCTATAATGACGAAATTTGCCTTTCTGTGAGTATCCCGAGTATTGCATAAGTAAAGAGTTTCCTGAGCTTTTATGAAGTTTGGTGTTTGAGGGATTTCTTTCTCCTAACAAACGTTTGTATGTTTATTATAAGTTAGATACTATGGCTGCCAGTAAAACAACTATAATATGAATACTTAATTTGTCTTTCTAGGTTTTGTTTTTCCCCACCCCGTCAATTTAATTTTATTCTTTTGAAGATTCTTCGTTGTCAAGCCGCCAAAGTGGAGAGTGCGATTGCAGAAGGGGGTGCTTCTCGTTTCAGGTACTAGTGCTTGATGAACACTTGGCAGTGGAAACTGTCCTTTGAGGAGAATTTAAATTTGTCTTATGTTTATACCAAAACTGACATGTAATTGAAAGCATTGGGATTTCGAACTCACAGAAGATTACATGGTTGTCTTTAACAGTGCTTCTTCAGGCGGAGGAGGTGGTAGGGGTGCACCTCAGCACTATCCCAAGACTGCCAGCAACAGGTATGTCATCTTGCTCTTTGATTTGGCATGATTTTAAAGGCAGAGAATGCTTCATGGTGAATACTGAGTTGAAAATAGAGTATCTTTAAAGTTGCACAAGAAATGTTTACTGACTTCATGACATTTTAACGTCCTCCAGTCTGTGGTAGGATAGCATGTAATCTGTTGAAAGTGTGTTATAAGTGGTATGAGGTGCACAGACTTTTTCGTGCATTTCACTTAAAAGGTTCAGAGGGTTTTCTTGGGTGTTCTTTTTCATTATTGCCAAGTGAATGAATACTTTAGTATACAACAGATGTTGCAATGTTGGTAGGGGTAGGTGCATGCTCTTAAAGCTAGTAACAGAATTAGCCTAAGCCAGGCAATACTGAAAGGTTAAAAGGCCAGTTCTTGAAATTAATTGTTCCTGTTTAACAATCATATTAAAAAATTTACAGCGAGTTCCTGGGGAAAACCCCAGGGCAAAACGCTCAGAAATGGATTCCTTCACGAAGCACTAGACGAGATGACGACTCCGCAAACGACAAAGAACGACATGATGCAATCTTCAGGAAAGTAAGAGGGTAAGTTCTTGTTAAGATTGTTTTCTTTCTTTACTGTTTTCTTAAGCAATATATGTCTCTAATAAGTGGTCTGGAGGAAAGGAAGACACGTGGGTCTTCAGGGGGTGGTGGGTGTTGGCATGTGGTAACCCTTTGGAGGGAAGGAGGCAGAAACTGACGATGCCAGTAGCAGCAAAAACTTGAAGTAATTCTTAAAAGGATTAGTTTTTTTCAATAATACTTTACACTCTAAAGATCTCTCAAAAAATAGTTGAATGGAAAATTGCATTTTTTGATTTTTTTTTTTATTTAATAGTCTTAAGGTAAGCTTGGTCTAAAATTATTTGTAGCATGCTTGTAATATCTGTAATCTGGATTTTTATTGTTGTTTCTTTCTCTTTAGCATACTAAATAAGCTTACTCCTGAAAAGTTTGACAAGCTATGCCTTGAGCTCCTCAATGTGGGTGTAGAATCTAAGCTCATCCTAAAAGGGGTCATACTGCTGGTAAGCTGGCTGCATTTCTTTTAACTACAGTTTTCTTGCATGCTAAAAATAATTGGCTGGGTTTGATGGGATACAGAAGTAATATGGCTAATATGGTGTTTGATAATCCAAACATACAGAAATACCATTCCTGCTTTTTGTGTAAAGAGGATATACTGGGGAGGAAGTAGACTTAGTGCTCTAACTTCCTGTTCTAGAAGTTCCAAGAATCACTAGACATGATCAGGGTTTTTTTTAATAATCAAAGATGCTAGTTGGCAGTCCTACTTCCCTGACCCTCCTCTTCCTGTTTTCCTGATGAATAAGCCTAATGATCTTGGAGAATATACCACAGGTGATCTCTTGTTACACCAATTTAACTATGTCACTTTGTTCAGTCTGAAATCAGATGGGTGATACTAACTTTGATGTTCTGATGATGAACTTCAAATTTGTTCCATTTGTTGGCTAAGGATTATAGAAGTTTTTCGGTAGCATAGAGTGGCTGGAAAGCTGCCCAGCAGAAAAGGACCTGGGGGTATTAGTCAACAGTCGGCTGAATAGGAGCCAGCAGTGTGCCCAGGTGGCCAGCGGCATCCTGGCCTGTATCAGTAATGGTGTTGCCAGCAGGGCTAGGGAAGTGATCATCCCTGTACTCAGCAGTGGTGAGGCCACACCTCAAGTGCTGTATCGGGCCCCTCAACTACAGGAAAGACATTGAGGTGCTGGAGCATGTCCAGCGAAGGGTAATAAAGCTGGTGAGGGGTTTGGAGAACAAGTCTTGGAGGAGCAGATGAGGGAACTGGGGTTGTTTAGCCTGGAGAAAAGGAGACTGAAGGGGAGACCTTATCACTCTATAACGACCTGAAAGGAGCTTGTAGCAAGATGGAGGTACTGCCATCCCTGAAAGTATTTTAGAAGATGGGTAGACACGGTGCTTAGGGACATGGTTTAGTGGTGGTTTGGGTAGTTTTAGGTTAATGGTTGGACTCTTTATCTTAAAGGTCCCTTTTAACCTAGACAATTCTATGATTCCGTAGAGTAGCTTTTTTGCTTTGCCTTCAGCATTAAGACCAGTGTGTGTTTAAAAAAAAAAAAAAAAAAAAAAAAAAAAAAAAAAAAAAAAGAAGTTTGATGAAATAGTGGAAAATAGTTAGATGTTCCTAGATCACAGAGTGGTAATATTCCATTGTGTTTCTTGCAACTAACTTTACTAATGAGTGCATCCTTACTCTAAATTTATTTAGATCGTAGACAAAGCCCTTGAAGAGCCCAAGTATAGCTCACTGTATGCTCAACTATGTCTGCGACTGGCAGAAGATGCACCCAACTTTGATGGCCCATCAGCAGAGAGTCATCCAGGACAGAAGCAAAGCACAGTGAGTATATCTCTTGATCTGGAATGTAAATTTTGCTAGTATGTATAGCTGCACTGATCTGCTTAATTATTTCCTTTCTTCTCTTTTCTTAGACATTCAGACGCCTCTTAATATCTAAACTTCAAGATGAATTTGAAAACCGAACCAGAAATGTTGATAGTAAGCTTTAAAACCTTTTTAGTACACAATTTATTTATCTTTTCTTTCTACAGCCTTGTTAAACAGGCTTCTTTGTTTTTCAGTCTATGATAAGCATGATGGTCCCCTCCTCCCTGAGGAGGAGGAACAGAGAGCCATTGCCAAGATCAAGATGCTGGGGAACATCAAATTCATTGGAGAACTTGGCAAGCTTGATCTTATTCATGAATCTATCCTTCATAAGTGCATCAAAACAGTGAGTATTCAGATTGGGTGGGAGCTAAGAACAAAATAGGACTTCTAAACTAAAAAATGAATATATGTTTGCTGCTTTGGGAGTCTTGTAACATAAAATACCACAAAAATGTTTCTGTCAATTATGTACCCCCTGCTGCTTGAAATAAACAGTTGTTTGGTGTGATTAAAAAGTAAAACTGGCTTTGTTCAAAGCCATGGGAATTGTCTCCCAAGTGAAGATTTAGTTTGTCCTAGACAGAAGTACCACAGGTACTTCAAAGTACATAAGCTTATGAGTAATAAGTACTTCAATTAGCAATTCTTAAAACCTAGTTTTCAAGTCCACTTGCCTTCAGAACAAGATGAAATGTTTCTGCATGTCCCTGTGTACAAAGTTGTCACTTATTAATGTCATTTATAATATATTGAAATGCCTAATTGCCCTTTAATATTTCAGCTTTTGGAAAAGAAGAAGAGAGTCCAACTCAAAGATATGGGGGAGGATTTGGAGTGCCTCTGTCAGATAATGAGGACAGTGGGACCTAGATTAGACCATGCAAAAGCCAAGGTATGTGCACATCCACTGCAGTCATTAAACTAGTTAAATTCTATGGTTAAGACTTAAATTGCCCAAACCTTCTGTATTCAATGTTCTATTCATAAGTACAAAACTGAGGTCTGACTTTTAAGAGAGCAAGAGTGCCAACAATTGCTACTGCATCAAATCTCCTAATAGCAAAAGGAGCCAGTTTTTGAAATTATCTTAAATGTCTTTCCAGAATGCAGTTAGGGTCATTGGGAAGTCATAAAAGTAATTTCTGTAACTGCTGCTTAAAAAGATGTGAGGAACGGTTCTAAACACAGCTAGGTGATCAGACAGATACATTTTGCACCTTGATGTACGAGTTCTGCATGTAGACTTGAAATGGTGTCATAGTAATGAGAATTTTGGCAGGTTTTCATCTTTTTCTTGGATGAGGTGTCTTGGTACATAGCTTTCCTTAACCTCTGCTGCCACCAAGGAGACTGAGATGGCAGGAAGGGGCAGTCTGTTCTATTACTTGATCTTAGATGTCTTGAACATGGTCACCTTTCCTGAAAAGATACTCAAGGTGCTGGTAAAATTAGCCCTCACTTGTAATATCACTTTTGTTCCCCCAGTCCTTAATGGATCAGTACTTTGCCCGTATGCGCTCCTTGATGTCAAGTAAGGAATTGCCAGCAAGGATTCGTTTCCTGCTGCAGGTATGGTGTTAAAATGACCTACTACTTCCTTCTTCTCGCAAAGTTGTCTTGAATGTTTTGTTAATAATTCATTATGTTCCAAGGATACTGTGGAGTTGAGAGAACACAACTGGGTTCCTCGCAAAGCTTTTCTTGACAATGGACCAAAGACTATCAATCAAATCCGTCAAGATGCAGTAAAAGTAAGTGTTGGGTGTGAAGTGTTGTGCTGGGCTTTTGCTTAAGAGTTTAATGTGAATCCTTATGCTGTTTACTCTGAGTGACAAAACCTAATGCTGTGCACTTACGAGTAGTTCTCGGAGTGTGGCCATATGGGGTTACAGGTTAAAATCAGTTGGCCTTCTATATTCAGGGCTAAAAACTTGACTTTCAGGGACTACTACTCCAAACTGACCAAAATTATAATTCCTGTTTTGAAGGATCTGGGAGTTTTTATTCCTGCTCCTATGTCTCAAGGGATGAGAAGCGACTTCTTTCTGGAGGGACCCTTTATGCCACCCAGGATGAAACTTGACAGGGACCCACTCGGAGGGCTTGCTGATATGTTTGGACAAATGCCAGGTACACTGAAACAGCAAGGCTGATGCGATGACTGTGGCTGTACTCTATTGAACAGGAACTAAAATTGTCTTTTGTCTCCTTAATCCAGGTAGCGGAATTGGTACTGGTCCAGGGGTTATTCAGGATAGATTTTCACCCACCATGGGACGCCATCGTTCAAACCAACTTTTCAATGGCCATGGGGGTCACCTCATGCCTTCTGCTCAATCCCAGTTTGGAGAACTAGGCAAATCTTTTCTGAAAAGTCAGGTAAGGAAGATACTGTTCCCAGGGTGACTTCAGCATGTTTAGAAGCTCTTCTACAGATGCGTATGTTATGGATTGTAGTCTGCTTATGTTAAAAGACTTGATCTGATCAGAACTGATGCTCAGCTGATACAAAAATTCTAAACCAGTTTTTAAATTGTGCAAGAGATGCAAGGAATACACTTTTTACTGCAAGAAAAGGTGCATGTGGCTTTGGTGGGTCAGAATGGTGTGTTTTAATTAAAAGATAGCCCTGTTTTTAGGGATAGATGCTACTCTCCCACCACCCCTGCTCCTTCTTTCTCCCTTCCTGGCAAATAGAATCTTTGTTCCTCTGGTCCCTCTGGTACTACTTACCATATGATGTACGCCACTCCATCATCTGCACTTCTTTCTCTATATCTCCCTTTCTGAAATAGGGGCAAAGCCAGCTCTACCATAACCAGAATCAGGGACTCTTATCCCAGCAACAAGGACAGTCGAAGGATATGCCACCTCGGTTTTCTAAGAAAGGACAGCTTAATGCAGATGAGGTACATTACATGCCTACATTACTTAAAGCCTATTCTAAATATTGCCCAATGATTATAGCAAGACGCGTTATTATGAGGACTAATGCTGGAACTCTTCTTCCTCCTCCTCCTCCTCCTCCTTTGTCCCTTCCTCTTTCACCTTACCCCTCACTTTCCTTAGGGTATCCAGCGTCCTGTGAGCAAGACTGAGATATGAGGGCAATTTCTTGGGGTGTCCCTTCTTTCCCCCACACCTCCCCAAGAACACTACTCTGACATCAGTTCCCATGCATCATATTGATAACAATACCTTTATTGAAAACTCTAGAAAATACTGAACTTTAGAAACCCTGAAGTGCTGGACCAGGCTAAATTATTATTTTATTTTTTTTTTAGAACTGGCTAATAGGCAAAATGTCAAATGCAAAGTAAAACAGCATTGTTACTTTGAGTGTTAACCAGACTTGTATCCTGATTTCTGAGCAATTGGTAGAGTTTTATCTTGGCTGTAAAATAAATCGGCAAACGTGCAAAGTGTCTTCTTGGGTCTCTAACATACTGCATCTAAAAGGAGCAATTCCAGATCTTGATAACCAGTGGAACTAAATATCAGTAACTTGCAGCAAGTTGTGATTCATTGAGTCGTGCGTTTGGGGGGAATTTGAGTACACCTGTGGCTTAATCTGTATTTGAGCGTTAATATTGTAAAAACAGAGAAGTCATGCTTCAAGTGGGGTCAGTTGGTGTGAGTCCTTGTGCGTTCTTGGTCAGAATACTTGAAACCGTTTGAGTTTTTTCTGACTTAATCTGTTTACAGATTAGCCTGAGACCTGCTCAGTCTTTCTTAATGAATAAAAACCAAGTGCCAAAGCTTCAGCCCCAGATAACTATGATTCCTCCCAGTGCTCAACCACCACGCACTCAGACACCACCTTTGGGACAGGTAAACATTAAAATTAAGAAAATACACAAAAATATGTGAAAACCTAATTCAACTTTCATCTGCCTTTGTACATACTTAGTGTTCTTAAACTTAAATGTACGTAGAGGCAAAGAAACAAATTCTGATCCTGTCTTTTTCAGCCTCCTCAACTTGGTCTTAAAACAAATCCACCGCTTATACAAGAAAAGCCTGCAAAGACCACCAAGAAACCACCTCCTTCTAAAGAAGAGCTACTTAAACAAACTGTAAGTTAAGCATGTAATGGTGCTTCTTGAAGCCTGGTACATGCTCTTTAAAAACAAATGCTTGTTTAACTCCAGATTCTTACTTATTTTTTTCCCCTAGGAAGCTGTTGTGACTGAGTATCTGAACAATGGAAATGCTAATGATGCTGTCAATACTGTGAGAGAAATGAGAGCTCCAAAACACTTCATTCCTGAGATGTTGAGCAAAGTAATCATTCAATCCCTAGATCGATCAGATGAAGACAAAGAGAAAGCAAGTACTTTGATCAGCTTACTCAAGCAGGAGGGAATAGCCACAAGTGACAACTTCATGCAGGTACTGCAGTCTAATAGGCTCACACAGTCCGTGCTGCTTGGCTGTTCATGATGTTTAGCTTGTGTAAAGGCAGTGTGCAACTTCTAAGTCCTGTTGATCTAAGGAGGTAAAAATAACATAGAAACCTGTGAGGGGCATAAGTGATGATAGGAAAGAGTGTAGGTACAGGATTTCGGTAACTGGAAATGGAGAACCTCTTGGCAAGTTTTTCAGTGCAGAAAAGAAATGTGAGGCTCCTATGTAGAAGGAGCATTACTGTGCATGACAAAAAAATTATTCTAGAATTTCAGCTTGGGTTTACTGTTTCTTAGGCATTCCTGAATGTATTGGACCAGTGCCCCAAACTGGAGGTGGACATCCCATTGGTGAAATCCTACTTAGCGCAGTTTGCAGCCCGTGCCATTATTTCAGAACTGGTGAGCATTTCGGAGCTGGCTCAACCACTGGAAAGTGGCACCCATTTCCCTCTCTTCCTGCTCTGCCTTCAACAGTTAGCTAAGTTACAAGATCGTGAATGGCTGACGGAATTGTTCCAACAAAGCAAAGTTAATATGCAGAAAATGTTACCAGGTAAGAGTTACCGCATAGTTCTTATGACATCTCATGTTAGTATGTGCAAGATGTTTTTTCTTCTAGTTTTTACACCAGAGTAAAATAACATAAAAAGTTACTTTGATGCGATCAACTGTAATGATTCTTAAGAATGGTGTTTCTTAAGAGGGGGTTAGACCAATGAACCATTCATTGATTGTAGGTTTTGATGAGCACCAGCACTTAAGTGTGTCTTTCTTATTTACTTGTCAGAAATTGACCAGAACAAGGACCGCATGCTGGAGATCTTAGAAGGGAAGGGGCTTAGCTTCTTGTTCCCACTTCTGAAACTGGAGAAGGAACTGCTAAAGCAAATAAAATCGGATCCATCCCCTCAAGCCATCTATAAGTGGATTAAAGATAACATTTCACCCAAACTTCATGTAGATAAGGGATTTGTGAATATATTGATGACCAGGTGAGATGCCATTTTGATGTAGTTCAGGCACATGGTTTTTGTTAGCTACCAGTAAGTCACTAACTCTGTAAAGGCTGACGTGTAGCTCTGTGCAGAGTACACAGGGAGATAAACTGCTCTGAGTGGAGCTCCCCTGTATTAAACACCCACTGTGTTTGAGAACAAAAGCAAGTCTGCAGGCTTGCATGAGTGTGAAGTGTTGCTTTTGCTTGGGAAAGAGAAGTCTAGACCTGTGTATTCTTTTTCTAAAAAATTTCAGAGCCATAACAGAAGCAAAACTAGAATTTTTGTGGTGCACAGTCAACCATAATACTAACCCACTGCACATTTGCCTACCTGATACAAGCAGGAGGAGGGTATTTTTAGTAATAGCTAGCAAACAGAACTTGAAGAGTACTTATCTTATTGTTATAGAATACGAACTCTAGCTGTTTATCAGTTTACAGAACTCAACCTTTTTCTTTTGTCCAGTTTCTTGCAGTATATTTCTAGTGAAGTAAACCCACCTAGTGACGAATCAGATTCTTCATCTGCTCCATCTAAAGAGCAGCTAGAGCAGGAAAAACAACTGCTTCTTTCCTTCAAGCCAGTAATGCAGAAGTTTCTCCATGACCATGTTGATCTGCAAGTGAGTGCTTTATATGCACTCCAGGTGCACTGCTACAACAATAACTTCCCAAAAGGTATGTACATCGAGATGCTCTCCAAAACTTAAAACTTAACTTGTGTCTGCGTGCATCTGTCGGTGTACGACTTTCAGACTTGTCACTACTTTTCTTAGTCAAGTAAGCTGTTTGGAAGGTTACGAAGCTAACAAAGCTTAAATTTACTTCCATAGGCATGTTACTGCGCTTCTTTGTTCATTTCTATGATATGGAGATCATTGAAGAAGAAGCCTTCTTGGCATGGAAAGAAGATATTACTCAAGAGTTTCCAGGGAAAGGCAAAGCTTTATTCCAGGTAAATTTGCTAGTATTAGAGTAGAGATTAGTCTTTTGTGATCAGTGCTGCGCTGGAGTGCTCGAGAACACTTTGAAACAATGTTTAAGACTAGTCAATACCTAGGAACTTCGTGGTGTATTTCACCAGGAAGGAATGAGGCAAGATTAACTGAATTTTTTTCTTTACTAGAGACCTACGTGGTAGTGCAACGTGTGGCTGAAAGACTTTTAAAATTCGTTTGGGGGGGACAGACGGATAGTGTTTTGTAGAAGTACATAGTTGGTAAATAATTCCTGCTGCCTTAAACCAATTTTATGTAACTGCAGGTAAACCAGTGGCTAACCTGGCTGGAAACTGCTGAAGAAGAAGAATCTGAAGAAGAAGCTGACTAAAGAACCAGCCAAAGCCTTAAATTGTGCAAACATACTGTTGCTATGATGTAACTGCATTTGACCTAACCACTGCGAAAATTCATTCCGCTGTAATGTTTCACAATATTTAAAGCAGAAGTATGTCAATAGGATATCCTCTGCAAAAGGTTTTTGTAGTATGTCTTAATAGTCTACAATAAAAATATTTTAGAGTATCTTTAATGTTTAGGTAACAGTGTATTAGCAGCATGCAATAACTACATCATAAGTTCTCGAGCAGAAGCAGTCTGTTGCAAGGGTCTTCTTTGCTGCCAGTTATCATAGGCTGTTTTTAAGTTAGAAAACTGAATAGCAACACTGAATACTGTAGAAATGCACTTTGCTCAGTGTAATACTTGAGTTGTTGCAATATTTGATTATCCATTTGGTTGTTACAGAGAATCCTTAACTGTAATCGATGGTTGTTGCCGTAATAGTATATTGCCTGTATTTCTACCTCTAGTAATGGGCTTTATGTGCTAGGTTTTAATATCCTTGAGCCTGGGCAAGTGCACAAGTCTTTTTAAAAGAAACTGTTTACTTGCACAAAACTGATCAGCTGAAGTGATGGTTTAATGCCCTTTGGAAGAGGTTTTTTGTGGGTGTGAAACATGACATGGTGAGAAATTTGAATTGGTCCCTCTATTATAGTACTGAAATTAAGTCCACTTAATTTATCAAGACATGTTCATGCCCTGATTTTATATACTTGTATCTATCAATAAACATTGTGATACTTGACTTGCTTCTGAATGTCTCCCAGTAGAAAAGCTTTGACTGACAACTAGTTTACTTACGGGAGGAAACATCAGTGGGAGTTGACTTAGACTGGGACCATCTTAAGATTCTTTTTATAATAGTTGTCTTAACGTGCAAATTAATTCTAAATAAGGTTACAGACAAGATTAGACACTACAGATTTGCTGTGACAGGAGGAAAATTAAAAAATTCTGCTGAAGAAGTGGTAGGAGTTTGCCTTGTGGTCCAATGTATGCTTTATCTCAGTGACTATGTGCTTTTTAACTTCAAATGCTTTGAACTTTCCTGAGGTCACATGCATGTTTTTAATCAAGTGGCACTGACTATGAGCTGCCTGTTTCTCAAATCAATTCGGCAAAAAAAACCAACAAAAGTTTAATTATGTTGCATTGTACAGGCTTGAAATGTCATCTATTAAATACTCAACATACCTTACTTCCTAGAACCTTGTCCCTAGTGAAGTTTTTTTCCTCATTGATACTCAGACTTTAACTGTTGCAAGGTGGTGTACTTCTAATGGCAAAAAGATAGCGTCTCCTTGACTGGAAGTTGGTTTTGCCAGTGCTGGAAGGGCTTTAGACTGCATACTGTCTTCTGCATCCTGGGAGATGAAAAAGTGGAGCACAAGTATTAGAGATCAAAAACCAACTTGTTTTAAGGGGAGGAGGGATAGTTGGTATTCATGCACCTTAAAGTGCTATGACTAGGGGAGCAGCTCTGCTGCTCTTGATTTGCTGGTGATTTGCTGGCAATTTGCTGTGAAGGGCAGGCTTCTTAACCTACACTTAGAAGTAGTGGTTTCTTGTAGACTTGCAAGTTTGATTCCCTTGGTGAGTTTCTTCAGATGGTTCAGTATCTTGCTGTACGATGTGCAGCCCAGTAAATTAAGGTACTATGCTTCTGTAAACCAAATGGCGTTCATAAAGGGCATTTAATTTGTGGAATTGCTAACAAAAATTCCATGATACTTAAACGCTGTTTTTGCATTTTAGAAATGTGGTGTATCTGGTAGTAAACAGGAGAGCAGGATATTTCTGTGGATTCTATTAAGAGAGAAAGGAAAGCACCAGCTACAGTTAGCTCCCAACTTTGAGCCACTTGGCAGCTTCTGATGTAGCTGCAACATCTGTCTAACAGTGGCAAGCAGTGGCATGGTGGGGCCACCAAAAAAGTTCTTAATGGTATGGTCTTCCCAGTCACGGTGCAGAATAATCTTCAATTTATGGAAGTATTTTCTTGTTTGTAGAGTAATATTGATGCCAGACCTACAGGGGCTGCAGGGTTTGCCCTCATTTCCTGTCTGTTCTCGGGTAGATAAAGATGTTTCTCAAGTGGGTGTTCTGTATACTCAAAGTCCTGCAGTTAAACAACCTTTATTGGGATAGAGGAACATAAATGTAGTTTCAAGGTTCATTCCAAATTCTGCTGTTTCAGAATTGGAGTTTTACTTTGTAGTAAGATGCAGTGTACTGAAATTTAACACTGTTTCAATAGTGGGGTTGTGTTTCTGTTGTTAGTTTCATTTGTGTTAGACTTCGCTGTTCAAGCTGATCAGTTTAGTGGTACATGCCACTATCGTACTACTTCTTGTGTACTTCACTTACTGGTGCTGCGAAGCTGAAGACAGAGGAACCACAAGTCATGAAAGAGCAGTCCTAACCGTTAGTTTCCAACTAAATTTACTGTAGAGGCGAGAGAAAAAGGCAATAGTAGAAGGAGGTGCAAGTGAAAGCTTCAGGAGACTTAGAACCAGGATCTGCAACTAACTCTTTTTGCCAAAGTTTTGGAGGAGGCTAAGCTGCAGCTGTAGATGGTTGGAATAGCATAACTAAGCCTTGTATTCGTGCCTAGTCTAAAATGCAGTTACTGCAATCTTTACGTACTTGAGTGTGGAGGCTTTGCTGCTTGACTTGTCTGTAACTACTCACTGAGTTAGGAACTCTGTTAGGAAAGAGTAAACTAAGAACCATGACCAAAAGGAATAGAACATACGCAGTAGAAAATGTCACTAAACTGTAGCATTGCTCTCCATCGTGAGACACTTGCAAAATTTACATGCGGTTAGTATGAACAGATCTGGTTTCCTGAAACTGGTATAAAAACAGTTCTTGTAACTGCAGTGTGTGCATTGAAATGGTATTTCCATTGATAAGGAAAGGGAGCGTCTTGATCTTCAGCTACTTGTTAAGTTTTTCGTGCTTGTGACTGAGTCAATCTGGAAAAGAGGATGGGGGTTCAGTTGGTCTAACTTTTGTGTGGCTTTTAACCATGAGTTGCATTGTACTTTAAATGTAAATAGAGTGTACTCAAAGAGTAAAGTCACTGTCAAAATTAAACCAATATAACTCATCAACAGTAATGGCTTTTATTAGTATTAATTTACTTAAATGTTAGGTATAACATAACTACACTCACAGGGGGATTGGCAAAAACTGTATTTAAGCGCATTTTGTACCAGTGAGTGTCATGAAGTTAACCTTTGGAAATACTGAACTAGGTTGCAGTTACCATTCACGGAACTTCATTTCCAGGTGTTGGAGTTGCCTGGTGTAGCTGGCAGCATGGCCGCTTCAATGAGTCAATCCATACCAGATTTAACGGTTCCTGCAGGAGAACTTACGGGTTGGTTATTGAAAATGACCAGTCATTGTGAATTCTCACCTTTTCCAAGAAATAATTATAGTAGTTGGACTGCTCTTTATTGTCACTGCTTATACCAGTGGAAGACTAGATCTTTTTTCAAGCTGCAATTACGCCTGCTGCTTAGTTATATTAAATTTGGATATTTCAGGAAAGTATTTTGATCAACGTTCTAAAAGTAAAAACATTTTCATAGCTCTGGACAGGTGTTACCTTTCTTGGGGAAAAATTGCAGGAAGAAGCCTAATGGGGTTGGTGGGGAGGAGGTTGGGTACAGAACAAAATTTCTGTGTGACTTAGCCGACCTCCTTTTTTTAGCAGATGAAAGCCACCACCTGAATGCTGTTTGGACTTGGCGTTTTTTTCCAAAGCAGTGAATAAATCCAAAAGATGAGTACTTAATTTCAGCACAGTCTTGAATAATAGTTGCTGTAAATTTTTAGAATACATCTGAAACATGAATTATCATAGTTTATGTTGCAATCCAGGCTAGCAGCTGCAGCGACTGATAAAAAATTAGTTTCTTGCCAGTTCATGCTGCTTTTCTAAAATCTGTTACCAGAGAGCTGGAGTGGCAAAGTGAAGGGGAGAGTTGCTTGCTTCAAATACTGCTCATCTAAGGCCTTACCTCTGGCAGACACGGGTATGTTGGAGTGTCCTTTTCCTGTGTGCAGGGGGTTTAGAGTCTGTCACAAGGTCACTTCCCCTAACCTAGAACAAAGCAGGAGGAGGTTGATGCTTTGAAATCTGATGAATAGCAACAGTGCAGCTCCTTCCGTTCCCTGTGTTGCCTGTTCCCCTCATCCCCGTTAGGCTGGGGAATGTTGGCTGCTGCAGGAGATCCCTGGAACTGGTTGGTGTCTGGCCCAGGTGAACAGCGGAAGGGCTGGGTGGGGCACAGGACCACACTGAACTAGGGATGCGGGGTGATAACGCAGGGTGTTTGGGAGAGAATAAAGCAGAAAAACGCTTTGCATCCTCTTGGAAGGAGGGAGCAGGCTGTAGTGGAAAAGGAGGTGATGTTCGCCACCTTACGGTGAAATTACACAGAATTGCTGAGGTGTAGGTGTACACCATAGTTAAATCGGCGTGGGCTCCAGTATTTTTTGGAATATTCTCATCTTGTGTGAGAATATTAAATGTGTTAATTTTGAAGAGTTGCTTAAGTAATTAGTTGCATTGAATACAAACCAGTTTTGAAACCAGTGACTTCAATTACGATTTGAAGGAATACGGGAAATGGAAATTAGAATGTGATACTAGCGGCAGAGTATGTGACAAAGAGTACTCCATTATCCCTCACCTCACATAAATTGCCGTATCCTGTGACTTTAGCGTTGCTGCTCTTTATCTGGAATGATGTTGGCCAGAGACCAGAAGCATTCAGCAGTCAGCCTGTCTCTGCAGGCAGATGCGGTCTCAGTACAGGGAGGCAAAGTCTGCTTACAGGCACATCTATATTCGTACATTGTATAATACATATTATTATATTCATACATTACTCGTATATTCAAAAACAAAACAGAAGTAACCGTATTCAGCCGAGACAAGCTGCTCGCTGTAACAGGAAAGGAAAAAAACAATTGTACAGCAGATCTACAGTTGTAGGTATTGAGGTTTAATAGAACTAGTAATAGTAATTTGAAGGAGACTGTATCAATATGGCTTTGAGATTTCTGCAGGGTTCTTACGCATCTGCTTCCAGAACAACCAAGACAAGACATCCAAAGAAAGCTTGCTGTTGCTTCAAAAACAGCTGCATGGAAAAACTTTGCTATCTAGTAAGATACAAATCATTTGCAGTATCTCCCTGGATCCGCTCCTATCCAGGTATTACAGAACAAGCTTCATTTCTAAATGACCAAGAATTCTCTGGAACAAAACCGGGTTTTTACCTCTGAGGTTCAGGGACTGAATAAGATTCTTTAGGTTAGAAGGAGTTCCTGGAATGGTGCAGCTTTTAACTTGGTGATGTTGAAGTGACACAGGCTCATCTGGATTCATTTCATAGAGCCCACATCCATTTTCTCTAACAGATTCCATACGGCTGGTAGTGGGAGACTCGCAAAATGTTATTTTTAATGAGTTGACTAAGCAGCCATGACAACAGTTACCCTTGGCATAAATACACGGCTGGAGTGAGGAAAGCAGCCATCGGAGTAGGATTTTTATCTTCAAGAATTTTGAAGTTTGTAACAACATAAATCTTACTTTTTGTTTATGTTAGCAGTGAAAGTGCCTGAAGGACCTGATGTGTGAAGTATTCCCAGAATTTTATTATTTTATTATCTAAGAAGCTATGCAAAACACTTAAGTCTGTGTCCGTCCTTTAACTGGTTTGATAAAGTATGTGGAGGATGAAGAGTTTATAGAATCTGTTCTTTTATAAAACAGATGTTTTTCTTTCTGGTAGGGTGAAGTAAAATGAAGGGTAAGTTAGCAAGAACTTTAGGGTTGAAATACAGGTGAAGGTTTGATTTGCATTTCTATGGTGATTTTGTTTAACCCTCTAAGGAATGATTGCATATTCTTTCAGGCTTCATAGGCGGTTGAAGAATTAGTCACTTTAGAGTGTAAAATACTGGGTGACCGGCCTTTCTCAGAGAGGTATCTTGCCGATTGGAATGAAATACTTCAAATAATTCCAAATTACACCAAAGTTAGAGTTCACTTGTTCCTGCTGTTAGCCAGGACTGTCACCCGCATCAGCTCAGGGACTCATGGTATGATCAGATACTTGAAAACATATTTAATTGGAATTTTTCCTATATATTAGTCAAATTATAAATCTAAAGTCTAATATATTTTTATGTTGGGAATTTACATTCTGAGGAAATTAATTTTGCAGATTCCTGTGATGCTGCCCTGCCATTATGATTCAGCGATAAGGTGACATCATACAAATAAAAGCCTGGAGAATCATTTCACAGCTGCTCCTTCAGAAAACAGTTGGTCTTTGCAGCAAAGTAATAAACAAGGTGTCAAGCACGCGCATTAGGCCACCTCTGCGTTCCTTCCGAGCCAGATGCATAAACCAGGGGAAGTACTTAAGGCCTTGTTTTTTTCTATATGTTTATATACACACATGTATATGTACATTATATACATATTATATATATCCCCATTTATTTGTATTCCTTTTGTTCCTCTTGGAGAAATGCCATTCCGTTACTCTGTTATTTTAAGCTTACATTGCTTGCTGAGTTAAAGTTTCACATTCTGATTAATAGTAGAAGCGTTAATACTAATCCCCCTTCCCAGTATCAACACAAAAAAACCACCTCAAAGTGCATTGGGGTACAGCCAACATTTTAATCTTAAATATTCTCAAAACATGAGCCAACCCGAGAAGTGTAGGACTCTTCAGTTTCACAAAGAAAACTGTTTTAAAGTAGAGCCCTAGTCAGACTTGGGGAGGAAGTGCCAAGCGTGACAGTAATGAGAGCTGGGGTAGAGGTACTGCGCTTCTTTCAGGAGGACACGGATAGTTGTGATTACATTACTCACTAGATCAATACATCAGTTTCATTTCCTGCTCGGGTGAGCATTTCCATGGTGACCTGCAATTTCCCATAGTTTTCCATCTCTAGAACTGATATAATGACAGTACCAAGACCATGAAGTGTTTAGATATGATGAAAGGCCATTCATAAATTCAATCAGATAAATAGCTCAGTAGATTTACAATGTTGGTAGGGATCATAATGCGATAAAAGCCGAAAAACCCATCACGTACCTCTTACGCATACATCAGCCTGAGGCCTCTGTGATACCAGTGGGTACACCCACAGAGGGAGAGTCCCCCGCTCACTGCAACACTCTCAGTTTGGGTAAGTTACACACTCCGCTGTCTCTGTGTGCTTACCGCAAAACTTCGGAGTGTTCCACCTTGTGTTGTCAGACGCTAGTTTGTTAGGTACTTTAGTAGATGCGCCAGAATTCTTAAGTTCACCTGACACTATAAGAAAAAGCTCGGTGTTGACATTTGCTGAAAGAGCAGACCTAAAATACAATGTGGAAAAACCCAAAATGTTACAAAAAAAAAATTCTCATAAAAGCCAAAATATGAAGGGAACTGGTGGATGGATACCAACTGTATGCAAGCCTGTTCTCGGAAATTTCCCTTTAAGTAAGTTTCAGAGTGCGATCAAGGCTCATGTAAACTTGATCCTACCCGATTATTCTTGGGTGGGAGGGAGAGGAGTAAATGACGTCTAAAATTGGAAACTAATTCATATTAATAACAAAGATAATGTCTGAGCCATTGTTTAGCTGGGTGGGATTCCTCTTACTCAAATGTAACTATCCAAATGTTGAGTGTCTAGACATCTGTACACTCCTTAGGCAACAGACAGAAACAGGTTCCTCAGAAAGTGATTCATTCCACCTCCCTGAGATAATTATCTTAGGACAGGATGATTTGCCCTCTGGGGCTGCCAGTCCATGGGTCTGTAGAAGGTGTCTAGACTGCTAATTTTTAGATGTCTGAAGATAAATGAAATTCATCTAAATCACCTGGCTGTATTACACAAATAAAATTTGCCGTAATCCCATATTAACACGTAATTGTACGGTGCACAACTTGTGTGGCGTCCCGGTGCTCTGCCATGATGAGGCACATCCATGTTCTGACACCTGCTGAAGGCATAGCACAACTGCCCCTCAAAAGCATTAGCATTAATAGGTGCCTGTTGGTTAATCAAGACGCAGTTTTTAAAAATACATTTATTGTGTTTTGATAGGACAAAATAAAATGTGAGAACATAATGGGGAAACCCAGTTTAAAACTGTAGTGGTGGAACCAGCTGAACCTCCTGTTTCTAGCAGTGTTCCAGAAATACAAATGGCTAGATTTCTAGAATTGGTAGAAGTTCAAATTGTTCGAGTTAGCCCATTTGGTTAATATACAGAAGTTACCATTTGTTTTAAAGTTTGCGCTCTGGAAAACCTAAGCCCCGCTCTGGGGACTACCAGGAACACTGAGACTTTCATACTTTGCTAATCTCCACCAATTTTCAATTACTTTCATTATTAAAAATTTACACCTTATTTCCTGTATAAATGAAGTTATCTTCAACTTTTAGTCACTGAATCTTGTCTTACTTTTGTTGGTAAAGAAAAAATTAGGAATCTAATTGATCCGACCCTAAATGTCGCTTCTTTTTTCTGATCACAGTCTTAAGATTGACTCGTCTTTAAGAAAGAAACTTAGAACTCAACATGGGAATTGTCTCTATACAGCATTTACAGTAACCCATTGTAATTGGCATTTTAAATTTAGATATGTGACCTGTAAGAAAAATGAGATGTGATGCAGGAAATACATAAATCTACATGAGAAAAACAAAAATAGCAATTCACATTTCAAAAATCTTGACCATAATGTTTTTCAACGTCTCTAAAATTAGTATTTTACAAATGCTCATTTTATGGGATCGGTAATCATTATACACAGATTTATTTTGCCTTTTTGTTTTTCCTCCTTGATTTTTCTTCTTCTGGAGACTTGAGGAGTTTCCCGAAAACACTGTGTTTGTGCATCTATAACCCACATTCTTTCCCCTTCTCTTCTTTGCCATCTTCCAGTAAGTGTTTCTGCCTTTCAGCCTCACGTGTCAGCCCCGTGGCTTCCTCCACAGCCTCTTCACCTGCTGCCGCCCTGTAGCTTTGACACGGTTCTCTAAGTCCAAGGGAGACAACCCTTACGAAATTCAGAATCACCATAAAGGAAAATAAACCCATGCATCCTTCTCCATGCATCACCCTATATATGTGCTGTCGCCCTCCTCCTCTCTCATTTTCAACCCCAACCATTCAAAAATGTGAGATGGGTCCATCAAACCCTAAATCCAGAAGGTTCGCCTTAGAAATCTTGACACACAGTAAAGACTGGTTTGTTTTTATTTGCTTTTCCAGTTTTACATCTCTGGGGGACCTCGCTCCAGACATTCAAACTTGACACTGCAGCCACAAGGGATAAATACTTTAAAACCTGTCGTCCCCCCCCCTCCAAAAAAAAA
>VYZM01021948.1:18800-35727 GCA_013398915.1 Dromas ardeola | reverse complement strand
CCCGACCCCAACCCAAACACAACAACAAAACCCCCCCTTGCAAGCGGGGTTTAGAGAAAGCACCAGGTAAAACAAGAACAGGGACCAACGAGCTTGATGCTCTGTTTCCCAGGTACAACTGTGTTAATCAAAAGTAACTCCTGCGAAGCAGACAGTAGGTAAAGTCATCTTGTAATCTGACAAAAATCACTAGCTCTGTATCAATACCTTTTAATGAAGAAGCTTACTTTTCTTTAGATTTAGAATTGTCCTCCCTTTATTCTCTCAGCTGGATTTTTAGCTAATTCTTTTCATGCTCTACACAACTGTTCTCTAAGGTAACTTTGTTCATGGCTATTCTGTGCAACTCCGACTTGCTTCCAAAATAATTCTTTTCCACTTGACGTTAATCGTGGCTGTAATTCCTTTAACTAAAGTGACAAGAGCGTTCCCTTTTACATCTCTAAACTTCATAGGTTAACATAAAGTTATATAGTAGCAATTCAGTTGTCAAATTACTGTTACTGATTGCTTTTGTTAAAAAAAAAAAAGAAAAAAAATCGCCAAGTAACAAGTTTCAAAACACCGTTCCCAAGATTAAGTGCGGATTTATCATATTTACTACCAGGGGCTACAACACTGTCTCTCAAGGCAGCGTGCAGGCCAGCTCACGTGAAAGGCAAGAAACTTAGTGTGTGTCTTCCTCTAACCTCCTGCTCCCCCCGCCCCCTCAAAAGAAGCACTGCGGTTGAATCCTGCTCACAGTGTTGATTTTTCGTTTGGTTTTTGTTTAAATATATACCCTATGAGCTACTTAGAGCATACACAAAAGAGTATATTCCACGGGTCACCCCCATCAGGTGGATGCAAATGGATTTCTTCATTCAGAAAAAGAAATCTCTTGGCTATGGAATAAACATCCTTGCTGTATCTTTTCTCCTATACACCCAAAGTTATAACACTACCTCATTTTAGTCGTATCAGATTTACTAATTCTTAAAAAGAGATCACAGAATTGCATCCTCTTAACTAATAGAGGTGATGTGTGCATTTGTAGCAATTAACAGCATTGTAGGAGTTGGCCAGTGAGTTCACAGCAAAGAAAGAAGATTACAACTGGGCATTAAACTAAATCAAACTGGAAGGCAGGGGGGAAGATATCAAATATTAAGATAAGCCCGTAAGACTAGGGAGAGACATTCACTAGATTGCATCTACTGCACTTCTGATTCACTGATTATATCATCTGAGAACTTGAAGGTTTGTCTAACAAAGCTTCTCCAGATAATCCACATAGCAGAATTCATGTCAGGATCTACCAGTTGTTTGAAAATAAAGTATTCTTGACATGAAGCTGTATCTGTTCAGCTCTATCTGTTCAAGTTTTTTTCTTTTAAACTGTCTCAAGCACAGCTGCCTCCTTTTCCTTTTGACATTGCTGCTCCTGGTCATGAGCTTTTGCCCAGCATTTCTCTGCCTCTGCCAGAGCCAGAGATGCCTCCACTATGTGTGAATCCCAGCTCTGCTTTCTGCTGGGAAGTGTATAGCTTTGGCCTCAGCTACCAGAGGTCCAAAAGAGGAGATGGACATTTCTATAACCCAGCCTCATGCACAAGTCAAATACTGAGAAGACATTTCCTAGGCAGTTGTTTAGTTGGGTAGCTTCTTCAAGAAATTCTGAGAGGAACATCTGAGCTGAAACATGCCTGTCATGTCCCCTGCTGTCATGTCCCCTGCATGTCCCCCTCGGGGACAACTGGAACCCTTCGTACGGGCTGCCTCCAAAGTCATTCAGAGCGTTACCGGTGCCCCTGCAACCCCAGAGCAACTGGAACCTTGCAAGACCTAGTCACCTCAGGCACCAGATAAGGCTTAGTACGCTTCAGGCACCAGGAAAGTATCTTTTCTTTTCCCTAGACAGCAGAATAGCTAAATGCAGCATGGTAATTCTGTTAAAGTTAGCTGTCAGTCTTCCAGTGATTTAGAAGCCACCCACTCACACTCATCTGGGTTTTGGGAGGGTTTTGTGTTCGTTTGTGGGGCTTTGGTTCCACGTCCTATTCCCCTCCAATGGACAACCACCCGTTTGTGGGTTGTTGATGGTGTTTTTTGTTTTAAGCAAATCGTCATGGGAAGTTTCCACAAACAAAATAAACACATGTGATTATTTGGCAACCTCAGTGATTGTGCAACTATAGCCACAGCTTCCTAGAAGATATTGATTAATTGCCTACAGAAAGTATTCTGTAGAAGCAAAGCAGCTTTGTAGCAGTTTACTTAAGACAGGAATTGAATCAAGGCCCGCCTGGCCCAAATACGCTCTCTTCAATGTGGAGATCAACAATGAAGACTAGCTTTTAGCAATAAAGGTTTCATTCTGTGAGACAATTCTAGCCATTTGTCATATTCTTGGCCAGGACTTCAGTAAAATTATGTATTTATTTTCTTTTCTTTTTAAATTAAACCATTCAAAACCAAAACCAGATCATTTTCACTAACCTTTCTACTATGCAGGAGAAAAAGGCTGTTGTACGTGTTGGAGACAGTATCCTATTATTAATCAGGCAACGATACTTTCCATTTTAAAATCAAGTAAGCTAAAATTTATGCTCCAAGGATCTTGCACATCACACAAAAAGAGTCTGACGTGAATTACAGGAGACTGTATTCTCTTGTTGTGAGTTAACAGTTAAAAAGGGGTAAGTCATCTAGAATTTGAGGGAAAAACATTGACACAATCCGTATTATTCTATTTCTGCAAAGTAGTATTTTTTTGCCACAGTAATGACTACACATGCTTTCAATAATCTAATTAAATCTTAGAAAATAAAATGGTTACAGAGAGTACAACAGTTCAGCAAAATATGTTACTGCATTATTATTAAAACCAACCACCATAAAAATTAGTAAAAAATATGATTTTAAAACAGCAGCCGGAGATGTGAACAAGTTTGGGTTCCAGTATTTCAGGTACTGTCCAACTCAGTCAGAAACCATCCCGGCCCAAAGCAGCTTAAATTCTATTGAACTCACACAAGTTGTGAAAGGGGTAAAAAAGCCTGAGTGATTGTTCCTCCGCACATCAGTATCAGTGAGAACACGCTACATGAAATACAGGTCTTCTGATATACAATTTGTAGCCCACCTCTTTGTCCAATTTCTTACACATTTCTTAAAAGTAACATCAAAGACAAAAATGTCTGAAAACAGAAACATACATCACTTCCCCTGGAATAAAGAAACGGGACATTCTGCCAAAGTACAATTGAAGGTAACTGCTAAGATTTGTAGGCAATTTAGACAAAGACAGTGAGCAAGTTAAAATTTAAAATTCTTTTTTCTGAGAATCATTTCTATGTAAATACTATAGATGTTACCAACCTTTCTCCTATGTACAAGCTTGCATTGCAGCCAGCTGATGTGAGCCTTGGGCTCTTCATGGATCATGTGGATTTTTGTGTACTGAACTGGACAAATCAGTTTAGATCCATGATGTAGATATCCCATGGCAGTTGAGAGAGGTGGCCAAGGCATGTTTTTCTCTGCATTAAAACTTAACTTTCCGTTAGGAATGCAGAAAACTCCAGTAATAATGCTGCTGCTTATTACAAGACAATAACTCTGCAACTGCAATCACAGAGTACTGTTCTTATGCGTGAACTATTTTCTGCCTCTAGATGATGTCTTTTGGGACACATTTATTCGATTTTTTTAAATGTATATTTAGCTTGATTTTACTGTTGCCATTTCCACTCTCTGGTTCTACGGCTGGACAGATCAATAGCTCTTGCATATGCACTGAAAAAAATATCCCTTCCCCTGCACTGTTTAAAGACAACGGAAACTGAAACACTCATGGGCAGAGTGAGTGTCTCTTTGGGCATTAATTATGAATAGATGAGTGCAGAGCAGAAGAAAGCCAAGATAGAAGACCCAAGTTAAAGATACAGAGACCCAAGTAATTAAATAGCAAGACCATAAATAATATCTATTTTAAGCACTAATCTGACACATTGTTTCTTTCCTTCCCTGTCCCTTCCACGAACACCATTTTGTTTATATGGCAACACCTAATTACCTTACATCCGTAACTCAGCTGATGACTGTAAGGCTCTTTCGCCTTGCACAAACCATGAAGAGACCGAAGAAAGGACGAGCAACACTCCAAGAAAGAGTTATGGGTTAAGATTCCTGCAAGTACACACTCATTCCCCTGATGCAGTGACCATAAAACAAAACAGATGAATGAAGATGACAAATACTGGGCAGAAAACCCAGTGCATCCAGATATACATCTAGGGAAATGCTTTTTACTGTCTAACCAGCACAGCCTTCATCTATGAGAAGCATTTAATAGAAACTCAGCTAAGTGCTAATGAACTGAAAGAGATGAGATCTGATAGAGATAAGCTCTGATACTGAGGGACAAATTCCAACTTTTTGTAGCTCATCAGGGGAGTGAACAAGTTGAGTACCTCTGTTAGGACATCATCAAAAGCAGACAAATATGCCCCACGAGCAGTCTGTAACCACCATTAAGTGCAAGTATTCTTAACAAGTATGTCCTTGCTGAAATTTAGAATAGGTATGCTGGAGGTTAAAAATGTATGTCTCCGGAAAGTCTAGATCATTTTGACCAAAATCACCAACTTAAATTTGTGCATGAATATGCTTAGATCCTGCAAACCCAAATGAGACATAATTCCTCTTCCCTTTTTAGTGCTAGAAAATAGCTGCTGGCAGTATTTCTTCCTCTCCAGCTGGTCCAGGACAGCTTCCCACAAGAAAGAAGAATGTTACCTTTGGTTAGACAGACTCCCATGGGAATGGGACGTGTACTAGACATAATTTAGTACAGCACAGCAGATACAGACAGCAGAGCCAGTTTAGAGCAGTTCGAACTCTATTGGAAGTTGGAACAAAACAGAGTTATCTGTCTTGATGGATAAAGAGATGTTTCATATTCTCTGATGCATCTTCAAAATTGGTAGCAAACTGTCAGCAGTGCAAGGAAAGTCACGACTGGTATTTATTAGTGTCTTGCCCCCGCTTGAAAGAGTCCTGCTTAAAGCAGTCTGTTGATTGAGCAGTGGCTGTACAGCCAGAGCCTTCAGGTGCAAAGGTGAGAAGACCCTGAAAACAATTTTCTCTCAATAAATTTATAGAAATAGCCAGATGGAATACAGCATTGCAAGAGATTCTTCTCAAACTACAATCACCTCTGTCCTATTGTTATAGAATGAGCAGCTAGCAAAGATTAAGTTCTCTACTACTAGCTCTGTGACCTAAATTATAAAGTCACTTATGGATAAGAAAAGAGGTCTAAGACCGAACATTCCAGACTGTATCTGTCACTGAAGGTGTTGCGTGGACAGTAAACTGCACCTTTGACAGAACACCAGGGATCTGAGCCCTAAAAACTAGAGTGGACCCCTAATATTCCTCAATGTGCCCAAGAATGCTTTGGCTGTTGCAGTTAGTGTATGGTATTTGCACAGCCTTAAAGATAGGCAGGAAAGCAGAGTCATCCGCTAAGAACTCTGAAGGGTTCAAAAACCTTTAGAGCTGGAGCATTACTCGCACCCTTCTAGGCAACAGAAAACGCCACATGACGCTCACTCTACAGCACTAAACAGAAACTGTTTCTTTGGCTAAAGTAAGGTATTTGTAATGTTCATCAATGGGTGGGAAGGTGTGAGACACATCTGGAGTTCAAGCAACACCATAACAATGTTGAGGGCATCCCTGAACAGTCAGATACAGGGACATGCATAAGATAAGGATGACACATATTTAGAAGCAGCAATATGGACTCTTCAGTGTGTATCATTACCTTCTTACAGCTCCATTTGAAAAGTCAATCAAGTGTGCCAGTAGGACACAGTTTGCGGGCTAAATACTTAGCCAGTCCCAAGCTCTGGAGGTTGCAGAGAAAGGAGGAGTTTTTGCCTAAGGGTAAAGGAAAAATTAGAAAATGGGAAGAGAACAACCCAGAGGGACAGGTCTATCCCTGACAATAAAATAAGCTTAATTCAAAGAATGTAACTATGATGAGCTTTCTTAACTTCTCTAATAGTTAATGGACCAAAGGAAAAAAAAAAAAAAAAAAAAAAAGACGTCTTACGAGCTGCATGACTATACAGCTGTAACCTCTACAGGTTCTGCCGAGACTAGAAAATCCTAAAAAGTTTTGAGTATTTCTAGTATAAACCACGCAAAGTTTGAACGGAAGTGTAGACTGAAATTCACAGATAGGATAGAAATACTACACACTTTTAGTATACATACTTTGAATTTCTCTCCTAAGTATCCCCATATTTGGTATTCCCTTAGATTCTGTCTTCAATTCAAATCCTCTTCTGTAGGGCAACTACAGTGTTTAGCTAAATAATAGAAGACTATTATTAGGAGAGTGGTAACTACTACTACTAAGTATTTGGTTGCATACCCTTTTTCACAACCATTTTGTCAGTGATCTACAATCAACAAAGGATCTACATGATCCTTTTCTACTGTGTTCTAGTGAAGACATGTTCACATGTGAGGAGAGCAAAATGCTAAGCTGCAACAGAGCTCAACAGAAAACTCTCTTTTCATACAGTCATGCAACTTGTTATTGGATGCATAACAGAAACTAGGAATAAAACACTTCCATAGCAAGGCAGTATTACACTTCTAACTCCCCGCATTTTATTCTGGAATACATTACTGCTATAAATAAAGGAATTCAATAGCTGCAAGCCAACCATCTACTTCAGAAGGCAAGGAATGCTGCCAAGAGAGAATGACGGCAACATTATTCCACCACTGCACTTTCAAAAAACAAGCATCAGAAAATATGAATTAAGCTAAAACACAGCTTTCTCTCCATTACAGCAACATGTGACTTTTTACATAACCTTAATCATCCCATTAACCCTCCTCATCAAAGGAAAGAAAAAAGAAAAGTTGACTCTTGGCTTTGTTTTTTTTTCCCCTTCCTGCTCTGTAAAAGCAGGGGAAGAGGGAAGTGAAACCATCCCGTCCTCTTTCTTTCCCTGCTGACTGGCCTCATGCATTTCAAGCCCTTTCAAGTCATAACCTCTTCTTACAAGCCTCCTTTCTGACTGTGGAAAGCTCAAAAAACACACTTACTCCTCAGACAACAGATGTATGGGAACCTCTTATTTTACACTTACTGAAAATATTTCTCTCCAACTGGATGTTAGATCCAAAGACCCGCTCAGCCCTTTAAAGAGCTAAATTTTACCTACAGAAAATATATTTTGCTACACACAGCACCAAACCAAGACCTTCAGCCCTTTCAGAAGAAAGATACAATTAATAACAGGATAGAGAAGGCTATGACAGTGGAGATGTATTTGAGGCAGAAAAGATCCCATAGTAAGTGCTGTACATTTTGGTTTTCCTTCTTATTGTTAAAAGCTGGTTACTCTCATACCTGCCACTGCTGCTAGTGCTCCACTTGTTTCACCTTGCTTGTATTAGTTTTACTTAGTTGCATTAATTTCCTCACACTTCTTCGTAGCTTCCTAAGTGAAGCAGTGTGACATCAAGCACATGTACCTCATCTATACACTGCCTCCTTGTGACGCAGAAAGAGGCGAGCACCTGGGTCATGATTCTCTTGCTAGGAGAATAATTTTCTACAAGGGCTACAAGTTTTCCTCAACCGCCTGTTTTCAAAGCTATCTAGCTTCCAGTCTTGGATTGTAGCAAATCTTCCACCTAAGTAATTATATGAACAAGAAGACTAAGTTAAGATTCAGTTTTGCTCTAATCGAACAACCATGATAGCTATTCTATTCAGAATGTTACCAAGCATGTAAATTTTAGGTAAGACCACATATAGAAACTCGATACCAAACTCAGCCATGAGAAGAGACCTCTCAACTGTTCTACGTTCTGCTTTGTCTGCTATGGTTACCAACAGCCCATAAACACATCAAAAAAACCATACACAATGAGAACAGCTAATGCTCACAGCAAACCAGAAATAGCAGCATGGGAAACTTAACTTGCAGTTAGTACTTGAAGTGAACTATCAGTAGTGACAATCCGGACCTTCTAAAAACAAAGCAACATAGTTTAGGCTATACAGTCTATTAAAAACAGCAGTAATACAGTACTCAGATCTACATAATCTTCTTGTAGCAAATGTTTAACACAGGACTTGATGACCACTGAAAAAGGTTAGAAAAAAAAGTTTTTTGGACTGGTGCAAAATAACCAGTATTTTCAGAACCGCAGGGGGAAAACTTGATTCACTTTAGTCTACAACACATCAATTTTCCTTTGTTGTTCCTGAACACGTTATATGAAAGGACTTAATTTCAAAAGCTACGTACTTAAGCTAAAATAAAGTTTAAGACTACTACCTCAAAACACGTTCCTTTGTCAAATTTAACATTTTCAGGTTTTCTGCTTATACCTTGTTAGGGGAAAAATGAATCACTCCAAACAAATAAGCAGGAACAGTTTATTGTGACATTGGCAGCTTCACCTTTCTTAAGTAATACTGAATTCTCTAAAAATTCTTTTTTAACCTGCCAATTTAAATATTTCACCTACATCTGCATCATTACTTTATAAAATTTCTTTAATATCTGCATCTTTTCACCCGATTTAACACAAAAACAGAACAACAAACTCTTGGGGAAAAAAAAAAGGAGTTGCATCATGGCAAATGTAATCTTTAATAGAAAGTAAGAAAAACCTCCCTACTGACCTTTATTCAGAATGAGGAAAAAGATAAATATCCACAGCTCTTTCTTCCATTTGGTGGATTTTAAGATCCATCTATGCATGTATAAGCACAGAACACACAGTTTTAGCCACACTGGAACCACCTAAACAGAGATTTTATGTTCCATAGTTTTTACATGCATTCCATCCTTGGTGTGCTGATTATAGTACAAGGATTCTGTTCTTCATCTACAGCAGTTTCAATTTAAGAATACACCAAAAGCCAACTTAGAAAAACATCCATTAGTTGCTAATCGAAAGAATCACAGGAAGGTCTCACAACAGTTTACTAAAACATTAAGGTTTTTTTAAATCACAGTTTTCAAATATAAAAATTGGATTTTCCCTGTAACTGAAATATATTTACAAGAACATTTTGAAAAAAGATGGTCTGTAATTTAGATCTAATCACTGTCATCTGAACCACCTTCAGACCCCTCATCGTTGGATCCTTCTGGTTCAGATTCGTTACCAGATCCTCTGCCAGAACCCTCGTTGTCAGATCCTCTCTCAGAATCTCTGTCTGAGTCAGCACTGCGAGAAGCTGGGCGAGATTCATTTTCTGAACCACCAGAACGACTTCTCCCCGACTGGACAGACTCATTGTCAGACTGCTCCGAATCTGACCGCCTCCTTTTTCTAGCCGACCTGTCACTGTCAGAATCTTCCTCAGATGGGCGGACACTGGATCTCCTTGGACTACCTGCCTCGCTACCAGATTTGTTTCTGTTATCAGAATCACTATCAGAAACAATGCGTTTACTGTGCTGCTGTTCCCCATCATCTGAATCACTGTTGCTATTCCTAGCATGTCTGCAGGGAAAAGAAAAAAAAATCCAGTATTAAAAGATTCTATCCTTAGCTTAAAAATGAAATGAGACACCAGGATTTGAGTAATGCTAGCATTATCAAAATGAGACAAATTAATTTGCAATGGAAAGCCATGTTGTGAGTACAATGAAAGGCTTCTCATTATCTTCACATTATCTCATTATTGACACTGCAGTTTCTCTTAAAAGCATGCGTTTAAACTTTAGTACATACAAAGTTAATTAAGGTTCTTACCCATCATCAGCAATTTTGAGTTTATCCTCATCAGAAGAATCATCACTTGATGAAATGATGGCTTTTGATTTGATCTTTCCTTTCATTGAGGGAGGCAGACGTTCTGGTTTGGGCTGTACAGGGGAAAAAACAAATGGTTGTCCGTTCACGTGTCTGGTTAAAGCATAGTGCCGAAATGCAGAAACATGTATGTTCAGAAAACCAGACATGCTTTTAACAGTTGTTCAGAAGTACATTAGATCAAAATTTTCCATTTACTATCACTTAATTCTAGATGGCTTTGGAAATATCCTTTTCATCCTTGAAGCAGCTATAGCAACAGGGGAGGAGGACAAAAATAACCTCAACGGTAGTTTGCTACAAAAAGTTTTATGCAATTTTCAACCTTAATAGATGTTGTCTAGGGTAATGCTGAACTCCAAATGCCTATTTAGAAAGTGATGCAGTTATTCAGGGTTTAACTTACAGCCTTCTTTTTCTCTGCTTTGGGTGGACGTCGTTTTTTAGGTCTTGGACCATTTTCATGTTCTTCTTCATCGCTCCCCTCCTCTGCCTTCTGGGGTCTTAAACAGAAACATATTTTATATGATGTAAAGCATAACATCAAAAAAACCTTAACACGTGCAAAAATATCAATCTCAAGAAATGTCCAGTTGATCAAATGTTACTCATAATTCTTTTGCAGAGTGGCTGTTTAAGTCTTAAAATCTGCATGCGTAAATAAAAATTAATCATGTGAACTCTTGACAACAGTTCGTATTTTAAACCTTTAAGAAGGACTGCATGAGAATCTATTTAAAAGCTGTACTATTTCTCAGGTGAGTCTAACATTAAAGTATCAATTACCTCCTCCTCTTCTTCTTCTTTCTCTCACCCTCCTCTTCTTCCCCATCTTGTTCGCTACCACTGCCCTTCCTCTTCTTCTTCTTTCTAGACATGGGCAGATCTTCGTCACTGTCATCGTTGACGAACTCATCAAATTCCCCTGCTCCTTTTTTGGAACGCTGTAATAAATAAAAGCTCCACGATATAGCCTATTATTCACCTTCCAGGTAAAACGCTACCAGAAAACAATTCAAAATTGAAACTTTATCTGAACGTGTTTTCAAAGATATGAAAAAATAGACCTTCTTGTGCTAACTTCCCCATAATCTCGAGATTGATGTCATTAAGAAACTGATTGCAAACTGGCACATAACAAAACAATCTTCTTCTGTTATTTTAGCAATTGAATAGAACAGATTTTGGTGCTGCTACCATGCTTGGAACTTTTAAGTATAGCTTCCAATTTTTACATTTGAGTATTAAACCTCAGCAGTTTCACTCAGTGGAGCCTAGGAGCTTGGAATTAAAAACCTGTAGTACTGCAAGAGACCAGATGTCAAAAGGGGAAAATGAAAGACATCTAAAAAAAAAAAATAAAAAGAATTAAAAAATTTCTGTTCTACCCTGCCTCCACCGCCACCACGTTTTTTCTCCTTTGATCCTTCTACTTCACCAGTGAACATCAGAATATTCTTGGTTTTCTCCACATATTGAGCTCTCTGTTCCAGAAGTTTCTTCTGTTCTTCTTTCTCTCTTAGGCGCTTCTCTTCCTGAAACAGAGAAAACTAACCGTTACTACTGTATTTGCAGCATTGCGCTGATTATAATTGCAAATGGATAAATCATTTGCTGACAAAAAACTGGAAAATTGACTTTTGACAGTCGATGTCATATCAGAAGGTCCACATGGTGGGAAAAAAAAAAAGTTTTCTACAAGTCTATGCTGGAGTAGGCAAAAGCCCAAAAGAACCATTGCACCAAGTGCTTCCTCATCCAGCCTGTCAGTACAGAAACTTGATGGCAGACCTTCTGGGGCACAAATTTTATTTCATTATAAAAATAAAAATCTGTTTCTGAGGCTATGGGGAAGAATGAGTGAGTCTGCCAGCACTTACTACAACTAAGAAAAATAGCTACCAGACATTTTATCAGAAATACCAGGTACCACCACAGAGCAATAGGGACATATACATTGTTGATAGGTATACTTTTTAAAAAATATAGTATACAGAATGTAACAGAATAAAACCTGTTCTTTAAGTAGTTTTTGGCGAAGCAGCTCCTTTTCTTGCTCTTGTTTTGCACGCAGCTCCCTCTCTTCTTCATCCTGCTTGCGTGCCCGAGCCACATGATACTGGGCTTGACTCAGTAAGTCAGAGCATTGCCTGTAACATGCAATGTTTTCAAGTAAAGGAAGGTGGCAGGCACATACTACAAGAGGAAACAGTTTTATAACTGGCATGCATCACAACACTACATTCATATCACCAATAAAGAAAAAAAAGCTACTTGAAATAGTACAATAGAAGAGTACTACAGATCTTTGAGTAAACTAAAGCGCTTTCTAGTAAGCTAATTTATCTTTAAATTACCATATAGCATTTCAGAACGTATTGCTTCACACCGAAAATTTAACCAATTCATATACAAAAAACCCCACACAAACATAAAAGGAATCACCCCAGCTAGTCTGGACAGCTTCAGAAGTATGGTTAATAAGAACTTGAAATTATTCACAACATACTAGCAAACCTCATCAGAAAGGTAGGTAGAAATTCTATCTTAAAAAAACCAGTTATGTAAGAGTTAAGGTTGCACAAAGTGTTCAAGTCTCATGAAACATTAAAGCAAGGTGCTTTCAATACTCTCTTAACTAATCTTACAACGACACTTCTTTTACTATTATGATTAAAGTTTTCTTCTCTGTATAAAGTGCTTTAATGATACCCATTCAAGATGTACAGTGCATGATGGCCAACAGACATTATTTGTATATGGCTATGAAAATCTTAGAAGAACGTGCAATAAATGAAACTCAGGGCACACCAACTGAAAACTTAAGAAATAAGCTTACAAGGCAACTGATTTGAATAGGCTTGTGTACAAACTCAGTACCCTGAGCAAAAGCGAAAGCAGACTAGACTCTGCAAAACAAAAATTCTTCATGTTTCAATAACTGACCCATGAACTACCTCAAAAAATCTCCATGAAAGCAAACCTGTTGTTAGATTATTGTTTAAAGTCAAAACAGTGAGAGCTAGAGATGCTGAAATAAATGTCACTGCACTCTCACCAATGGTAAATTTGCCATTAATACAGCTAAAGTTTTGCGGGCTTTGGCTAATGGCAGACATCACATGCGACTTTTAGACTACACAAAAACCTTAGAAAGCAAACACAGGAAAAGAATGAAACAGCACAGGGAGTAACCCTGCACTTGTATTTCTACTGCTCTAAGAAACTGTTAGTTGAAATTTTGGAATCCAGTTTTATTACGAAAAAACAAGACAAAAAGATTCCACTTGGATTTGTTTGTGTGTTTGTGTTTTGCAGTTGATTTCTTTTTTTTTTTACCTGGCTTCCGTAGCAGCAAGCGCCAAGTCAAATCTCATCTTATCACCTACTTTACTCAAGTAACTGAAGTACCTGGAGGAAAAAACAACAAAGAAAACAAAGCAAAACCGGCATTACTTACATATTTATTATAGTTTTGCCTTAAAACAAAGCATTTACTCCTGAATTACAATCCTATAAAACTCAACAGATGAGTAAACCTCACCAATTTTCTTGGTGTGCAGCCCCTTTTAATACAACAGTATAAAAGTACATTGAGAGTTCTCCAAATTTCAAACTTTCTAAAACCACTCTAGAGTGGAACAAAAACCCAGAAAAAGTCTGAAGAGAATTCTAAGATTTCATTTACTGGCTTCTAGCAATAAGTACATTGCTGACTCCAGTAGATTTATTTCTTATCTGTCACAGCTTAAGTGCTTGAAACCAGCATAAGAAAAGGAAGGAAAACTTATTTTCTAAAAATCCTTCCAGAACAGCCTCCTTGAACCTAGGTGACAGGCCCTTGCGAATACAACATACCTTCAGGTAGATGGGTAAGCTATGATGATCAGTGTTTCGAAAACAGTTTCTCCAAGTCATTTAAAGGATATCGACTTTGTAACTTTCAACGTTGCCACAGTTTCTTCCCATATGCCAGAGACATTTTAAATTATGCGGTTTTGTGCTGGATTGACCTCAAATTCTTGTGAATACGAAAAAAGCAATTCCTTGCTCAAGTTTTAGATTATGGAAAATATTTTCCAACATGTGACAGGCATCTGAATTTTTAGTTAACGGGTATAAAATAAAAGGTTTTCACGCAACTTTCTCAAGACAATAAATAACAATCTTCTAACTGAATTTAACTTACAATTTGTGTTTCAACGTTTAGTTTGCATTATATAAAGCACTAGAATTGTGAAATGTTTATTTGTATGAAAGACTTGCTTTAGTTGACAAAATTATCAAAAGGCAACATCTATCCTTCACATCACACAATTTTTTACGAGAACTGAAAGATCTGAAGCGCACTTAAGAACTGCTTCTGTTCTTAAACCATGAGAGTGCTTAGGCTTTACTTGCCAACAGAAGGGCACAATTAGTTTTCAAGGACTACCGGTCATTAAAACTAGGCTCATATAATATAAATAGATTTGCTTTTGAGACTTATAGGTTGTTTTTAAAGAAACAGTCAAAAAAGTAATAAATTTGGAGAATAATTTCAACATTTTTTTTCAACTATGCTCTTCCAGGACAACGTGCATCTTGGTCATAGTAATACAAAACACTTTAAGAAACAGATATTGGCCACTTGGCCAAATAGAACCAGCTCTCGAGCAAAGTCTGAATATGTAATTGTGCAAGGCCCGATCCTTGTTTTCCTGCTAGAAACTCTAGAAATACATACAGTGTTTCCTAGGAGATGATTGCTCATTCTTCTAATGAGATTCATGACCTGTACTGCAAATTTACTGTAAGGGAACAACAAAATAGATTATAATAACTAGAAATAAGTCAGCTTTACCTGTGGGCTAGCTCCAGTTCTTTCACAGCGTTAAGCACCTCCTTTAGATTGCTTTTTTCATCTTTCAGGACAGAGGTAGCTAGTCTTTGTAGCACTAAAGCCACATTAAACATAAGGACTGTGTCACTTGGCGCTACATGCCTGGCCTGTAAATAAAAAGCATGTTTTTAAGATATGCTACAATGTGATATAGAGGTATACGGAAGTGACATACAGAGAATAAGTACCATTATTTCAATCCCAGACTACTGAATTTAGAGAGACAAGCATGCATCAACTTACAGTAATTTTATTCTGTAATATATGATGTTTTATATTTGTACCTTTAACAAAGTCTGTTTGCATTCCTGTAATTTGCCACATTTGAAGAGCGCCCGGGCCAAATACAACAATACTTCAGTATTTTGATGCTTATAGAACTTTCTGAGGCAGTTTTCATACTGAAATGGAAAAAAAAAAATCAAATGAAGATGTGATAATGGTTAGTTCTTTCCGTTCGTTAACTCTAGCAAATGTTTCTATTCCTAAAAAGCATTACTGCCAACATGCCTTTTGTTTTTTAAAGAAGTGTGTCATGCTACATGGATGTCTCCTTCTCACTAATCAGAAAATTCTTTCTGCTATTCCGTAGAAAGTACCTGTTTTTTCTGGAAACTGACAGCAGTCCAGGAGGCTCGGTAGGTCTTAAAATACAACAGAATACTTCGCAAGTACCATCTATTTTAACCAAGTCCAACAAACATGACTCACTTTACAAACATTCCATTATTCTCCACAGTAGGGGGGAATCTATTTTCTTTATTCATACAAGATATTTTATAAATGGCAATATATTTAATGTATATCTGATGTATATATAATGCAATTAGTTAAAAAAATCCACATCTTTCAGGTAACTCAATGTTAAATTTGTTCTGCCCATCTAGCTGAATAACTTGGCACACCAAGGGATATCTGGTTGTTCTAAAGTGTAAAAGAAGACTTGTTACTATAGGTTTTGTCGGTCTAGAATTAAAGCTTCAAACAGTTATAAAACTTATCCTTTTCAGTAATGAGCGCCTTTTGTTTGACATACCCTTTTCTCAAGGAATCATTCACCCTTTCTAAACCTCCAAAATAATAAGAAATACAAAGTAATTTTTATTTCCAGCTCAAATACAGAAAGTGCCCTGAATTGTAATGCCTGAAGTCACTACTCTTGGATTGCACTGTGTTGTGAGCACCCAATTTTCACTCACCTTTAGAGTCAAAGATTTTGTATTTAATTTAAGTCTGTCTTGGATTTGTATGCTTTATGGTAACGAACTCACTAGAATAATTGTTGTGGCTGAAGTAAGCTAGGCTATTAAATTCAATTTTTTACCCTTTGAGCCCAATATCACGTATTTCAGACTGTGGCCTGTCCCAACTGCGTAGCAGAATCCAGGAAACATTAAAACACCTCAGTAAATAAACACATTTCTACTTAGATATATTAGCAAATGAGCACAATATTTTTCTGACAAATCAAAAGGTGAAAATGATACCCAGTTTCCCACTGTAATTCACTGCTTAAACAATTGCTGAAATTAGATTTTCATTAGGCTTTTTGTCAATAAAAACAGCTGTTAAAGAAACCAGACTCCATTCAAAACAACAGAATGAATCTGATTGTGCTACCAAAGCTTGTTAACCGTAGTTCACCGGAGGACAGCAACTACTGAGGTCTTGATCAGGTAAGAAAGGCCCAGTATCTCTTCCTTATAACCATCACAAGTAGCTCTGAATTAAGTATTTTTGAGCCTCAATGTGGACTCGATCATAAGGAAACAAGTTTGTTCTGAGCTTCTGCCCTGTCCAACGTATGCTTCCTTTTTTCTTAAGCTTACTTGTATGTTTTTAATCAACTGAGGCAATTTAGTTAGAATAGTTTGATACTTGGAAGTTAGCTTGCTTGAGCAGGTTGAAGCAGACGACCTCCAACATGAATTACCTTGCGATGTTAACCATGGTGATCATGGCATAGTCAGCTTTTCAGACAGCTCTAATTGTTATTCATGCAATCATTTGCGAGAACAAAAATAGGAAGTGTTGCTATTAAAAAAATCCCAGCACCAAATTGCATTTACTTACTTCAGTAACATCTAAATGTAAATTGCATACAGTAACTACAGTGACTGAAACCTCTCTGATTAAAAATTAATTCCAAGACCAAAATTCTAACCCAATTATGTTTTAATTCTGCTACCAAAAAAA
>VYZM01021948.1:5057-18760 GCA_013398915.1 Dromas ardeola | reverse complement strand
AAAAAAAGTGTACAAGTTGGTAGGTGCTTTGTTACCCTTTACCCACACTTCGCAGTTTGTTTTTAAATCTAGATTTGACAGCCAACAGCATGCTAGAAAGAGACCTATAACTTCTTAAAATATTATTCAGAAACTTTTCCAGCTGCTATGACAGCAGAGAAGCATCCAGAAGTCATCTACCCCAACACATTATGTAGTTCAATTTAGAGATGTTACCATCTGCACAGCACTGATGTACTGTTTCTGTTCTACGTAGATATGTGCCAAATTCAGCCACACATCACTGATATCTGCTGTTGCCTCTCTCACTTGGGCAAAAACATCACGAGCTTCACGGAAATATCCTTTATGCGCCAAGACAGCTCCTAAGGGGAAAGTAATATGTACAGCGTAAGCTTCCAGGTTCATGTACTATGTACTCCTACCAAAGAAAACAAAAGACTGCCTGACTAAAGTTCCCCATCAAAATCTAAGTGACACAGCTGCCACATGAAAGCTATTCTTTCCTGTGCTCTAGTACACAGCGTTCAGGCCCTGCAAACCAATTCTATATTCAAGCATGAAAGGAAAATCAGAGTCTAATATTCACCTATGCCATTAGCAGCATATAAATTCTTTGGATCATTTCTGAGTACTTGCTTGTAGATTGCTAATGCACGGTCTTGGTGACGCTTCTCCTGCAGAAATAAATATTCCCATTGATCACTCATTTCTATAATGGGGTATGAAAACATCTATCCGTAAGTTTTACGGGCTATAAGATGCCAAATAGGCATCAAGAAAAGGCTCTAAGTAGCTAACAGCAAACAAAAATTAAATAAATAAAACTGCACACAGGGCAGGCAGATGCTCATTACCTTTTCTCTGTCTCTTGTGGGTTGATGTAGAGTCTGCAACCAGACATTGCCAAGAGCCAGCATGGAATAAGTATCATTTTGTGTGGAGGGCTGCTTCAATATTCTTTCAAATTTCTTCTGTCCTGGACCCCACTCTTGTTTAGCCAAATGAAGATTGCCAATCAGAGACCAAGCATCTGGATGGTCCTAAATAAGGATTCACTGTAACTTGCAAAAGTACTGTTTTTTCCCTTGCAAGGTTACTTTTCCAAGTATAAAATGCTATTTTTCTTGATTAGGATTACATATTTAAAAAAACCCCAACAACCAACAAACAAAACACACAGAGAGCAGATTACGGTAGTTCTCTCTTCTTCCCCTAGTTTATGAAAACAAACAAAATAAAAATGCAACAAAAGGAAAATAAGATTTTAAGCTACGTTAGTATTTCAAGTGGTTTAACTTTAAACACTTAAAGGTTTACAAACCTGATTTATCTGAAGTGCTTCTTTAAACCAATCAGAAGCCTCATAAAAATTTCCTTTATCCCTAGCCATAGCTCCCAAGCGCAAGTAGCCTAAAAATAAAAATACAAAATAAAATAAAAAAACAGCAAACAGGTTAAAGTCACCTCAAAGAAAATACTGGCCAGTCATGAATGTCAAAAACAACCCTTTCCTTGATCTAAGGACAGCAAACATTAAGACACCTTTCATATTCTATTCACAATGAGACACACCATGTGAAGAGAAATGTCTGTCCACAATGGTTATACAGAAACTGCAGATTTCTAACAGTTAAAGTAATGTAAATGTCTTTAATTGGTTTCATAAATTAAAGATAATTGAGAAACCTCAAACAAAGAAGGATAAATCAGTTACATAATACTTGTCCCTCCACTTCAAACAGTTCTGTCTCCGCAAGCTTTGGGAAGAGTATCAGTTAGCAGGTGACAATGGAGAACAAGCAGGGAAAAGGCTACAGATTAGGCTGGGGCACGCTGTGTGCTGCAGCTTGCTGAGCAAGGGCTACCACCTCACCTTTACAGCAAATATCACAGGTCAGCTACTTAAAAAATAGGATGTCCCATAGAAGTTGTGCTAACACCCTCAACAGCCCTTCTTCCCTGGTGGAAGGCCAAGGTCCAATATGAAGTGATTGTCCCAAAGGGTTTCTATTCCCACCCACATCAGCAGAGCTGCAGAACTTGGGCATATCAAGTGAATGGCCCTGATTGCACTTAAGTGCTGAGATGCTAAGGCTCTGGTGGGGAGCAACTAGGCAAAGGCATGCAAGTCTAGATAAGTTAATTTTGCTAGATTTTTGGAGTACAGCATAATTTACCAATAATGAGAAGGCTTATGAGAAGGCTTAAAGCTGTGGATTGGACTATAAGGATGATGCAGGCCTTGAAAAAAAAAAACATAGGTGAAATAGTGGACAGGTAAGTAGGCCCCAAAACTACTACGAAAAGTGAAGACAGATACAATGAGACCAGAACACACTGTAAATGGGAAGGGTTTTGGTATTATAACGACAACTGTGGAACTGAAATACCAAATGTTTCTTACAATCAACGTAATTAGGATGTTCTCTTAAAATGTTTTTATACAGCTTTTCCGCTTCATGAAATTCACACATCGCCTCATATAGCCTGGCAAGGTTATAGGACGTTGTTACAGAGATAGCATTGTAATAATGCTCATCATGTTCAGCTTCTGCTTTTGCACGATCCAGTGATGCCAAAAAATATTTCTAAAGTAAAAAAAGAAAAAAGGAATAAAGCACTCCAGAATATTCTTAAAGAAAGACTTCTGGGTGATCAAGAAACTCAATTCAAACTTTGAGTAATTACATACCTTTGCTTCTCCCAGGTTTCCCAGCCTGAAGTGCAGAGCACCCACATTATTCAAAATCTCTGGTGGGACATCAGCCTGTACTTTCTCTTGCAGAATGCGTGTGGCTGTACCATAGGCTGACAGTGCACCCTTTACAAACAAAGGGAAAGTGGATGAAAGAAATAAGAGAATGAGCTCTATGCTCTTATGAAAAGCACACACATAATCCCCCAAGTGTATATTAATACCTGTATATCAGTCTGTTCTAGAATTTGGGCTAGCTCAATCCATGCCTCTACATCATCAGGATATTGCTCTGTGACTTTCTTTAGATGTCCCTGAAAACCAGCAGAAGATAATTATGCCTCTTTGTGAGCACACAAACTGTTTAAAAAAAATATAAATAAAAATCAAAAGAAAGAGTGAAGGTATTAATCTTAACACTAGAAAGATATACCATACTGCAAAAGAAAACATCCTAAACATCTGTGCAATTTGGTCACAAAAAACATTGCATTAGTTTCCTTCCTTCATTATTGTACTTTTCTGTAGAACATAACACCTGCTTAAAGAGAAGCAGAAACTATTACACCAATATTGAGAAGCTAGAAAAAAGTGACATCTAACATTTTTTGCATTTATTTACCCAACATTAGATTTAAAACCCCTTTCATTTAAAAAAAGCCTAACATTGTCCTTCCAGATAAGCTAAGAGAAGTGTTTTCTGGAAATCACTAGCTAACTTACCATCTTCAGAGAACTTTAACATATATGGGAAGAATTCTGCCCTTTTCATAGTACCAAATACAAACATGAGGCTGGGGCTCCTCTAAATTCCTGGACTTGCTTTAGCCAGAGTCCAGTAGGACTCTCAGTTCTGTCCAGAAGTTGTGACTCTCCACGGTTAGGAGGATCTCCCATGACGGCAAGTATAAAATATTAGATACCTACGGCGGAGTAACCCTGAGTTTTATGCAACTTAAGTTACGGTCTGATTTTCAAGTTCTACTATTGTATGTAAAAGTACGATATGGGCAGAAGCAAAACTCACCTTTGCAATATCCCGTTTCTCCTGGTCTTCTGAAGCAGCATAAAGAGATCCAAGGATTTTCATAGTCTCGTAATTGTTAGGATAGGCTTTCAAAACTTTTTCAAAGCATTGTGATGCATTCTCTTTGTCCCCTCGATAAATGTACATTTGGCCCAAACCAAAAAATGGAAGTACAAAAGAAGATGAGGCAAACTGAGTGGCCTGGTAATAATACTGGAAAGCCTGATCATAATCCTCCTAATTAAAAAGAAGTAAATAAAGAACAGGTAGTGTTTTCACAGGTAAGCTTTTTATGAGCTTTTATAACACAGATTTTTAAGTGTAATCTCAAAGGGGGCTTTTAAAAGCTGCCCTACCTGTACATGAAAAGACCTAGCCAGCTGATAACAACTCTCTGCCTGCATTGCTTCAACTTCGGTATTATGGAAAGCATGAAGAGCCAGGTGTTGTACTTTACCATAGTCCTGAAAAAAAAGGAAGTTAAATGAAATTTGAAAGCCTTCACTTTATTTATGGTCAAGTGATTTATTATTCAAACAAGGACACATGGAAAATACAAAAAAGCTTTAGCTGACTAAATTAATAACAACAGCTTTAGTTTTAGTGGTTACTGGTCTTTTCCCTATTTCATATTTTAAAGCATGGAAGAGGTGGGAGAGGGAAAGAAAAACCAAAACAAAAAACCCTTCGGGCCACAAAGGTGACCTTGACTTAAGAAATACATGTACCTTTTCTCAGCTTTCTTGAGGAAAGTTCATACAAAAACTTTACACTTGTCCATCTAGATTAACAGTTCCACATTAGGCACCACTTAGCCCAATGAAATGAGACTGAATCTAACACCAGAATCCTTGCTGTTCAGAGATTACTCAAGTATTTAACTGTAAAATTCCATAGACCTCTTACCTTCTTGAAGAAGAAGTGATTAGCCAAGTGATTCAAAACCATTGGATTACTGGGATCAATTGTGTAAGCCCTAGAGAGGAGTTGAACACCGTTCTTGATGGAATCAGCCTAAATGAAACATAGAAAGGTATCAGTAGCGACTCAATAGCTGTATCTTATTTATACCTTCAAAACTATACTTCAGTCTAGGCTGCTGTAGGAACTCTGACAAAACCTTGCTGGGCTCACAGAAAAAAAGTAAATTCAGCTTCTAGTGTTTCTCCCTGCAGCATACAGACGGAAAATGTGAAATGAAGCCACCACACAGGCATGGAGAAAGCCAGAGCAGGACTTTCAAGGAAAAAAAAAAAAAAAATACTTGGTGTCCTTTGACATTTCACACTCACACCCTGATAGCCTTCCGTCTACTGTTCAATGTCCCCAGTTCCTGTTTGGTTTACTTTTCAACCTTTTACATAATTCGTTCAACAGTGAAATGAAAGTATTCTCACGTTCACTTTCTAAGTAAGAATTTCAGATGTTGAATTAAGAGCTACTAGAACTTAAGTTCTAATTAAAAAAATGGTAGGAGTTTGTGGTGTTTACATAGGGAAGTCATTATGTCAACTTACTCTTTTCTAAAGAAATTTTACAGTTCAAAGAAATTTTTACATGAGTACAAATTTAGACTTACCTACAAGTTCAAATCCATAACTGATAAAATAATTGCTATTTATTTCAGACACCCATGAGATCCATATTACAAGCATGTCAACTTAAATCTGTATTTATTTCTGAACAGAAACACCACAAAGAGCATCTAGTAATCATTTAACACCTGTTCTTTACTTTGCAATTATTACCAGCAGAACGCTATCTTATTGAACAGATTAGGTTTTAGGAGGTTGAGACAAGATGAAGCCCAATAGGCAGATAAAAAAACATAATTTCAGTTTGAAAAGGCACTATCTTTCCAAACGTAGCATAACAATATACATAGCATAACAATTGATTAGGAGATATCGAATAGTTCTTGGTTTAATTTTCAAAGGCAAAGAGGGTTTATAGTCACACTATGTATATGTCTATGTTCTCTGATAACTTGAGTTTCATGTCCAATTTCAACCAAATCCAATACATGGATAGAGGTCTCAAAGCTCCTAAGCACCTTCATTAAAGAAAATCAGAGATAAGACAGACCTCAGCGTGAGCATAGTGTAATCTCAACCCTGATTTGACATCAGGACATATTCTAGGAGGGAGAAACATTAGAAATATATAAGCACAGAAAAGACGTCTGTTAGTAGTTTGCAACTCAGAGAGAATCTTTTCCACAGAGAAAGTGTTTTCCCTCCCCCATGCCAACTCTTCGGTGTCATACTAACTTTGCAGTGCGAGTTGTGAAAAAAGTTTGAAGTAAAGCACAGACAATAAATTTCTTATAAAAAACCAAAAACCGCATTTGAGTGGGTCAGCTTTTCATTACAGCTTTTCAAGCTTAAGGTCAGTGGGCTCATCCCTTAACTTCAGTCAAAAGACCTTCAGGGGGGAAAAAAAAAAAAAAGAGACAGATACCAAGCTTCATTAGTTTCTCACCCATGGAATTATTTATTAAAATTCGACTTCAAAATATTTTTGGTTGTCTCTATAGTTTTAGAAATGAAAACTCTCGTGCCCACATTTTTCGGGATTCTGCAGACTTTCGGAAGTCTTAACAGTTATTTTTTTTCCCACGACATAGTAAACTAAGGAATTTTCAGACATTCTGTGCTACCAAAAGATCTTTCTAGGGAGCTACATGTTCTACAGATAGCATAACACTAAGTTTTAGCAACATACAATTATGTAACAATTTTTAAATTTATTTTTTTTAAAAACACTTAAAGGTTCCATCCTCCAGTGATAAGCTTCCTTAGCATGGATTAACCACCTCAGATCTTATGATCCCAATTAAGCTATATAAGCGTATGTATTTTTCTAGTGATACAACATCTAGAGAGGGAAGATCACCACTTTATCATAGTTTGATCAGCCTAGTTAAAATTCATTCTTGCGCACTTTTTGTTTTACCATGTGGTATGCATGCAAAGGTAGCCTGAATACAACTTTAACACTTATTTTAAAGTTTATGTTCCTTAAAGCCCAGGCCTAATCACCTGGGACTACGTCTTTTACCTTGACCTTCCTGCAAGCATGATGCTCTTTAAAAAAAAAAAAATTCCTGATGCGCTGGAGCAGAGCTGCCATTGCAAGTGAGGACTCCAAGTATTTGAGGACTTTCAGAGCATCCCGGGTACCAATTGATTTAGTTAACCTTCACAGAGTCACAAATGACTTGTAAGGCTTGCTATTATACATATTATAACAATTGCTCATTAAAGAAAGACTTTGAAACCAGCACTTTTTGTTTTTTTCAGGTGATTGGACATGCATTTACATGTCTCATCAGAGATTTTTATTGTTTTAATTAAAATAGTTAACCCAGCACTGTTTTTCTGTACTTAACACGTCTATAAACAACAGACTTGAAGATGGTTAACAACAGGAGAAAGTTACTCAGAATGTGCTGCTCACATCACAAGTACATATCTATAACATCATTCAATAGTGACACAGATTTAAAATTATTTAACCACAAAAGTTATTACCCCTTTTAAAAAACGGACTACCTTTCAAAGGATAAAAAGTTTGCTTTTTCAGATAAGAAGAAAGTAAAGTGAGTATGGGTTATTGTTAAGTCAGACCCACCTCTTTATTATTGAGTTCCAGAACAGCCAGTCCAACCAAAGCTCCTACGCATTTTGAATTTAGCTCCAGAGCCCTGCTGAACGCTAAGCGAGCTTTTTCCAACTTGTTCAGTTTCACGAAGCAGTGGCCCATACCTAATCGAACCTCGGCTAGAGAACAAGATGACACCATTCAGAATCCCAAAATCTCAAGTTTATGACTTTTTTTATATTCTGGACAACAATTAAAGTGAAAGCAGAATTTTAAACATTTCTTTTAAGCCTGTAAAGCCATCTGAAGATTTGATGTTTTTAAAGGCAGCCTCCCACACTTGACAGCAAAACAACTTTAACAGATCAGTAAGACTTTATTTCTCCATACACCCCAGAACATTGGTCTATATCTCCAAAAGACTCTGATACTAAAAAAATTAAAAATTGCTTCTATGGAAATGTATTTAAAAATAATAGAGAAAAGCATTAAATAATTGCCAGATGAACAGGCTAGAAATTTCTTAGGTAGGGTAAATTCACCAGAGACTAGTAGGCCTTCAGAAAACACAGACCAATAAACAAGGTAGCTAGACATTTCTCCTCAAATGATCAACTGATTCACTGCTAAGAAAATGCTATTTATCATCCTCTAACTTCCATGATCTAACACAGCGAATTTACATTGTGTCTGTGTGAAAAAGGGGAGTGAATGAAAGATGTCTGTTTAGAAGTGAGGCTTGCATTTCTAAAGCCACTTTTGCAGCAATGATTCTTATGCTAAACCAGACTACAGAATACATACCAACTTTGTAATAAATTCTTTTTGAGGTAGGTTATGGCAAAGTATAGCACATCTCTCAAGAGACTTTACAGTATTTATGATCCTAATGCAAATACTCTGAACCAATCTCTCTAAATCACATTCATCACTTTCATAGTCATTACCAATAGCTTTCCCAGATTTTTCCATTAAGAAAATCATACAACACCAGGAAAACGCATACAATGCACTATAGGTAGAATTTTACTTTTCGTGTCTTGTTTCATTATTAATGTTAATAGATCATTTTCTTAACCCTTATTCCAAGAGCTCACAGACAGGTTCTGCAAAAGTCTTGAACAGTTCCCCCACTCCCCAAAAAATTATAACTTCTCTTACATGCAATTTCTCATTTTCTAGTAGCTCTTTAAAAGGTAATAATGAGCAAAAAAAAAGAAAGTATTTTCCTAAACACAATTTCCTTCTCTAACAATTAAGGAACACTTCAAGTCAACAAACACCTGAACTCCTCTATGATGAGAGCTGGGTTTTTTTTGACAGATACAGATCACAAAAAAGCCCTTAGGTATTTGAATCAGGAAGACTTGAGTTAGTTTGCAAGCACAGCAAATACTTCCACTAGCAAACACTTTCTGTTGTACCTGGGCAACCTGGATTGGTACGCAATGCTTTCTTGTAGTAGGCAAGGGCTCCTCTATAATCTTTCTTGTTGAAAGAAATGCATGCTTTACCTGTTGTAACATACCAGTTATGAATAAATCAGAAACATAAACAAAGCAGTTATAAAACAGAAGCTCGTAAGTAGTAATTGGTAAACTTGTGCTGTGCTGATTTTCAAAAGTTACACTTAAAAACTAAACAGAAAATTCAGACAACTACAACTTTTGCTATCTGTGATGATGTCAAGTATATGGAAAATAAAAAAATCAAACATGGAAACACAGTAAATTTACATTTTCATGGTCTTCTGCAGAAACTTAATTCTTTCCTGGTCCAGAGGAAAGACACTTACTACGACTAGATTAACTGGCGAACAAATTAAAATACAGGTGTTACAGCCCACTGACCCCTTACTACTAGTACCATCACCTCTGACAGAGTATACAGCTTCATTGGCATCATCAGGGAAATGTAAGTAGTTGGACTGGATGCATGCCTACGGGTCTCAGAAGAGGCTAGCTAGCGTTGTATTCTTTCCCAGCTCTTTCACCTATGTCTACTTTCCAAGTTTTAAGTAATCTGTCGTGTGTTTCTGATCAAAAGTACACGCTTCTTTATCACATTCTTTCTCTCTATTCATATATGTACCCTCTTCTTAAGCACATAATTCATTCCAAAATTCAACTATAGAGACCAGGTTTTCACACAAATACCCATAAACTCATACCAAGAAGGGCAGGAATATTATTCGGAGACTGGTTGAGCACGAAGTGGAATTGTGCATCAGCTTGGTCCATCTTGTCACCTTCAAGGAGACAAAAGCAGGCTCTTCCCAACAAGTGATTCTAGATAAGGAGAAAAAATTTTCGAAACATTTATCTTTGTAAAATAGGAAGATCAGACTACGTGAAAGATTAACCGGCTTTGCTATAAGGCTTTCTACAATTAATTTATTTCTCTTGCATCATGAAGAAAAATAAAACAAAAAGGGTCTTTATCATACACTTCTAAAGTTCACATATTATCAAGCAAGAGAGTAACAACCAATCTTTCCTTCCCAACCCCCAAAAGTTAACTGACATAGTTCTATCAGGTGTCCCAAGCTAGAGATAATTATTTCTGGTGGCACCACACACGTTTCAGACAGTTACAAAGTTTGCTTACATGCACTACACTAACAGACTTTAAAGCCTGAGCAGTTTCTACCTTCCCTTCAGTGAATCAGTACTTGTTTTCTTTCCTATCACTAAATAATTTACAAATATGGATTTTTGAACAGATTTTGGTTTTACCTGATCGTACATAATAATTTTGTCAGCCATAGTATACAACAAAGTAGCTTGCGTAATGAGCTCCTTCTTGTTATCTTTGTTCTTCTCCTTTCGAGCCTGCTGTACATAGTACGCTGCCAGAGTATCCAGACACGTCATCTGATCTTTTTCATGGTCTCTATAGTCCAGGTTACCATCTATGCGGGCAGCTTCCAACAGCTTCACAAAGTCTTCTGTTTTTCCTTGTTTGTAGTATTCCAACTATAAAACATACAGTTTTAACAGACTATACTACCCCAGCAAGTAAGTAACATATCATGTTGATGCTTTAGGTGTCCCAAATTAGTATTTTTACATTAAAACACAAGTCTTAGAGCTATTTATAAGTGAAGAATCAATTGTTTTTCCTCTGAACTTCTTTAACTATTTGCACATTTCACCATATTTTCTATAGTATAGATACTGCCCCCTCATTTTTTATGACGTGCATAATCAAAGGCACAAACCAGGAAAACTATGGATTGAGAAAAAAAATATTCTTAGAAAGCAGGCCTCTAGCAGTACTGTTTAATGAAAAAACTACTAAATTAAAACCTTAATATGCACAACAAGATGACCAGGAGCCAGCAATGTGCCCTTATGGCCAAGAAGGCCAATGGCATCCTGGGGTGCATCAAGAAGAGTGTGGCCAGCAGGTCGAGGGAGGTCATCCTCCCCCTCTACTCTGCCTTGGTGAGGCCACACCTGGAGTGCTGTGTCCAGTTCTGGGCTCCCCAGCTCAAGAAGGACAGGGAACTGCTGGAGAGGGTGCAGCACAGGGCTACAAAGATAATTAGTGGATTGGAACACCTCTCTTATGAGGAAAGACTGAGGGAATTGGGTCTCTTCAGTCTGGAAAAAAAGACGACTGTGGGGGGATCTTATCAACACTTATAAATACTTAAAGGATGGGTGTCAGGAGGATGGGGCCAGGCTCTTTTCAGTGGTGCCCAGTGACAGGACGAGAGGTAATGGGCACAAACTTGAGTATAGAAGTTCCACCTAAACATGAGGAGGAACTTCTTTACTTTGAGGGTGGCAGAGCACTGGAACAGGCTGCCCAGAGAGATGGTGGAGTCTCCGTCTCTGGAGACATTCAAAACCTGCCTGAAGGCTTTCCTGTGCAACCTGCTCTAGGTGACCCTGCTCCGGCAGGGGGGTTGGACTAGATGATCTCCAGAGGTCCCTTCCAACCCTACCGTACTGTGATTCTGTGATATGTCAAATCATAAATATCTGGTCTAGAATCAGTGACTGAATAAGCCCATTAAGTTCCTGTTCAGAATTCAGTTATCCCTGGTCATGAAAGTAAGGAAGTGGAAATTATTATTTGATTATCTCAATAGAATATTTAAATATACAGCTTGTATAGACACTAACCGCTAAGGCAATCCATATGTGCAGTTGAGTGTGTTCCTGTTTCAGTATACTTATAACTTCATCACCCTCAGGTAACTGATCGAAGTCAAGCTCAATCACCTAGAATCAAACAATATCAATTTTATTTTCACAAAACATGAACAATGTTACCTATCATTGAGGTCAAAGGAAGCTGGACATTTCAGAGCACAAAACATAATAATTTGTGTTTAAACGAGGTTATGGACAAAGAAAGATGTGATAATGTATTGTATTCTGTACAAGACAAAGTGATGGTCTCTCACAAATATTAGGGAAAAGGCAGCCCAGTGTTTGAAATATTAGTCAGGGAGAATAAGCAGAGATGCTAACTCAACTTTTTTCACTATAGACTTCAGGCTTAGAATTTCTACAGTTCAGCTAATAAGCAACTTGATTGCACACTGTTGGATTTCTAAAACTTTTCGTACAGGTAATTCAAAGACCTAGGATACAGTAAAAATCTTCCAAGTAATCAGGTGTCAGAGAATCAATACCTAAAACTTATTTCAGAGCCCTCAAAATTAGTAAAGTCATCTTTATGCCCAAGAAAATTATGAGATTATTGAAGTGTCAAACATTATAAAAAACGGACTAAATTTCTGAACATTAACAACCGTAGTCATCATGAGCAAATGACATCATCTTTTCATCACGCAAGCATTATTTTGTAAGTACTATTTTCCCATGTTGATCTAGTCTTCTGATACAGAAAGTGAAGAAAAAGGAACAGATACTCCCAAGGTGGGATGTTTGGGAACACAATTTAACTGCCTGTTAGTTCACTTGCTACTCAGTCATGCTGCCTTTAATATTAGTCATCTATGTTACAATTTAATTTTACAGCAAGGAAGAGGTGCAGTTGTTGTACCCAGGCTTATACCCTGATTACCAATGCAGGCACTCTTTCTCTGAAGACTGGATGAGAACAATCCGGTTTATAAGGGCTGTAGTCTTGACTACGCAGAACTTGAGAGTACCAGCAAAAACACTTCTGCTACTATTGTTATTTTTAGTTTTAGTCTGTCTTCCACAGTACCTCCTGTTTGACAAATAATGATGTTTTTAAATTTGGGCAACCCTCATCTACAAACCAAAATAGTTATTAATGAGAAATGGGTATTACCAACACAGCAAATAAATACGGAAGTCAAAAAGGGCAATAAAAAAAAAAATAAAATGCATTTTATAGCAATCCTTAGTGATTAATTTAGAACTTCAGGATCCAAGTAGTCCTAGCCGTGACTTGAACGGCAGCACCGACCGCTCATGTTGACACCTCAGACAGAAGTTTCCGTCAGAGAAAAATACGCCCTCCAATGTGTAACCTCCAGAGAGCAGAGCAACTTTTGCGAGACTTAAAAACTCGATGGCAGTCATACGGCAATTTGTTAGCGTATGAATACATAAGTTCACAAAAAACATTCTTCAACTTATAACCAGTATGTTTCAATACCTTATTTAGCTACAGTAATAATTTAGTATCTGCTATAGAATGATTTAACTGCAAACTTTATAATACCCTGTAAATTTCCAAATACTTCTCTTCAATCTTTTTAACTTTGACTTGTGACAGTCTACCTTAAATAAAGTTAAATACATTTCTAAACTCATGTTGACTTTACAGGAGAGACCAACTGCTCTCTTTACCTGTGCCTATATGCTGATTTAGAAACATTCACGCTGCTTACAAATCAGTGCAGTCACAAAAATCAGCATCTAATGAACTAAGAAGAAAATTTAGCTGGACAAGGCCACCGTACACAAGCACAAACTAAAGATTAGATACTGTTCCCAGCAGGGTCTTCGCTCCTGAGGTCTACATATGCTTGAGGCGCGCATTGTGGGAGAAGAGGCTGCTCCTTCTTCACAGACGTGTGGTACCGAAGGACCCCGGAGAGGCTGCCTGCCTGTTCCCAGCGGCTCTCCTTCCTCGGCAAACCACTGGGCAAGGACAGCGAGACTATAGCTAGCAGAGGGCTGACACCCTTCACCGAGGGGCACGGCGGAGGCAGGTTTAGGTTTTCTTTCCTCAAAGCGATACACCTGTGACCCCCAACAACTCATTCCTCTCAGGGAAGGGGCCGACACTCCCTCTCGAGCCCGGGACAAAACTACGACAGGAGGCGACAGACGCCCGCGCCCCGGTACGCATCATACAGCGCACCCCTTCCTTCCCCCCGCCAGGACCAGACCGCACCACCGCCTCCCAGCCCCCCGACTC
>VYZM01021946.1:45976-92538 GCA_013398915.1 Dromas ardeola | reverse complement strand
CCCTCTGTAGGCCTCCTTTTTTGTGCCTGCTAATCCTGAAACTAAAGAGTCCCAAAAAAAAAAAAAAAAAAGAAATGAAAAACAACACATCCAACTAAGAATTCACTGGACACTTAGAGAGGCAGAATGCAGTATGCTGTTTCAAAGCATTTCTTTCTTATGGGAAAATCATGGTTTATGTATCGAATGGAGTATGCAGAATGTAATACACTAGATTCTTGATTCCGTGAATTATTCCAGGGAGAGCTGTATAATAAGATGATGGTATCTTACTTCAGTAACTCATAAGGAGTGTTAGTGAAAAATTAGCAGTACTGCTCCTCTTACAATATAAAGGCACAGGCAACTTACCAAGTTGATAAAAATGCATTGGTCCACCCATCAGTGTTTCCAGAGTGATTAAGAAATATAACCTATTGACTGCAAAATAAACATTTTGCGTCTGTACCTGCAGATACATTAAAAACAATCACATTCATCAATTCACCTTAGTAAATTACTTGCAGGTAAAACAAGGTCTATGTACAAAGAGTTATTTTAACCTCTTCAATGTTTGGGGAGAGGCAGTGGTACTGAAACAGTTACTGCTATTGGGCAGGGCGGAGGGGGGGGCAGTGGGCAAGCATCCTCAGGTTAGTTAGGCAATTTTATGGCAATAGCACTTTCCTTTTTTCACATGTAAAGGGCTCTTACCCGTTCCAATAAATACAGAAAAACCATTGTATGATTATTTGCATTAATTCTGCATGAAGATATCACCTGAGAATTCTATACCACTCACTCCAACTTATTAAATACAATGAAAACAAACATTTCTTTACTTTATTTGAAATATTACAAGAACTCATCATTATTGTAAAAAATGTTTCCAGAAAGAGGGTAGATCAAGAGGGAGCTATAAAATTATTAACTATAAGGAACTTACGAAGTTTATGTTACAATTTTTAATACATAAAATCTATTAAATATTCCCTCTCCTCGATGTTCTTATTTTACTCTATTTATTATCCTCATAGCATTAATATTTGCAAGATCTGGTTTTGAATGACAGGCAAAGTACTAAGGAACAACAGTGAATTTATAGACGGATGGGCAAGGGTATAACTATTTCCAGAGAATCTTCTCCTCAGGTTTAATACAAATACATTATTTTTTTAAATTTAAAATTAATTTTAAACACAACTTAAATTATTTTCTCTGCAGAAAGAAATAGTTTAAAATTTAAAACCACGACAAAGCATACTATGGTCAAACTTATCACAGCATGTTAAAAAACATGTGAATTAAAAACCCCCTCATCTGAGATGTAAATCTTCCTCTCCTCAAAGTTTTAGCATGATTATAAGAAGTCTCTGGATAAATATTGAGAACCTGTATCTGTGCAACTGATAATCATAATTCCACAGACGAAGCAAACGTCATTTCAGTTTGGTTCTTTTTATTAATTCATTCAAGCATGAGGAATAGTTAGGAGATATAAAATAAGTCTTCCTCTTTTCAATCAAAATTAAAAATTATGGATAAGAAGGTAAGATTTACTAGTGACAAAATCTTTAAGTTTATCACTGATACCAGCAAACTAGAAAGCAATTTAGTAATACGTATCTATCAAGTCCATTTAGTTTTGGCACTAGTGAATGTGACAGAAGATAAAATAATTTCACTTTCTCATTCAGATCGAGTTTACAGACTATACAAGTAGAAAAAAAATCTTTTGACTTCAACAAGGTTACCAGCTTTGTTCAGAAGTCACACAGAAACCTAAAGCCAAAGAGTATCACTTTCACAGTTGCTTAGAGAACAGTTACACCTGCAGAATCTGATTTTTCAGGCTGTTCAAAATCTGCTCTTAAGGGGAAAAAATTAAGGATCCTGAATTCACTTAGCAAAATATTTCCTTTATGTCTTAATCCTTGCAATTTGTTCCTTGCACAAGACATGTTCAAAGCACTGCATATATAGTACTATGCAACAGATGTATTTGCCTACCTTTGATTCTTGCTGTTCATGCTGTCATGAATAACAACTATCCCAGTCTTGGAATATGAAGTGACTCGTGCATGGCTGTGTACACTGAACAACACGTGTCTCTTACATGGTGCATATTCAAAGCCAAGTTATGTGTTTAGCACCTTAGACTATGTAAGAAAAATGTGACAAAACAGGTTTATCTCCAAGTTTGCGGAGTTGTCTAAATCTGGATGCCCTCTGCAGATCTATCAATGCCAGTGAAATTCCAGGGAAAAATCATTTCTGTCAGACCTCTGACTCTCTTTTGTTACCCTTCCTCTTCACAGCTTTAGCAATCCCTGGAAAAAAGCCAAGGAAACACTAGTCAGTCCAACCCTCACTCAACTCATCAGCCTGGGCTCACAGTAACTCCCCTGAGAGCTGCCTGAAGCCCCCAGCGCTTTCAAAACTCAGCTTTAGTGGCAGCTCTTCAGGCTGGGTTTTTTTGTATTTTCTCCCAATCAGAAAAAAAACAGGTTTTGAAGTTTTGAAAGTCATTGGCTTGTATTTTCGAAAAGCTCCGTATCAGTAAACCCACACAGGTAATACAATGTATGGATCAACTTTACTACTGAAACCATGTGAACCAGGGAATCGCGCTGTGGGTTGTAACATTATGCCCACGCTCTGTTCCTGGCTTTGCTGGGGGACTTTGGATAAATATTTCTAAGGATATCAAAATCATTTAACCTTAACAATCCAAGTCCATTCACCAAAAGTTCGTTTTCCATGCACTGCCAGCAGTGCTCCTGGTGAGCCGGACATGCCCCTGGAGGAACCGGAGTGGGACACGCAGCGTTAAAACATAACAACAGACTCCTCGGCTGCCCTGAGCCGCTCCAGCTCAGGAAGGAGGACAATGAAACAGCACGTATGACAACAAGCTCTGTCAAAGTCTACCCTCATGTATTTTTCCTTACAAAATTCTGGCCTTGAGCTACAGTTACCTGCATCGCAACCAGCTACGATGCGCTTCGCAGACTATCGCTGGGGTCAATTTTGCAGTCAGTGACACTCCTGAAGAAACAACCCCAATAACCCACGGCTTTTATGTGCGATTCAGCTGGTATTACGCCAAAAAGTGCTGCGGGGACACGGATTTCTACCAAAGCGCGGCCTCCACAACGCGCCCCGCAAAGCGCTGACAGAAACCAGGGAGCTTTCCAGGAAATCCCGGCGGCCGACCGCAGCTCGGGAAACCAGACCTGGCGCCCACGGACACGCCCACTTTGCCGAGGGGGAAGCACACCAAGGGCGGCCGGCCCCAGGCCGCGAGGCGATTCAGGGCCTCCCCAACCCCTCTCTCCAGCCGCCCTAACGGGACAGCTCCAACGGCCCCGGCACAGACGCACGGCCCCACCCCCGCCCCACGGGCGGCGACCCACTGAGGGAAAGACGAGGGGGGACACGCCGCCGCCGCCTTCCCAGCCGTACCTCGCAGCCGGCGGCCTCCCCACGGGCTCGGCTCCGCACCGCATCCCCCACGGCTGCCCTCTCAGGCGGAGGGAAATGGCGCAGGGGGCGCTGCGGGGCGCGCGGCTGGCCCCGCCCCTCCCCCCCCGCGCCCGGCGCGGGGCCGTGTCCGTTACGGCCGTTGGGCCGCGGCCTGAGGTGGGAGATGCGGAGCTGCTTCTTCCGGAGCGGGGGCTGCGCCTCGCCGACGGCAGGAGGCTGCCCTAGCGAAGCGCCGCTTTCCGCCCCGCGCTCCCGGAAAGCGGTTTCTGCCCCTTGTTTCGCTTTCTCTTACCCGCCTCGCCCCTCCCCTCGGGCTTCGGTGCTGCTTGTGAAGGAAGTCTCGGCGAAAAGCTGCGAAAGCGCTTGCTGATCCCCTTCCTCCTTTGCGGTCTCCTTGTCCTCGGCGTTGGGGGAGCATGGTGGTGGTGGTGGTGGTGCTGCTGCTAAGCATTTCGTAAAGACAAGAGGAAGCGGCCTCAGGTTGCGCCAGGGAATGTGTAGATTGGATATTAGGAAAAATTTCTTCACTGAAAGGGTTGTTAAGCACTGGAACAGGCTGCTCAGGCAAGCGGTGGAGTCGCCATCCCTGGAGGTATTTAAAAGATGCGTAGATCTGGTGCTTAGGGCCATGGTTTAGTGATAACTCGGCAGTGCTAGGCTAAGGGTTGGACTTGATGATCCTAAGGGTCTTTTCCAACCTAAACGATTCTATGATTTGAATAGGTACCCAAATGGATGAGGCGTCCTCTGTCCAAGTATTTTCTGGTAGTGGAAACAGTAGTAACGTGGTATTAAAAATAGCCTGTATCATGAGGGATCCTCATGAGAAGGTCTTGGCACCCACCCGAGGCAAGCAAGTGGTAAGCAACCAGGTCTGATTAGTGGCCATGTAGTCAGTCTCACTGACTCCACCTCCTTGTCCTCCTACACCTCCATCGGCCTCTGTTTCTTCACTGACAGGGACGTGTCATTTTGGGAGTTGTTCAGCAGTTGGACATGAGGTTATGCTGCATCTCCTTAAGCCGCACAAGGCAAAGCAAACTTGAGATTTCCAATCACCATCTTTTAGGCTTCTGCAAACTTTCTGGTTACATATATATATGGCTTAAACCCATGAATAGCGCAAAAGTAGTGAAGACAGTTTTTCTCCATTAAACTTCATGAAGAAATAACCTTGGATCTCACATGCAAACTGAAAAAGTCCCGGGTCTTAGTAGAAACTCCAAACAGTCTAAATTCACTGTATGTCTTTGTATGAATTTGTCTCATGAGTGAGCATTACATGTGGCATCATTATTTGTGTTTCTCTATTCCAGTTCAAAACTAGCTTTTTGAAGGGCAGAACATTTACCTGGAAGCAGATTCTGGAATGAAAATCAGAAGGACAACTGAAATTTTAATGATATTCTGCCCTGATTAGGTCTGTCACAACAGTACTGTGCCTTTTGGCATGCCAACGTCTACTTTATGCTTCTGACACTACCTTCCCATGGCACATTCAGCTTGTGCCTATCCAAACGTAAAGGTTTCCTGAACTCTAATTTTTATTATGTTGTTGTTGTTTCACTTGCTCCAGCACACATTTTTTTTTTCTTAAGGCTGTTTTACCTGTGAGCTTTATATTTTTTGTTAACTGCTTTTTCAGCGTTACCTTTAGTGAAACCTCTAATTTCCTGCCATCTTTGCAGAAGTTCCCCCAATCTCTGTTGTTCTTTCCTGTCTATCGGATGAATTCAGTGGCTCTCATGGGCTCTCAGCACTTTGTGCTGAAGACTGAAATTTAGCTGCGCTTTTTTTCTCTTTATGTTGCCTTCTCCCTGTTTCTGATCATTCCTTGCCTCACTAGTTCTTTAAAATATAAATACAGCAAAAAGTGAGATCTTCAGCTTTCTCGCCAACCTTCCTCATTGTCTCCAGTGATAATGCTGTCACTTGGTCATCCAGTGAATCTTCTGTCAGGCCTAGGTACAGGAGGGATGAAGCAAACCTTCAAGTCACAGGCTCCATTGTATGGGAGAGAGAGAGTGGTGAGGGGAAAAAGCTTAAGTGAGCAACAGCAGGAGGTAAAAGAGTTCAGTGGCTTTGGCTCATGCAGGAATCAGCTACTTTGCCTTTGACTCTTCAGATGCAGGGACTCCTTCACCTGCTTGCCTGCCTTCCTACTTTGTGATGAGGAAGCCGGCAAAAAGGATACCATATTATGGGAGACTGTTACTCACCGGTATTTGTGGGGTTAAAGGGAGAAGAATTTTGCTGGGAGGAGTAAGGACATCAGCTTTCAGCCTGAGTGGCAAAAAAGCCAGAAAAACCTTAAAAAACATTTCCGAGGAAGCCTTTTGGAAAAGGTGTAGCAGAAGATCCAGTGGATCAAGTTCCCTTTTTATAGGTCCCCAGCTAGTGGTTTCAGAGAACTGTTTATATCCATGCAGTGACTGCTGAGTAAGCTCATTTTGCAAACATCTTACAATAAAATTGCAGTTTGTGATATCATTGGTGTGCTGGCATATGTGTTATCCTTTACCCATGCTCAAAGCCAGCTTCATGATCTCTGGTATCACTGAATAATTTAACTTTAGGATATGTCTTTTTTTGCCTTTGCTTTTTCCTTTCCATGGTTGCTGGCTTATTCTTTTTGCTTAGACTAACAGAGAGTACCCAGAGCTGAATGGTTCCCTTGGCTGTTGGCATATATCCTTGAGCTGCAAGGTTGCTGAATTGCCTGAAGAGCACTTGATCATTTTTGTAAATTAAAATCCCTCTCACTTAGATGCTGTGTCTGTTAATATTCTTGTTTCTCCCTCCATGCAGGATGTTTTTCTTTCTAACGAGCCTCAGGGTCTTTCTTACATTGTTTTCCATTCCTGGAATTGTGCCTTTCCTGCATTTGTTTATTTTTGAAGAAGAAAACTCTTTCCTTATTTGGACTCATTTTTCATAGTATCATACTTGTTATTTCTATTTAAGTAGGGTTTTCTTTCCATGGGCTTCAGAGCCCTTTGCAGGGGATGGGAAAATACTACTATTTCATAGGTGAGATGACTAAGGCAGAGAGGTAAGGTCTGTTTTCAAAGGTGTTTGGTCCTTCCAACCTCTGGTGATTTTAGGGTGAGTTACAGGTTGTTGGCAGTTCTTGTAACTAGGATTAATGTACGAAATGACTCGTCCAAGTTTATTCTGTATGTTGGTAGCGAAGGAGAGCTAGAACTCAGTTTTCACAAATTTTTGGTCAAGTCACCAGGTCATAGCTATTACCAATATAAATGTAAATTGCCTCCCATAATGATCTGTCTGTGACTTAGGGGTAAATGTATCCTTGGCTGCTGAAATATTCCTTCCACTCCTAGCTGTTCCTGATTCTGGAGCACTCGGCGAAGTACTCTCACTCAGGTACTGACCCAATGTAGAAGGGGAGGAGGCTAGGACTACAAGCAAGGAATAGTAGAGATTTGTCTAGTGCAAAGTATAAAGCCTCTTGATTTTGGCAGCTCAGCTTTCATTTCCCATGAAACAAAAAATGTGTTGAAGCCACAGGGATGCTGAGCTATACCAGTAGTAAGATTCGGTAATGAAAACTCCAGTAGTTTGCTGGGCGGAGAGAGTGTGTTTGTTTTTGTTTTTTTTTTTTAATGTAGAGAATGGCTCCACCTGTTGCACTTCATGTGAAAAATTGCCTGTAGAATTTGTAAATGAAATGAGGAGCCTGGCCTTGGCTTTGCCATAGTAAACACATTATTCTTCAAAGAAAATTGCGAAGAAATTGCACAGACTAAATACTCTGGTATCGCAGGCAATTATTTTCTTAGTTCTGTTAATGTGCGTGTGTGTGTGTGTATGCATGTGCACATGTGTGTGTTTATGCATAAATTGTGCGTGTAACTGGTTGATCAGTTGATCAGTTGCTCTCTGAGAGATCATCTGATGTATTACTTGCACAAGGTCAATGCTGGATGAAGAGCAGCTTGTTACACGGGAAACATGCTGTGTAAAGCTGATACTGAGGAGGAAGGAAGGCATTTTGAAGAAGTAACTCAGCTGCTAAATTTCCTATTTGATGAAGGCATCTGCCTTCTATTTCTTAGTTTCTCTTGTTGCAATATAATGTTACATAAAATTATCTGGAGAATTCACTGCTTCATCTGTTACAATGAATCAGATTTAATTTACAGTAAAATTATTCCTCAGGATTAAATGTGCTACTGCTAACCAATGAAATACAAGATTATTAAAAGAGGAGGAAGTTTTAAAACTAGATTCAAAACTAATATAAGAAAGGCAAAGTTCACAAAAGGTTAACTAACATAGAAGAAGCCACCGTTATCCATTTGTTCTGTTCTGGGCAAAGCGAGCTGGTTGCTCTTTCATTAGGACAATGGCAGAAAACTTTCCCTCTGTGTTTTAGTACTTTATGTCTGAATTTGGAGCAGAAATCTTAACACACAACGCCTGGGTTCAAAGTTAGATTTTAACACTGGTAAAGTAAGCACCCTCTCTTTCCAGTTGTCATTTTGCTATTCAGTTTTTGAATGGAGGGCTGTCTGGAAGGAAAGTCTCATTGGTCTAGACTGGCACAAAGTCAGACTGTTGCTGTACGTGCAGGCCAAAGCTTATGGAGGTTGTTCAGAGGTCCAAAGTATTCTAAGCATATCACAACAAGCCAGCCTGGGACATGACAAAAAGATCCCGTTCCTATCCGGAGCTCCTGTGGCATCTAGACGAGCCAAAGAATTGCCAGCTGTGGGCAGGTCTGTGGGAGCAACTGCTGCTCTAGAACTGGAGGAGTAAGCACAGCAGCTAAACACACATGGCAGTCCCCATTCTGCGCTGCACAGAATGGTAGTTCCCAGCCTTTTTGGAATGACAAACCATTGTCACACCTGTCTTGTGTCTGCTCAGCCTAATTGTGCTCAATAGTTTTTACTGTTAAAGAGGATCATATGTGTATGCCATACCCCAGGACAGGCAGTAGGATGAAAGTAATTCAAATGATCATTTCAAAATAGCTCAACAAGCTGGTATTTGTCCTGATGTTTTGCATTGGTACATCTGGCTTTTTCCCTGATATGAAGGAAATTCCTAGTGTGCGTGTAGGCCTTGTTTGGCTTGACCTAATTTCTGCTGATAGCTTCTGCTGCTCACACACCCTGAAACATCCGGTTTTCTGCTCTTCTTACACTGTGTTGACCTTTTTGACTGTATTATTGTTATTGGGGACTTCAGGTTGCAAAATAATTGCTATAGTAGTTTGCTACTGATAGGTTTGTTGGTAAAACTGGCCCATTGCAAAGAAGGAGAGAATAAAGAAAGAAGTAGAAAGACAGGACTGAAGTGCTCTTATTTTCTTTGTGAATTCAGGGGGCACTTATTTCACACATCCAATTGAGATATCCTCAACTTTTCCATGTCCTGGATTATTTCATTTCTTCTCCTTACATCCTGTTACTTTCCCACCACTGATACCTCTAGTAAAGGCCAATCCTCTATACAGGCAGGGTTTCACTGAGTATATGAATGCTGGGGATTAATTAATAACTAGTCTAAAGTGCTGTGAGCCCGTCTTTCAATTGCTATGCTTACTGTCAATGTTAGTACTGGTGCACCTGATTTAGTGATGGTGTTAGGGAGAACATTGTTATACAATTTCCAGGTGTAGGCATCTTTATATAACTTTCCGTGATTATTTACTTTTGACACATCTGTTTCTATTAGATCTTATTTCTGGTTTTGCTATCTTTATTTTGGTCGGAGCTTAACTGTGTGGACTGTTCTGAGACTTCAGTGGATCCAAAACTAGGATAGACTGCCCCTTCCCCTGTTTTTTTGTTTGTTTGTTTGTTTTGGTTTGGTTTTGGTTTTGTTTTGTTTTTGTTTTTTAATTTATGTACAGCCCTGTAAAATTTTTTTGTATGTTCGTGTTTTGCAATCTAGGATCAGAACGAAATAAAAAATGCTAGATTTTGAGAAGTAATTTTTAAGTCTTTCCTGCCTACAGAAATTGGAATGTGATCTTTTTTCGCCTGAAGGTGATGCTGTTTCTCTAGGAAAAAGTATTGGAAAAGACATTAAGAGGAGTACTTTGGAAGTCTTGTAGAAAGTACTTGCCTTAAAATTAGATATACACCTATTTATGCTCTTCGACTTTGCATTAATAAGATTTCATCAACACTTTGGAAGACTGAGACTTCTCTTAACAGAACTGAAATGTACTTTATTAAACTTTCCAACATATCATGGACCAGCACACTAAAAATAGGAGCTATTAATTTATTTTTTTTTATTATTCATGTATATCTTTAATCTCTCTTCTTGTGTTGGTTGTATGCTTTGACATGCTTTCAGATTTGTTGGTGGGAGAGAGGTGTGGTTCCTGTGCAAGTCCCCACAAGAGATGCTTGTGCTTATTTGTTTTGAAAGATTTCACTGAGCAAAGCTGAGAGACAGAGTAGGTTTCCGGTATTACTTCAGAACCTTGCAAATGACTCATTTCAATCCATTTTTACCACCTTTGTGTTTTGACTCAAATTGTAATATACAGGCAAATTTCTGAATTTTGGTCAAACTTCCTGTTCCCTTTGTAGGCTCAGCAAACTAGTGAGATCCTTCTCCTTTTTTACTAAGAAATCTTTTGTTTCTTGAAAGATTACTTAAAATCCACTTCCAGTCTTAGATGTCTCTAGGATGTGGCCTGTCACCTTCAGGTGTCACCTGTGTCACCCCTGTATCTCATCTTGCAGGCCAATTAATCCTGATGGGGGAGGGAACTTGCCTTATACTCAACTTGGGTGGGTGGGTGTGTGGGGAAAGGTGTCACCTACTGCCTTTGGTGGTGGGGCCTGAAGATGCCATACATTTCTGGTGGGGTGCCAAGCACAACCCTTGTTTATTTTTGGAGTGTGAGGGAATATAGGACTCTAGGGTAGGTTAAACAGTGGATGTGGGATGTTTTTCTTTCACATAGACGTATGTTGGGCCTGCACTGTTCAGCACATTCAGAAATCACCTGGAAAAGGGAGCAGGCAGACAAAGTTTGCTGCTAGTGTGAAACTATGCAGGGTAGAAATATTTTGCAATACTTCCCAGCTGTCACTGGGCTACTGGATAGATTAAAGTGACAGATGAAATGAAATGTTAAGGTACGACTAGATGCTTAACCCATTTTTACATTATTCCTAAGGTCTGTGCTGGTGGCTGCTGCGTGAGACAGGACACAGGTATAACTGAATTTTAGGTATGATAAAGTCTGGCTGAGTTTATGTCCTCATGGCTGCAGAATCAGGAGGACAGACTCAGACTGCAGGACATCCAAGCCAGGTGTGCTTAGGGATAACAGGACGTTGTGAACATGGGCTGTTTCAGTGCCTGTGAACTCCCAGAAGTTCCTTGTGGAGTTTCAGGTACTGTGAAGGCTCCAAACTCCACATGAACCTAATAGGCATAATGGCTCCAGGAACGTATCTGAGTTCCTACGTACAACTGCCATGTAGAAGTAAAATCCATAGGTGTGCCAAGACATGCGAAGCTCAATGTTATTTAGACCTGGTGGCATTTCAACTGCACAAGGAAGGATTCTGTTTCGTGTTTGCAGAAAATGGCTTGTCCATCAGATCTTTTCCTTGCCTAGGCGTCTACACCTGGGTTGTGGATGTCCTTGCTGTACAGGTTCTCCTTCTTACATGCCTTGTACTGTGTCCTGCGTTCTATTGTGAGTTACCTAGGTAGTGAGCTCTCTCTGGGTAAAGATAGCTGTCAGGCCATGTGCATATAAAAGGTGACTACTGCTGATTTCTGATCTTTGGCTGGGATTTTGAGACACTTCTGTAACAGCAATGACAAATATTACCTTTCAACACTGTTTATTCTAGAGAACCTGCTAACTTTTCTCTGAAAACTGCTGCCTTAGGTAACCTTGATCATTTTTTCAGGGGATGTGCAGGTGCTAGACTGAATCCTTGCTTACCAGGATCTGCAAAATTTAATTTGATCTCTACATGGTTTATTATGTAGAGAATCACAACTGGAAACATCATATTGTACTTCCCTCCTTGGATTAGGGAGATGTAGAAGAGGAGTTGTGGCTCCCTGTTGTCTAGTAAATACTTTTCACCCCGAAGGCTGTCCCATACTCTTTGTCTGGAAGAAAAGAACTAAAGATGGGAAGAATTTTCTCAGTTTTATAGTGACTTTTGTGTGCTCTCTAAAATATGATTTGTGTTTGAAAATGGAGGTCTGAATAAGCCTTTCCTTTCTGGTTGGATAATCAGTACTGGAAGTTTACCACTTGTTAAGTGGTCTTAACAAAAGTCTGATTAGATTTCTGTGCAACTATACATGACAGATAGGAAAAGAGTGCTAGACAGTACTTGCCCATGGCCCCGCTCTTTGGCTGTCGCCCACAGAGCAATGTTCTTATGAAAAAGTGAGCACTTCAAAATATAACTCATACCTGCTTTGAAACTTTGGCTGAAGATCTAATCAGGGATTAAAAAGAAAGTTTTAAGGAAGTACAGTGAAATATAGTTCATTCAGTATTTCACAGTTCTAGGACAGTTATAGGGGCTGCTATGCATGAGGACAATGTATATATATACTTCCCAGAGGGGTGGGCAGGAAACAGTAGTTATCCTTGCCTTACAATAGCACAATGAAAGTCCATGATTATACTTCTAAATGGGACACTTATTTTGGTTGGGAAGATGTGGCCACTTCCCAGTGTAAAATTAACCTTTCAGAAAGTACCGCACCTCCTTTCCTAAAGATGGTGGTCTCTGAAGTCTAAACCTTGGAAAAAATTCCAAGTTGCCACTTTTTCCTGTGTGTAATGACAAGGGACTTTTTCACCTATTACTTCATATTTTTACAACTTACTCTAAGTGCATTGTATAGAATAAATCCAAATCTACTTTTACTACTACTACTACTACTAGTACTAATTGCCTGAAGACAGTTTTTTTACAAACAAGTTAATATATGAAGTCTTTTCCATGTAACTACGTGTCTGTGCTTTGGACATGGCTGTTTGCAAGCCAGAGGCACAGATCAGTACTTTAGATCTCTTCTTTTTTAGTGGTTGAAGCTTAGATTTAAAATCATATTAGTGTTTCGTTACTTGATTGAATCCTATTAATTAAATATTTTCTCCTGCATATAAGGCAGTTATAATACAAACAGAGAAGTCTTAAGTAAAAAAAACAATGAACGAACAAAACAAAATCATGACATTTACTGAATATGTTCTTACATTTAAAATGTCTACTATAATGAATACCTCCAGTAACTAAACACAATACAATACTGTATCATCACATAACAGCACTGAGTGTAATGAAAACAACCCTGGGAACCTTAATACAAAGCCTCAGTGAAACATCAATTTCTAGGCATGGAGTAAACCATGGATGAAATTGTTATACAGTTTAAATAGAAAATAAGTGTGAAAAAATTCTGTTTTAATACTTTGGAATATAGATTACAAAGAATTAATTTGCCTGGCTAATATTACTAACAACTCGTCCTCTTTATTATAATGATTCTGTTAGCCTTTGATGCCTTGCTATATCCCATAACTGAGTTGGGGTCTGGTTTGGTATCGCACTAGCAGTGAATTTGGTACCTGGCCCATAGATTTCACTGCCTGTAGTGCAATAACTAAAACAATATACGTACGACTTGTTAAGCCAAATTCTGCATGAACTCATGCCACCGCAGTGAAGTCAATTAACCTACTAGGGTTTGCAGTAGGGTCGTACAGAATCTGATCTCTGGTGATTTATATTCATTAAAAAGTAGCGCTGAGCTAGAAGACTATCAATTGCTTTCAGGGGCTGCGAAACACTCAGAAATGGTTTGTTTTTTTTCAGAATATTCAGTTTTGGAAGAACTTTCATCAGCCTGTCATTGATTAGCACCCAGTAGGGGTAGAGAGCTGCAGAAACTGCACAGTCCTGGAGCATATGATAACATATTATTCCCAGTGTGGGACCATTAGTTTCGCAGTTTTCTCAGATAAATATAAACACAGAAACATGTAATAAGTGTTACTCAAAGCAGAGCATGCATCAGCTGGGATTTCACTGTCTGCGGGTTTTAAATTCAGTGGTGTCCCCAAGGGTTAATCAATATTGATGGCAATTATTCTTAGACAACACACCAAATGAAATGAACACATATTTTTCCTGTTTTGCTTTGTGTCTTCGCTAAGATGTAACACAGAAATACCAAAATAATAAAAAGATTGTGTTGGAGCTTTAGCGGGCTGACAGAGTAGTTAGAGTTATTTTGTATCAGGTGTTGTTCAGTAACAGTCTCTGTTGTATTAGTCCTGTGGGAGAAAGATGATGTGTAGGAGCTCTCTTCAGTGCAAAAGAATGAGAAATCCCAACAACTTGGATTAGAGGGACATGTGAAGACTGTACCTCAGGGGGTTTTATTTCTGTTTTCCTTTTTGTAAACTTCAGCTACTGCAAAGCTGGTGGCTTAGATCCCTGGGAAGTTTTTCTCAGTATTTGACAGGCGCTGTATCTGACATGAAATGCACTCAAACCACAGTATGGTTGCTAAATAGAGGTGATGAAACGTAGGCGTTACTGTAGCCCTGCAAGCATTTACATACATCCATGGTCTTACTTGCACAAATTGTCTTAGTGAAATAAGTGAGATTATTAAAGCCTTACATGACTGCGTGTGAGTAAAGGGCCTTAAAATGGTAGAGAAAGAGTGTAAAATCTTCCATTGCTCAGTTGTGGGATTTTTCAGCCTACAGAAGCGGTCAGGATCTGGACATTTTGTTTGCAAATGACCAGCCTACATGTTAGTCTGGTGCAAAGGTTTCTGCTGTTCTCCTTGGTTTTTGACTACTCCTTTTAAGTTTTGATGGGGTAAGATTTTTTTGCCTCACAGGAGTGTTTGAGTAGAATGGAAAAGAGCAAGTGAATGATGTTAGAATTTACCCAGCTAATGAAGGGCTGCGGGCCCCATGTGCAAAATGTGCTGTGTTGGGCCTGGGCTTCACAGATGTGGGCAAAGATTTCTCTTTCTGTGGGTGTCTTGTTCTTGAGACCATAACTCCTGCAGTCTCAAACATTGAGCCTCACTGTTAATGTTTTCTCTCCCTCGTTGTGTTTGTTCCTGTAAGTTATCACTTAATGGCATGTCAGAGCCTAGGAAAATCATTGTTAATATTATAATAATGCAATTTGCAGCTCAGCTGGCAGTAACCAACTGCAGACTATGTTTCTACATGGGATGATAATGTTTAGCTCACCATGAAGATGCATTTTTACTAGGTCTGTAATGGGAAGCCCAGAAAAGAACAGAGTTAAAATAGGAGTCTGGGTAGAAGTGTGGAGGGAGGGTGGAAGGAGTGACCCTGGAGAGTCGCAGGGGAGACAGGAGGGTAGTTAAGGTGACAACCCTCTTGCAGTTTCTTGTGGTTTCTCCCTCTTGCAAATCTAGTGCAGCCCCAGTTTACTGAACACCAGTGAACCTAAAGCCCCGAGCAGTGAAATTTAAATTGTGTTCTGGGATGTGTCTGAATGTGTTGATACTCTTGGAAAACTGCAGGGTTTCCTAAATGGGAGGGCTGAAAAGGTGAGCTGGAGAGGGGGAATCTCCCCCCTGGCCCTGCCTTCTCCAGAGGCTTCTGTAGGAGGGCAGTGGGTCTGATGGTTTTTCTTGCCGCAGCTTCTTAGTCTTTTATTTCACAAAAGTTTGAGGTCTTTGCCAACATTTTGAAGACCTGTAGCCTCCCATGCTCGTGGAGAGCAGCAAAACTACCACCTTAGCAAGCCTCAGTGTTTCCTTTCCCCTCGTTTTTGGTTTTGTTTTTTTTTTTTCCTAGTGTGAACACTTCCTTGAATATGGACAGTAGCATTTTGCCCCAGCAAGAACACAAACCTGTCTGGCCACTGGGCACTTGGTGGCTGCAATAATATGGAGAGTTATGTAGGAATTTGATTTGATTTTATCTTTTCTTTTTTTGCTCCCCTCCCCTCCCCCAAATTACAGGACAAACTGCTTACAGCCATTGTGTGAAAAATGACATTGTTTAGTCTGATTAGTATTCTTTATTTTGGGGAAATAATGCATAGTTTTGCCAGAAGATGGCAATTGGAAACACTAATTGTAAAACTGTTCATTTGATTTTATAATTTGAAATACCTTATAATAAAGGGATTGGGTTTGTAGTGGGGATGTGTTGTTAATTATCATTAGACCTCTGCTTTTGATTAATGCTGCTAATTAGTTTCTGTCCTTGACTTTTTCCAATTAAGGAGTAGATGCCTTGGTGCTAAACACCTGGGCATATTATCTAATTAGATGAAAGAAACATGTACTTTCTTTGTAGGTAATTATTTTAACTTTCAGTAGTTGCTTCGTACTAAACAGAGGTAGTTCTGTCTCTTTGGATGATAGCACAGGAAACGTCAAGATACCAGTGAGCAGTGTGGTGGGTGTGAGTCATTTCCTGCAGGTAATTTTCTTGATTTACATGTGTGAGAAATGATCACTCTGGTACTTCTGGCAGATGTAGGGCTCAGGAAGGAGGAAACAAAACAAGTTAAAACACAAGAGAAGGAAATGTAAGACTTTGCAGCCCAGCTCCTTAAATCAGCTTAGGGGCAAAAAAACTTGCATTGCTTTCAGAAGATGTAACCACCTGAATACATTTAAGGGCCTGACAGAGTCTTATGATACATGTATTTGAAAACTCTCTACTTTCTTCTCATTGAGGGCTGGAAGAAGCAGCTTTTTGTGCAATGGGCTCCCAGGATACCTCAGGGGAAGAAAAAGGGTCAGCTTCAGGAAAACAGCCTGCTGTCCCTCATCTGTGCCTCTCCCTGGCCTCCTTCCTGGAGAAGCTGCCCAAATCCACCTGAACATGACAGTAACATCTGCCTGGGAGACCTGACAAAAAGTGAATGCTGTATCGTGTGGATCTGGCTGTCACAAGCCCCTATGTGGGTCTCTGCTCCCTCACTCTCCTGTGGGATGGGTTATGTGCAGTTCCTGTCACTCTCTTACTTGCTGCCAGGTGCTGTCCTTAGTCTCCAAATTCTCCCTGTGGATGGTTATAGTTCTGGCTGTCACAGGGACAAGGCAATCTCTTTACTGGTGGGCTTTGCTGAGAATAGAAACCAGCTAGCAAACTCCATCAATTGAACCCTCGTTTTGAATCCTGGAAGCTTTTTGAAACAGGAGACTTTTGAACCAGAGGTTTGTCTCTCTTGTTGGCGTTGTAAGGTGCATTTTGAAGATCCTAGCTGAGACCGATCCTGTGCAATGCAGGTAGTGTATAAAGCAGGTGCTTCCCACAGACTGCATCTCCAAGTAAGCATCCCACCCCACTTTGTATAAAGAAATAAGGCAAGGTCTCAGACTCAAAGATCTTATTATCTAAATTGAAAAAATAGGGACCACCATATATGGAGTATGGGATATCCATATTCTGGTCTTAACAATAGCAAAAAACCCCATCACCCCATCCCTTCCCCCTCCCAAAAAAAAAGGAAGAATTTGTAACTGAGTCTTGTGTGTGTTGGTGAGGACAGGGAAGGAACTCATAGATGTCAGTAAGGGACATATGGGGGTATGGACTGAAAGGACTGTAGCGCAAGGAGACAGGCAAAAATTGAGAAGATGAAAGTATTAATGCTGGCATGACATTTCAGTGACTGAAGGGCTGACTGGTGTGTAGGAGGAAAGGCAGAGGATTTTAGTGTTATCATGGTGACATTTTTTACTGTGTGATTTCTAAAGCAGCAGAAACAGGGTAGGAAATGATGTTAAGACAAGAGAAGCACCCAAAGCAGCATCTTGCCACTCAGAGCTATGACATTCTTCACATCTTTGTCTCAAGAGTAAGCTGCTCAAACTGAGTCAGGCTTGCAAGGATGAGGAATTAAATTGCCTTTTTTTTTTAATAATTAGCCCAGATTAAAAACAAATAAAATTTTGTGGGTATATATAGAGAGACATTTATGTGGTTATATATACATAGACATGTACGTATACATACCTCCTGTCCCTGTAGATACAGGAATGGAAAGAATGCACAAAAAACTTTATCAAGTGCTTTTAGAAATGCATTCTTTTGCCAGAACATTACTTACAGACCCATGTCACAGGGATGATAGTTGGTCGCTCTTTGTACTGACATTATTTTTTGTGGTGGTGGGTTGTGGTCACCATTGTTCATTCTGTTTTTTGTAGTGTTGAAGGGATTGCTTGGTGGGGGTAAATATTACAATCCTTTTTGGACTAGCTGTCATATGTGTTTTGTATGGGGGATATCTCAGAGGGCATTCAGGTCCCAGTGGAAATCGGTGAGAGTCAGATATGACTCGGGTACCTGTTAATCTCAACCATATTTGAAAATCTCCCGTTCTTTTCTTCCTTTCTCTTCTGAAATCTGGGATGGAGGGCTATGTAAGCATCACCAACGATGCTTTTTTTGTTTCCTTATGAAATAAATGGTACCTAGTTCTTCACAAAGACAATAATAGTAACTCTACGGCCAGCAACTTGCCAAGAAAATAGCATCCAACCACAGTGCACGGACAAATGATAGCTAGCTGCAGAGTAACAGAAGTGCTCCTGTGCACATTGCCACAGGCACCTACTCAGAAGATGTATCTCCTGTGCGTGGACAGGCTGCAGTTAACTGGCAGTTCCCAAGCAACAGGACAGTTGTCTAAAGAACCAAGAAAAACCGTTTAGTATTTCTTAATTCTAAAGAGAAGAAACAAGCAAGGATCCTGTTGAGCTTTTTTTGGATTGATGGCTTGGGAGAAGTAGATGTATATCAAATCTCTGCTTGACTGAAGGTACATAGGAAGCTAGCAGGACCTGCTGGTGCATTTAGACCTTTAGCAAGACAGCTCTTAGTTGTGATCTTTCTTTATACAATCCATTGAGCTATCTGGAACATCTGTAAATTTCAACACGCAGGGAGCTGTAGGGGACTACTATGCAATTAAATGTTGATTTGCATATAGTATTATTCAAAAGCAACAGTTTTTTAACCAGTTGGAATTATAAAGTATTCACATTATGTTAAATACAGTTTATTTAATTGAGAGCAGTCGAAAGATCGCAGAAACATATTTTCCTAGCCGATTTGGCAATATAAATTTGAATAGCCAAAATGGCAATTTCTTCAGAGCACTTTGAATTCCTTGTATGGAAGCCACTATAAAAGTGCAAAGTATTATCATGCTAATAATGCATTGTAGTGGAATGTCATGATTCTGCATATAAAATCAGAAAACTATCATTTTCCTTGTTTGCGTAAACAACTCACTTTACACTTCTAAATAATGGATGGAAATCCAGAGAGGATTAAAATAAATGAAGGAACAGATCATTTTCAAAGGCTAAAGCTTTACAGCTCCTGGAGTTACAAAAGAATGAACTAACCACATTTTTTAAACTTTATTTTAGAGAAACCTTAGCATCTATTTGCTTTGAAAATAAATTTTACCCTAATCTATATTTATATTTGCAAACATGGTGCCGGATACCACAAAGCAGTCAGTTCTGATAATCCCTTTATAAAGTTGTCCAAATTATCCTTGTGTTACAGTTGATGAAAACCTGAAGTTGTAAAAGGCTTCCCAGAAGCTTCAGAGACAGCTGAGGTGGTTATTTAGTATTTGTTGAATTTCGTGTAGTAATGATAAGCCCGGTGTCGTGTCCTTGGACTTGGGAGACCTTGAGTCTGTTCCTTTCTCCTAACTTGCTTGCTGATCTGTACTTACATGTGCCTCAATTTCTTCTCTGTGACATGAAAATAATGATACTGACTTTCAAAAAGAAGTTTTCTATCTTTAACTCTGATCGCAGTTACGGTTTGTAAGTAATTTTTACAGCTATTCTACCAGGTAAGGTCTGCTGTAAAATGTAAAATTTGGTAGAAATAAATTAACACCACTAGAACTTGTTTGGGATAAAAATATTTCTCAGTGTCTGTGTGAGAGTTACTCTGTCTCATAAATATGTATTTGTAATCGAGGCACTCTTTTTATCATCTATTTATTTTTAATCCTTTCCACATCCAGATCATAAGTGGTTCACGTAAGTGTGGCCTCTTGTGTTGCTCAAAACAAAGAAATTTTATCTCATATTATTTAGTAGTTTTTTGATAATTGAAAATGTTAGTACATATTGTGAAAGAGTAGTTTCAAAACAATGCACAACATATTTTTTGAGAAAACAGATGTCATATAGTCTTTTTACTTGTAATATGTCAGAGGATTCAAGAGAAAAAACTTTTTTTTTAATAAAATATTAGTTTCACTAGGTGCATTTTGTTTTCATGGCTTTTTCTGTTATGAGACTGTATTTCTTTCTTGGAGGAAAATATACTTTAATTCAGAAGATAAGGGAAGAAATAATTTTCATCCTATTGTTTCTTGTTATGCTGCAACTACCTGAAAAAATCATGCCCAGAGTCCGTGTTTTCTTCAAAAAGATCACTGTCTTTAACTTGGAAGTATGTTTAAATATGGTTACTCTTTAGAAACCCTTATCAGTTCCTTTATTGTGTTTTCCATTGATAAATCTAGTAGTTCTGTGTTAGTTTTGATCCACTGAATTTATCAGAGGGATTTGATGCAATTGAGCTAAAATGCTTAATGATAAATCCCTCATATTTGGGATTTAGCAGTGGGTCCTCCAGCAGTTCTTCTTTCCTTGAGCATTAATTTCAATCTTTTGGCTTGATGAGTTTAGTTTAACAGTGGCATATAATAGAGACAGTGTTCAGGACAATCCATGTGTATGATGCTTTAAATCATATAAGTTCCATATAGAATATATATTTTTAATATTCAGATCTATCTTTTCTGAGGGTATGTTTCTCCTTGCTTTTCCTTTTCATCAACTCTTTCCAGTGGGATATGCCTAAATTGCTGGTGCAAACCATGGCTAATAGCCTTAAGTCCTCTTACAGTAATCCTTATATAGCCTTTGCTAAATTCTGCCTCCATTTTGCCTGAGGTGAAGTACAGATTTCTCATGTTAACCTTCCTTGGATCAAGGTAGAAGATGGGAAACAGACATAATCATGTAATTTTTTCAAGTGAAATGACAGCTTATTAAGGTACTTATTAGATGTTTAGAGTTATGCTGTCATGTAGAAATGAAATACTATTTTCCTTCTCTGTGCCACAAATCATTTGTTTGAAACAATATTTTTTTTTTCCCTCAAAGATCACCACATTTTGACTTTTAGTGTATTTGTTTGCTAAGTACGTTTCTCTGTGGCACTGGCAGTAGACAGGTCATGTTGGATTTTGTTCCTAGCCAGCTCTGAGGTGGAATGAAAGCCCTTTGGGTATGAGTGTGATATAGGTCACTCATGAAAAAATTCCAGTAGCTTTAAACCGAAACAGATTTTCAGTGAGTCGTCTCTAGAAGCATGGAAGAACTTAGCAATCATTAAATGAAGTAGCAGCTTCTGTCTCAAATAGGCAGGAACACAGAGGAACAGCGAGGAAATGAGGCACCGAGAGTGGCTTCCAAAGAGACAGTAACCTGGCCGTGTGGGGAGCACCTATCCTGACTGTTCCTGGAGGGAAAGAAGTCTGTAGACTCATAGAAGGAAGGGGATCATTCATGTCCTCCAAATCATGCTATATGAATTGAACATGCCTATTTGCTCAGTTGGGATATTGCAAATGCCACTGCTATAATGTATATGGGCTGATTTGTACAGGGTCAGAAGAAATGTGCATTGAGCTCCACAGCCTTTCTCCATGCCATGGCCCCAGGCACACATGAATGCTCTTATGAGCGTTCACAAGCACCTGAAATGGAGAGAAGCACGAAAAACCCAAAGGTGTTGTTGGCTGTGCTCACAGTCCTTGTGTGTAATGACGAAGCAGGGCTATATTGGTTAATTAGAGAAAAATGATGGTGACACATGTGGGAAAATTGTTGTCAATCTCCCAAGCTGACTCAACAAGTGTGATGTGATCTGTCTCAGGTTTGGTGTTCAACCAAGGGGTTTGGGAAAGCAGCAGAACAACCTGCTGTCCTCCTGTCCATTTGGTTAGTGCGGACAGCCTCAGCTGGCATTAGGGACTATGAGAAAGTCCGTGAATGCACACAAGAGGCAAGATCCTGGGGTTCCTTTTCTAGGCTGTCTAAAATGGGTACCCTGATAATTCATTCAAACCCAGAGACCACTGACTAATGGCAAGGACTTAGGGAAAAAAACTGAAAACAGGTAAGGACCTACTGAGCCAGAGACAGATTTACTGAGTCATTCTATTTTAAACTTGCTGCCTAACAAAAGAGGGAGCTGAATGAAAGTATCAGTCGCTATTTCATTAATTTGGTGTTCTGACAACCTGTGACTGAGCTTTATCTGCCCTCCTACCCTGTGAGCTCTTTGTGAGTTTGTAGGTTTATATATTGTGTGGGGAGAAGGTAACTTCAATTATCCCAGTTCTTCCCAAAGTGTGGAGTGAGTAGACAAAACACTGCTGCTTCATTACTGAGGAGGGGCAGTAATGAAGTGCTAGGCTTTGCAGTGGGTGTAAAATTTGCGTGGTGTTTTGAAGATGTCTTCTATACATGCCTAGGATATACAGGTTTCTAATGTGCTGTTTCCTGTGGTTCTGAAAAGTCCTTCCAAACTTTGCAGGTTTGCTGTTGTGCAAGGTCTCTTTTGATGGAGATTCCCAGTGGTTAGATTGCATGTCTTGAATCCATCGCACAAGCAGCGTACAAGTAGTCCTGGAGGCTTCTCTTTGCTACTTGGCAGGGGACTGCTGCTGTTGCTGCACATGTTCTTTGGTTGTTTGCAGCACATTGTTCTAGTTGGATTGTACATCCTCCAGTACTTCTCCTGATCAGGAATTCTTCAGCTGCTGATAGACTTTCACCTTTGTCCTATCAACTAAAGCCAACCAACTACCCCACAATGACTGACAATGGCATAAAAAGTATATTCTGTTAAGTTGTTTGGGTTACCAGCCATGGAAATGTTAGCACACTGCACCCTCATTACCATACACAACAGAATTAAATGTAGATTTCCAAGGAGGGGGTAAGGAGAAGTTTGTGCACAAATCCCCATGAACAATGCTGTGGGATTTGTGTAGCCCTCTGAAACTGTCCCCCTTAGTGTATGTGAGAGCATTAACTCCTTGTGGATGAATGTGTTATTGACTCTGAGTAAACAGATCTTTTTAAAGACTCTACAAAGTGTTATTGGCCAATAATACACAGTAAATAGACAAAGAATTACACTGTGACAGTTAGAAGAAAAGAGAGAAAGAGAAGGGTACAGATAATGAATCATTAATGATCAGGAGTTGTGTGTTGCTTTTTAAGAGTTGCCTGAGGGAGGTAAGTGGGAGGGCTAAAACTCCTCCATGTGATACAGGCAGTGGGGAACACTAAAAAACGGTTTCTTTTTCATCTAAATGTGGCGCTCTTCTGATATTGCCGGGCCCAGAGTGTCTGTCCAAAGGCTTTAACCATAGTTTTACACTATGAGCTTATTTGAAATGCAATGCCAATAATAGAGATCTGAGGAAAAGAAAGGGTCACAGAAATAATATATTCTCCTTTCATGATGTTTTCTTCATATTTTTGGCTGACTGCAACCTACCAGAGTGTGTTTGGCCTACAAGTACTGGGCTTGACTTGCTTGGACTGGGAGGAAGACTGTCTTCACTTTGCCCTGCTGTCCGCTTATCATGTAAGAGAGAGCTCTGCTCAGCTGCATTTAACAGAGAAGAGGAGAGAATATTCTTCATCTTTTAAATGATACAAAAAATTAGGAACTAATTGACTTCTATTCAGCATATTAGAAATTTCATTATTTGCCTTAACAGAAAATCATAGACATTCAAAGGCAGTTGATACTTTCTTAAATGTGAAAATTAGCTCAAAACCCAATAGTCTGATTTCCGTAGGAAAAAAAAAATTCTTTAGCTAACTGGCTACCCATTTACAACTATGCAAGTGACTATAACTGAGCCATCCATAAGGAAGAGAGAGTCTGAGATTACTGTATTTGTACATAGTGGAGATTAAGCTAATAATCACAGAAACTAGTGTACCTACTCTTAGTTTTGCTTTGGCTGTGTGAGTGCGAGCTTTTCGTATTGCTAAGCAAAGTCTACAGGAAAAGATGTACTCTGACAATTTCTGTGCTGGGAACAATGCTTTCCTGCTGCTTTTAAAGGTTCCATGTCAAAGGGAATGTGACGCCTCAAACGTAACCAGACGTGGCGTAGAGAAATAGCCTCCACCGAGACAAACATACAGCAGCAGGATGGCAACACATGGTAGGGAAGAGATGGAGAATTGTATTAGCTTTCTGGATTATCTATAAATTAAATTATAGATGGCCCGGTGCTGCACAGTCAGTGATTCACTGGCTGAATATACAGAATAATCCAAGTCTAATCTGCAGTGTTTTTAGGACAGTTTTTAAAAGCTTCTTAAAAATGGGGGAGGGAATAAGGGGAAAAGTGGGATCTTCTGTATGTGTTTGAGTATACAGAGCTAAATAGACATGTGTATATACAGAAATATATATAAAAGATCAAATTGTCTTATTTGCGAGCCAATGCTGGTCTCTTGTCTTTAATCTACAGTTGCTCTTGGGCTGTAGTTCCCAATAACAGATTCAACAAAACCCTGTGTAACTCCCAACAGGTCCCATATATAGATTTCATTATTTACAATTTCACTCTGTGCATAGTTTTAAAATTTTAAATTGAGACAATTTGAGCTGTGTGCAGAAAAGGAGTATGTGCCATCATTTTAAAGGCGAAAATACACTGGTTTCCTTGTCTAGGAATTCAGATGTGTAAGGGATGTTTTTGAGACTCTCCTCAAAATGATTTATTTTTTTTAAGCCAAGAAAAAAGGACAAGAATAAGAAAGTGAATGTGTGAGTTTGAAAGCCAGCAGATGCACAGTCTGAAATGGAGGCACTGCCTCTGCCATGTCTGATAACCAGCAACATTTACTGTTACAAAAGGTGCTCGTGGGGATTCACTAATGGTTCTTGAGCCTGGTGGGAAGAGCTGCTGAGGAAGAACCATGTACGGGCTAGAAAATTAAGAGAAAATTGTTAATTGGTCAAGTGAGAAGTCTTCCTCCAGCATGGCGAATGCAATCCCTTTCTGCTCATTCCTGTTGCCCCTCCCCATCTGCCTTTGAGTGCTTCCGAATTAACTTTGCCAACTCCTAACTTCTGATAAAACTGAGAAAATAGATGGCATAAGGCACCGCAGGTGACCTCTTTCGAGCAGCCAGGGAGGGGCCATTTTCCTGGCAGGCTTTCAGGTTTGGTGCCGCAGCCTGCCGCTTCCCCTTCCCTGTCCTGGAAGGGGAAACGTCCTTGGCTGTTTGGGTTGCGCCCCCCTCTCCTCCCCAGCGCCAGCCCCAGGCTGCGGTGTCAGCAGCAGTGATATGGAGGAGCAGCAGGGAGAGCAAAGAACAAGTGACATCTTTGACTTGCCGGCTGCCCCCAGTGCTGCTGTGCTGAGTCCAGGGCTTTTCCTGGCTCAGAGCTTCTTCGCTGGCTGGGCTACTGCCCTGCGCCGCTCCGGCCAGGCTTCTGCGCCATGGCCCGAGGCTGTTCAGTTGTCTTGTTGGTTAATTAAGGCTGGCTGCCTAGGAAGGCCCATCTGTTCCCAGGTAAATTGTGTTGCTATTTTTTCCCTTTGGCAGGCGTACAAAAAGCTCCCATCAGTTCTTCCAAAGGATGGACGGGTAGTCTCGTGTGCCAGAGCTTGCATTCCTTCTCTGCTTTCCTGGAGGCACAACAGCCAACATGGAGTCACACTGAGACTGCCATGTGTTGGTATAAAAGACGGGGTAACACCCTCCCCTATGGCTGCATGCTGAATGCTTGCAAAACATCCGCTCCTCTTGCTCCTCATCTGGCAGCTCCCATGTCCTTTGCTTTCTCTGATGTCTCCTCTGTCTGCAGTTATACGGGCACCTCCTTATGATAACCCTGCTCCCTCATCTGCTATAGGTCTTGTTTAGTGCTCCAGAGAGAGACTTGGGAAGGGAAATGTTTACCTGGCGTGCAGGTGTGACAGTGAGCTCAGCACCTCACACGTATTCATGTATGGGTCACTGTTGCCACAGGAACTACAGGTTTATCTTTGCAGCATCTGCCCTGGCGTGTAAAGTACCGCTCTTTCCTCCATTTCAGGGGCTGGGAAGTGAGGCACTATAAATAGGGGCAGATAAACAACTCGCCCCAAATCTGTGGCGTGTGATACCAGTCTTCCCAAAGCCTAGAAAATGCCTGGGTTCCACGCCACCTTTGCTGCGGCTCTTCTTACATGATGGGGATGTTGGAGGAGATGATAACTGTTGTGGACAACTGAGCACTTGTCAGCTGCACTTTAAGAGAGCCTTGGCAAGGCCACAGCGTGTCCATGTTTCTCCTCTAAGCCCCTTTCTCCCCTCCCAGCTGTGACCTCTGTTAGCACAGCAGTCATCTTCACTCTTACCAGTGAGGAAGAGGGACTTTATGGGGGAACAGCTTGGGGACTTGGTGATATTAAGTAATGACTTCAATGCAACAAGTCCTTTTTAAAAAATGGACTTTATGATGTGTACTCAGATATTTGGGGTTGTTCCATCAGTAATTAAATCAAAATAATAAGAGGGAGCTAAGATGAGCAATCTAAGTCATACAGCAATTGGATAGGAGTGTGGGGACTGACTGCTCTTCTCTCCTCCAGTGCAAGGTGGGAGTGCTGGGATGGGGACTGTGGCAGCATGGTTACCCTGTGCTAGGGGAACATGGCCACCCCAGGAGGCAGGGATGTAAAATAAAAGAAGTTTTAAGGTTTTGAAAGCAGTGAGCTTTATTTCATCCTCTTGTTTGACAGTCTTGCCTGGGACTTTTCAACATACTGCTGGCAACACAGCTCCTGGCCAGAATGCTTAGAATATGCTGTGATGGGAGAGCTTTTATGGGTTTTTTTTCCACTTTTTTAAAATTGATTTTCATTATGAGTAAAAGGTAGGATAATATGTGAGGGCACTACTGGTGGTCCCCAGATTGAGATGGAGATGAGAAGTTCCCCACAGAAACCAATTACATTAAAGGAGCAAATTTGGAAGAACTTTACTAACGCTCCTAAGTAGGGAGTGCTGTAAGCAGAGGAAAATGCAACACTAATATTGCATGGAAGGAAAAATATATAGCATAGCCCTTACACAGCTAGCTGAAAGAAAATATCTCAGTTCTAAAATTTTAAGTAGCATTGAGAAGGGCCTGGCCCTGTATGGGTAATGCTTCCCAAAACTTCTGGGACTGTGCTCTGAACAGGGTTTTGTAGCATCTGCACTTAGAAACATCACCTCAAGTTAAGTGTCAAAATAACTCTGCCTCCAGGCAGAGCTCTTCCCACAAAGCGAACACAAAGCTGCATTTCCGCAGTGGTGGCGAGCAGAGCGTGTCTGGTGAAACAAGCTCCAGCTAGCCTGGGCTTGCTCTTTGTGGTTAAGTGTGAGGGCTTACGCAGGTCCCAAGGCTTCTGACTTCCCTTGGCTGGGCTTCCTGTGACACCAGATATGTTAGGTTTTAAAGCATGACTTATAAACCATAGACCATTTGTTTCTACGAAACATCCAGCAACTTTCTAGAAGGCTGGTAGATGCACAGCAACCACCTGTGGCTTTATTTGCATGTATCCTCTGCTTGCTGTTTGGAGGAGAGGCCATTGCTTTGACCTGTCTTGTGCAGCACCTCGTGCAACCTGGTGCTGCTCCGTGCCTGTGGTTGGGGGTGCTGCTTATGTCCTGATTAAAAGCTCTGCCATGAGGAGGCCCTTAGGCATGGGATAAATCTGCCTAACGCAGGCTCGTTGCCACAGTGGGAGAGTGCAGGGATGGGAGAGTGGAGGTTGCTGCCCTGGCCCCAGGGTTGTCCTTGCCTTGGAGGGGTGTGAACAGTAGCCAGCTCCATCTGTCAGGACAGCCATGATGCCACTGCTTTGAGCCGGCCCTTACTGATGCTGTAACAGCCTCTTTTCTCTGTCCTGCCACCTACCTTAAGGAGTGGGTGGGGGCACAGTGAGGAGGAGGAATCTGATTCTGTCTTTCCCAAAAATACCCTTTTGCATCAACCCACACAACAAGCTGTTCCTGCAGGAGAGGGTAAGAAATGGCTCCTTGTGTCACCAGACAGCTGGATCGTCCCCTTTTCTCTGTGCAAATGATAGTAATAATAATCTCGCTAGAAGGGATCTGAGCTGGCACGTTTTTTGTTGCAGCAAGGACCAGCTAACTATTTGCACATCAAGGATGGCAAAAGTCATTGGGCTGGCCTGTGGTAACTTGATAAGCCACCAGAAGGCGGCCACAACTCACCATGTTCCGTATTTCCTATCAAAAGATTAAGGTATTGCTTCTCCTGGGCAATGTGGTTTTGGTCGATGGTGTCATAACATAACTCACGGAAGTAACTCATGGTAGAAAGCTTACGCTAATGGGGAAAGACGAGACCTACTGAGAAGAACAGATCAACAAGTTAATGCAGTTGCATAATACAAACCTGTGTAAGCCTCAAGCCCTGATATACTGTCCTCCTGAGGTGCTGGGCTGCACAGATTCTCACTGCAGGTTCAGTGGCATCACTGAACCACTCAGTGTGACAAACTGGGTGGTTTATGCTCAAAAAGGAAGGCTTAAGTTGTATGTTGGTGAGGCAGTCTGGGATGTAGCTGGAAGTGTCGTGTACTCTTTGTAAGACGTTATCCTTTTGCAAGCTACATCCACAGACTTGGCATCCTCACCTTCCTCCTGGAGAGCCAGTGGCAAGTTTAAGTTTTGCAGTTCCTTAGTCCTCTCTCTGCCATGAAAGATAAAATGGTTTAATTGAAACACCCCCATCTGATACACAGCATGTCAAAGAGTAATGAGCAAAACAGGTATTAAACTGAGAGAGGGGGCTAATGAAGCAAAACATTACTAGTGGAGTTAGGAAAAGATTTGAGTCTGAAATGCGTTTGCTCAAAAATAGAACAATTGATTTATTATTATTTTTTTAAGAAGAGAGACTCTGGGGGAGCACAGCTTTAGGGCTAATGTAGCTGACTATTTTCTGCGATTGGTTTCCTTCTCCCTGTGAATAGGTTGGAAATGAAAGACAATACTTCTGTTGGAGGTGTTCAGATCACACTGGCAACAATCAGCACATGTTTTGAATGAATAAAATAAGGACATTCTTGCCAAGTAGTTTCACAAATGCTCAAATATAGTCAAACAAAGACTTAATCTGGGCTCAAAGACACGTATCTCAGCAGATGTGTGTAAACTAAATCAAATCCCCTGGGAACAGTACTTAGGAGTGCTTAGGCGTTGGAAGGACAAGGATGGTCCATCTGTGAATTTATTACAGGAGATGAGAAGCATCATATGAAAGTCATTGCTGGACTGGAGGACAGCATGGTTGATTTTTCAGGAAGTTTAGAGGTCATTCCTAAAATCTCTGTTTAATTAAAATAGAATCCCTCAGAATTGGAATACAATATAACATATGAAGACTGTCATTTACTGAGGTGTGGCCCGTTAGTAGGAAGACAGGTAATTTTGCTACTGGCTTCAGTGGGGCCAGGAATTTGTGGAGTGATTGGAGTGATACAAAAGTTTTTACTGACTCTTCTGACATTTCCTCACTTGTCAGAATAAATCTTTTGAACTGGCAGGAGCATAAATGTTTTAGGAATTTATGATTTAAAATAGTATGCAAGGATTCCAGTGCAAAGATACCAGTTCTGTGTCAGCTTATTACAGTTACACGCCATTAAGAAAGCCAGACTGAAACAATGAGTTCTTGAGAAGCATAGTTCAGCCCTTCAGCTTAAACCTCTAGAAGAACACATCTCCATGAGGCCCTAGGTCCTCTTAACCCATAGCTGAGCGTACTGAAATAGACGGGCTCTGCCACATGCAGAATTTAAAGCTGTAGGACTGATCCGGTGAGAAGCAAATACCAAAGCTGAGAGGCCCTTACACTTTCCTGCGAGCTCCAATATAAATGATGCAGTGATCAGCATAGCCCGAATAAAACATACTGTCCTTCAAAGGGGAATGCCCCAATCCACGAAAGGTCTCACAGACCAAATTCAACACTTTAATTTTACTCTGGTTTCTCAGCCGTTGGAAGTGCAAATCTGAAGGCACTGGAACCACTCCTATAGAAATTTATCTGTACTGTAAACAATCCTTCCCTTCAACCTGCAAGCAAACAAGCTTCGTTCTCCAAATAAACCTCTCTGCAATAGTATCTTGTTGTGGATAGAGTAGCAACTTGTTTTCGGAAAAGAGAGATTAAAAGATATTGGATTTCCATCTTGCTATGGGAAACTGCAGCTTTGAACAGGTTTTTGTGTTAGCCAGTTGGAACAATTCTTGTGCCCTGCAATGGTCTGAGCACTGAATGGTGCAGACCTCTCAGATTTTATAGGTGATTTTTTTCTTTCTCCATGCAAGGTGTCAGATATGAAAACGAAATAATAAAATACTTGGAACAGTAGGCTGTAGCAGTTAAAAATCCTCTTAGACCTGAAGCTTTTTTAGAAACATCTGAAAATAAATAGTTTGAAATAGTGCTTCCTTCTGTATCTGAAAACCATGGATACCTGGGAGAATGAAGTAACTATGAAATGGTTTACGTATGTTGGAGGAGCTCTGCACAGCATGTAAATGTGGATTGCAACATAATTTTAATTTGATTGCCAAGAGAGAGTGAAAATGGTTTTGTTGCTATATAGTGCCAGGGTGTTTCCTTTGGAGGCTAAATCAGTGCTAAGAGTCCAGGTAGAGATTTGGTCAAAGAAATGAAAACAGAAGATCCATCCCAAACAAACCATGCAGACAACCACCGCCACCCACAGATAGTGGCAACTGAATTACAATTTGCTAACCAAAAAAGGTCAGCAAGGCTGGAGTGAAACTCGGAGTGTGAATGGTTTGAATAAAAAAGTGTTTGAAAGGGAGCAATATGAGGTCAGAAGGCATTTGGTTTGTGAAAGTCAGACCCACAGGAAGCTTTGCGTGCTGCAAAAACATGTTGCAAACAGCTGCATGAACTCCAGCAAGACAATCCCAGCTGCCAGCATCAGCCCAGCACACATGACGTGAGCAACAGCTCCGAAAGCACAGGTGGATTCTCCACTGGAAGCATGAATGACATGACTGCTGAGATGAACGAGCTGCCGATCGGAGAGCAAACAGGGTCGTGACTCATATAAAGTTGGACTTTGGCACTTACCAGCATAAGTGAGTGAAGTTTGGCTTGTGTTGGTGAGCTTGTCCTCACAAAGGTGCATCAACTGACTGTGAGCAACCGTGACACCATGTAACCCCTAATGGTGCTTAGTCTGAACAGAAGATCCACTCCCTGGTTAGGTGGAAAAGAAGTACTAAAAACAGTTTACGTATTACTCGTTAGCTGTCACCTACAAATTACTGGGATAATTTTTGAGACCTATTCATCTGTGTATTTGCTTCTAGGAAATTTCCTCATGGACTACTTCAAATTATTCAGTTTCCATCCTCAAAATGTATACTGGGTAATTTCATGTTTCTTCACTCCTTATTGCTAAAGAGCAGTGATTTCCAGAAATTCAGACTTTTGCGCGCACTTATTCAGCCTCACGCTTCTTTGGTATGTGTAGAATATGAATCTGAAAGACAGCAGTTGTAGATGTTAAAAACAGAAACATGATGAGAGGGATGCAGGCTCTGCCAGCGTGCCGTGTTTAAGATCTGATCCTCGGAAGTGTTCAGCATTTTCCACTCCTGCTGTATTTACATCTGTAGGATGTGAAGATCCAGCTGGATCTCTGCTAGTTTCTGTGCTACAGCTACCATTTCTGTCCTTGCTGAGATTTTAGCCTGTGAATATTTTTCTTTCTTTTTCCCCAACAAAATATTTGTGCAGACAGAACTGCTTTCCCCTTCTTTTTTTTCACTGGAGTTTAAGGTTAGATGGAGGGAAAAGTTGAAGGTGACCTTCCATGTTTGAAATCAGTGCTGAATTTAATTGCCAAAGTTCAGCCTTCCCTCGCCATCTGGAAGCTGTAGCATGACTGCAAAACGTGTAATGGTGTCAGGAAAATACTAGCAACCTTTACATTATTGTCTGACTTCTCCTTCCAATGCATACTGCTGTTTAGCTTTTGTGCAACAATTATGAGTGGATGACTTCAAAAGTTTGTAAATATTTTTAAAGTTATAAATATTTTTAAATATTCATTGCCATATTCTTGAGGGAATAATGCCGGCTTACACCACTTGAGGATTTACCCTTGAGGAGACTTCTGAATGACACTTTGCAGTAATCAAATAACACAATCAAAACTTCCAACAAAACTTTCAAATGTATTTAATTATAAAATCATAGAATCATTCAGGTTGGAAAAGATTGTTAAGGTCGACTCCAACCATAAACCTAGCACTGCCAAGTCCACCACTAAATCATGTCCACTGCCAAATCCACCACTAAATCATGTCCCTTAGAAAAAAGCCTAGATACCTTTTTCTCTCAAAAGGTGTTTGTTAATGGTGAAAGTGAGACAAGGTCTTCAATTAATCTGTTAGTATATCTAGCTTGCTTTCTTAATCACAGAGTCTCTCTGCAATTCTCTGATTTCATGAGCACAGCTGACAACTGTGGGTACCTGCCATTCTCACAAAAGTGTCTCACCAAATAGGCTAGAGACCAGTCTGAGTAGAAGGTGGGCAGTCTGTGCTGCTTGAAGACTTGGGCACCAGTTGCTCCCACAGGCTCACAAATTTACAGTCTTAGATGATCAGGGTGCTGCCTAACCTTGGAGCTGCCTAAATGTCTGCTTAGAAGTATGCCTAGCACTGCTTTGACCCAGACGATGCTGTCCTCAAATCTCATTGCTCAATCTGACATGTTGAGCCAAGACTCATGAATCTGTCATTCACTACCAGTCTTGCTTCCTAGCCATGGTTCAGCTGGCTTCCTCAGAGCATAGCTACTATTTTCCATGCAAATGTTGTTTTTCTAGTAGCCAGCAATTTGGTTTAACTTCCACTTGTGCCTAAAGGAATTTGAACTTGGGTTTTCCACCACTGTGATGAATGCCCTCAGGACTATACTGTAAGGCCTTCCAAGACTGGGGCTAGACATGTGAAAGGAAAAGTGGGCATTACTGTATTTTGCTAAAGAGAAGGCTGGCAGCAGTTGAAATGTGTATTCTGGTAGAAACAAAGATGTGAATCTTTGTTTCATGCTCTTCTCCCAAGTAACAGGCGATAGACAAGAGGAAACAGCCTCAAGTTGCACCAGGGGAGGTTTAGACTGGATATTAGGAAAAAGTTTTACACTGAAAGGGTTATCAAACGTTGGAACAGGCTGCCCAGGGAAGTGGTTGAGTCGCCATCCCTGGAGGTATTTGAAAGCCGGGTAGACATAGTGCTTAGAGATATGGTTTAGTGGTGGCTTTTGTCAGAGTTAGGTTGATGGTTGGACTAGATGATCTGAAAGGTCCCTTCCAACCTAGGTGATTCTATGATTCTATGACAAGTGCTCAATGCATGAACATCATGAATAGGGCTCTCTCAAAATAACAGGAATCCAGTAACTTGGGGTCCCAGGTGAATAGCATCTACTACACCTTCTAAAAGACCAGACTTAGGCATTCTGGGGAGGAAAATAAATAATGCAAACTATTTAAAGCTTAAGTAGAGCATGGAGAGTTACCCTAGTTTCTCCTGTCCCAAATGCTGTAACTGCACCAAGAAAACGCCCTTCCCTCAGCCTGCCAATGCGTAAGTGTGTGTGTTGCGCAGAGCAGGCCATCATCTGCTGCCCTGACTGCAGAGAAGACTGCGCAGGATGTGGCAGCGCCCGGTGGCTCGAGCTTGCGCTTGGTGGCTAGAAGAGGTGCATCCCCATCCCTTTCACTTGCAAAGGGAATTCTCTCAGGGTGTCCTGGGTCAGGAGGGAGCGTTCTGGGTAAGGGACCATCACTGCTGTCCTTGGCTTTATCTGTGGGTGGGCTTTAAGTGAGACAGCTCTCGTTCTGCGAGGTGGAGTTGTCCTCCCTCCAGAGTGACAGTGGGTGCAGCTCAACATGAGAGAGGCAGGGCTAATGTCTCAGGTCTTCCCTTAGGATGTCCTACTCACTGATGGTAGAGCTGTGAAGCGGATTTCTAGTGACAACTCTTTCCACAACATGTTTAAAACTGTTTAGGTCCTCGACTGCTGTTTGCATTCGTATTGACAACCTACTTAATTGCATCTTTAGTGTAGGAGTGGTAGCATTTATCTTTAACGTCTGTTATGCTGGTGAATTATCAAGGATCTTCCTTCCTTTTCGTTACACACTTTGCCTGGCTATGGGGAATGGGAATTTAACTCAGTGTTCCTTAATCATTCTTAGACTGCTGTCCTCAATAATCTAGCAGGAGAAAGAAGCAAAAATTAGCAGCATACTTGATTCTGGCTGCTCTTGACTGTAATTCATCAGTATAATTTTTAAACAGAGAAATGGTAGGAAAGGGGTAGGAGAAGCTAAGACTGTGGGAGTAGTTACTTTATATCGAAAGAAGTATTTTTGTTTTGAAAAAGTCTTCAGATCACTGTCAAAGAAAGAATCTCCAAAATACTACGGTATTTTACTCAGAGAGATACTCATGACCGGGACAGAAGTTTTGCTGTCACGCATAAAGGAAGACTTGAAGGGAGCTCTGCTTTGTTCTGTGCTGCTTTTTTTTTTTTTTTTTTTGGTGTTTCCACTTAGGTAAAAGCAGTAATCTAAACTAATTAAACTTTTCTCCAAGGCAGAGGCTCAGGAGTCAGCGCTGTCTGCAGCCAAGCTGCGGGGACGCAGTTACAGGCAGCGCAGGAGTGTTTTTCTCACAGGAGGGCTGTACCGGTTACACATCGACTGATGCTCTTGACCAAACCCAGGAGCACTCAGAGCACGCTGAGCCAGGCAGCGCCGGGACCTGCCTCCTGGGAGGCTCGTCCTGTGCCTTTAGGTCTAGCACTCTCTTATTACAGTGCCAGTTTTATTACTGCTTTGAAACCCTCGTTGTTGAAGACAAAATTATTTTCTGTCGAAGGGATTCCCACCTGTGGTCCCAGGGCCGTCTTTAAGGGACGAACGGGAAGCGATGTGTCATGGCAGCAGTCAGCGGGGGGGTGGGGGGTGTGATGAAGGGCGATCGCTTAGTTTTCTTGGGAGATGGAAAGATACCTGGGCCTGATCCTGCAGGATCGGGGGGTTTCCCTTCCACCCCAAAGAGATGGGGAGAAGGCGTTTACCCTGCTCATGATAACGACTTACTGCCCTGCCGTATGGGGGATTTCTGTGTTGTCGTGTGTACACACCTGCTATGTGGCAAGCTGGCCTGGAGAAAATCGCTATTTGTAGGATGCGCAGAATGCCATCTGATCAGATCAAGACTGCGCTGTTGCAGAGCAGCACAGATGATTTATTTTTAATAAAAAGAGGTTTTAGGGTGATTACCTTCAGCGGCTCTCCCAGAGAGAGCTTTTTCCCTGCTACAGTGCTTTTAGCCTGACTTCCCCCCCGCACCCCGTGCCAAGAGGCCATTCGCTACAACGCTTCGCCGGCTTGGCTTTACAGCTCGGGGAGCCGGCAAGACCTTTTCCCAGCCTTCCCGATGCGCCGGGCGTCCTGCGGCGCCGCGACTTGGCGCACGTCGACATCTGAATCCCCACACCGGAGCACGGGGCTGGGGCTGGCTGCAGCCCGGCCAGAAGGCTGCGAGGGGCCGAGCGTAAACAGAGGCAGCTGGTGACACAGCATGGTGTGGCGGGCCCACGAAACGTGGCAGATGCAGCTTCAGCTGTTATTGGGTACAGAGCATCAGCCTCCGAGCCTGGGTCACATGAAGGACCCGCTTTCACTGTGACAGTGCGGTGTCAAACTGCCATTCTTCTTCTGAAGTCTGCCACATCTCCCGAGCAGCAAAGCCCCAGCCTCCGGTTCACAGGCCAGGGGACAAAAAGATCACGTATATCAAGGATTATGCATTTACACTAAGCTCTGCAGTTACGGGAGAGTTCTGCTTTTGGACTTTAAGACTTCCCTCAAAGCTCTTTTTTTTTTAAAAAAAAAAAAAAAGATAATTCCACTACAGATTAGTGCATGCAAAGCGTGGCTTATTATTGCTGATACGAGCTCTGTGATCTAGCAGAAAAGAAATCAGAGTGAACTGACTCTCTCTACACGTAGCACTCTCTTAGTACATCATTTTATTAATTTCTTTTAAAAAATTGTATTCTGTAAGGTGATTAAAATATTTTGGAAAGAGCTGTTAGCGTTCTGGAAAACCTGCCGGAATTTCAGGACGCTAATAATCATTGGCACCCCACTCAGTTCTGCACTGCCTGTTACAGAGACACTTCGTGGCATTAAATTCCTTTCTTGCATTGCTGTCACCTGCAGAAACCAAACTGAGCTAAAACTCTTTGTGACTATCAGTGTAACATGGCAAAATTCAGATTTGTTATGACACAATATTTATCGTTTTGTGACATGCAGGATATATATATTACCCATACAGATTTTTTAGTTGCTTTTTGCTATGCCTAAGCACCATGCTGCAAAGAGTTAAACATTTTAGGAGAGTCTTGGAATTATAAAACCAGTTTTTTACTTCACTATTTTAAGACTTTGTCCTGTAGAAGTTAATCAAGAGGCATAAAAACATCCCAGTAGAGTCTTTTTGACACTGTGTTTGCACCAGAGGACAGTATACAGTGAGTACACTCTTCAGACGCAAAGTGATACATCCATTCCCATCCTAAAAAAAATTTAAAATGTTTCTAAAAATAAAATCTCTTTCTTTTCTTTGTCAGGGTAATCTTTAACTGAGTAAACAAAACCACAAAAGGAAAATAAAGAGAAATCCTAGGCAAGGCATAAAGAAAAAGCATTGTGATGGGCCAGCTTTAGGTCTGCAACTTAAAAGGCAATTTCTTTAGATCTTTTGCATTCAAGGGACTGCGGTTCTATTTGCCGAGGGATCAGTGGTGGGCATTTGTGAATCAGTATGAATTGAAGCCTGAAGCAGCATTGCTTCATTGCTGGTATGGGTGTCTATAGAAACAGATGTAAAAAGAAAAAGGAAAAAAAAAAGGCTAATATAGTATGATATTCAAAGACTATCCAGTAAGAGATGTTCTCGTTCAGCCCTGACCTTTTCTGAAAACCTGGGCTCGCGTGAGCCAGGGAAGCTTGCGCTGTGGTTGTACAACTGGCGTCTGTCACAGGGACTGCTTCTTAATCCTGGGTGCGCAAATTGAAGCACTGAAATTGCTTATATTTTGATGCCTAAATAAAAGCTGTCTGATTTTTCAAGGAGGGGGGGGGCTTATATAACACTCCATTTTACCTTAGCACATCTGGAAATCAGGCTGGTGTTTGAGATCACCAGCACAGTTCATTCTTACTTAACTACTGTGTTTTAAGCTACCACAGCAACTGAAGTTATGGCTTAAGAGCATCACCCTTCTCTGCAGATCATATCCTTGGCTGTTGGTTTTTACCTCCCCAACCATCATCTAAGAAATGTGGGGTCTTTGTTAGTAAAATGAGCCAGCAGAATTGATTTTTAGAATTCGCCTGCACTTCTCCAGTGCAAAAGGAAAAGACAAGAAGTAAAACTTGTGAGAGAGCCATTGCACCATTTCTAAAATCCCTTGCTGTACTTCCACCCTGAGCTCGTTGCATAGACTGCTTGATGCAATCTTGGAAAAAGACCTGCTCTGACAGAGAGGGATTTGTCCTGTCTTAAGGCAGGTGCTTGAGACGCATGGAATGGTTCACGTTCTGGTGATGCCCAGTCCTTCCACTGACTGTGGAGGACAACTGCAGTCAGGGTAGATGCTGAAGCACCAGGAGGCTCAAGTAAGGCGAGATGCCCCCACCTCTATGACTGCCAGCTGCCCTGAAGATCGGTGGCTCACAATAGTTTTTTGCCTTGAATCCTTCACTGAGTTTTGCATACAGGGGCCTGCCTGGCTTGTAATGTCCTGAGTGAGTTTTATCAGGGGGTTTAATTTAGGTTGGAAGGGTTTCAGGAGGTCTCTGGCCCGACCCCTGCCTCAAGCAGGACCAGTTCTGCGATCAGGTCAGGCTGCTCAGGGCTTTGCTCTTGAAAACCGTGAACGAACCCTGCATGACCTCACCGCTCAATGGCTTCACCCAGCAAAAGATGGCCGAGGGCAGGAGGGAGGAGTGGTGGGGGATGTACGGGGTGCCCTGAAGTCTGCAGGCAGCACCTGGATGCCGTCTGGCAGTAGGGAGCAGAGGTTTGGGAAAAGGAGTCTGCAGGAGAAAACTGTATTGCAGGGTATGCTGCCATGGGAAGGTTATTCCTGAGAGAGCAATTGTCTCACCACTGCTTTAATGTCTGCTTTCTGGGAGAATTCCCTTGTTTTCCGAGCTGCAAGGTCTCCATGGGGAATCCTGGCCCAGGACCCAGGGAGAACCCTGAGCCCAGGCAGAGGGGGGTGATGGTGGAAAGAAATCAGTCCCGACGGGTGGAGGGGGCCTTGCGGGATCATTAGGGGATGGTCCCAGTTTCAGTGAATTCAGTATGGATCTCAAAGCCTGACACTGTGCTGCAACTGAGTATCAGATGGCAGAGTTTATCAATGTTTAAATTAGGTTTTCACATCATCAGAATATATCCCCTTGCGTTTACAGATATAGCTCAGAAATAGCCTGTTTTTTACAATATCTGTGTAGTCTTTAAAAAAATAAAACTCAGAACACATTAACAGTATATCTGGAAACATCTTACCAAGTGGTACAGGAAAACTCTTTAACAACTAATGACACGAATGTGCTGTGCAAAGAGAAACTCATCAATTTTGCCCTGTTTTTCTTTTTGGCATTATTTTATATTGTAATTTCTCTGGTTTTCTCTTTGACATTATTTAATATTGTAATTTATCTGCTTTTTTATAGGCTATTGTAATTTACTATCAGCTCTTTTTAAGACCATCACTCCTCAGGACAGGGAACAGTTTTGCAATGTGTGGACAGCCTGCGTATTTAAGAGGTCTGTGGAAACCGGGAGCTTCCCACTTACGCTGCAGGATCCTCCAAGATTAAAGACTGCCTCCGATTTGTATTTGCTCAGAGCAAAATGCCCAGCAGCACCGGTTTATGCCTAAACGCTGGAGATGTCAAAAAACATAGCAGGTCAATTTGTCCGCTCCCTCTCACAGCCTTGTCCCTCCGGAATACCTTTTTCTTCCTGCTTTGTCCTGTCTAGTCCTAGCAAGTGACGGGACTTCTGCTGTGGGATTTACGCCGTAGATTAATGAGCTGCAAAACTTCACATATGTTTAAATCATTGTACTCGCTTCCCCCCCCCCGCTTCCCCTACGTTTATATCTCCGTTGTCAATAAGGCGGTGGAGAGGCCAGAGCCAATCCATTTATCAAGCCGCCTTTCCCGGGCGAGCTGCGGCTCGGCTCCGCGCCTGACATGATCGTAACCATCAAAAGCTTTAGCACCTGATGTTAGCGCAAGGTGCCTTTCCTCTCGAAACATCTGGTCCCCCGATAAATCGTTACACTCGCCACCGCTCGCCGTTCCCTCCGTCGCGGGAGAGCCCTGCCCCGGTGCGTGCTGCTCCGGGTCTGTTCTCAAGTTGTTGCGGTGCGCCGGCCGTATGATGACAATTAGAAGCAGTTAGTGCGCAGATGAGGCTGGCGAGTGGCAGGTGGCGGGAACGGGGCTCAATTAACTAACATGCACAAAATCCTTTGCTAATGAGGCTGGGCCACCCGAGATGAGCAGGAAAGCATGTGTCGCTGACGGCAACAGAGGATTTGAAACTGAGAGGGAGAGAAACCGGTCAACAGGTATCAGCGGCGAGCGAATGAGCCTTTCCAGCCCGTCGTTGTCGGATTAAGTGATGGGTTTGTGCACTGAAAGTCAGCGAAGGAGATAGCTAGCTGTTTGCCGGAGAGCTGGGAAGAATTTCATCTCCCCTGTCTCCAAATTGGCTGCCGCCTTTTCTCTTCCCTGTGTCCTCCCTTCTTAACCTGCTCTTCTGTGAGACCTGCGGCAAAAATTACAGTACAATGTAAACTCAAATATCATGTGCCTGTATTGCTGAAATACTGATATGAAAGGCAACGGAGGTCAAAAAAATAACTCGTTTGCTTGGCTTTCAAATTAGGTCATTTTAAAACAATGCAAAAGCTGTGTTTGGGATGTGTTACTTAAGCCCCTGTTTTACAAGGTATATTCTATAATTTTTTGTCTTTCTATGTTGAGCTGCAGTTTGCAGTTAGAGAAGAGAGTCAGAGATAACCCCATGAAGGATTTTTAGTTCATAGGTCATAAGCATACTTCATTAGTTCATAGGCATTTTTATTTGTACTGAAACTTACTGTGGAAGCTGTCACTGTGACCACAATAACACTTCTAATCCAAGTCTCCAAATGCTGCCTTCTTTATCGCGGTTCATTTTGAAGCGGTTTGCAAGGGGATCTACAGCTGTGAATATTTTTGCGTGTGTTGTTTACAGTATCTAAAATTCTGCAATGTGGAATTTTCTGCTAAACTTTTGTTCTCCCACAGAAATGTTTTTAAAGAAGATGGTATTTTTTGTTGTTTGAGTGCCACGGGTAGTGTATAGTGACTTGTTTTCAAAACGTATCGATAATGCGAATGAATCATAGAATCATAGAATGTGTTGGGTTGGAAGGGACCTTTAAAGGTCATCCAGTCCAATCCCCCTGCAGTAAGCAGGGACATAATAGGGACATAATGAACCTGAGAACACACAGACATTTCAGATTCAGTGTGACGGACTGATCAGAAGTCTGTGAGGCGGACTGATCAGAAGTCCCAAGAAAACATAGTACGCCACACCCAAAAGCAATGAGGTGAAGCCCGGATGAAGCACAGCTCAGATTGTGAACGCCCCTGGAGTCCTTGACAGTATTTCAGTACATCGGGGGTTGTATCTTTTTCTCTAACTGTATGTTTTCAAATGACACGGTGTGATGAGGCTTGAAGAAAGGAGAACTCCCTTTAAACTCTTTTAGACTTTAAACTCTGGAGCAAGTTAAAAGGGAAAAATTTGCTTTTCTGCTTGAAGTTGTAACAAAACTTCACAGATGTCACGTAATTCTGGAAAAAAAATATCCCAGTTTTCTCAGAAGGTCTGGCATGATTTCTACTAGATTTTACACTGCACGTTGCTATGTTGGTACGATTTGTACCAGTTCTGCCTGAGTATGTTTTGCCTTGGTTGCAAGGCATCCCTTGCATCAGACAAGAAATACCCCATAGGTTTCTATAGTGTCCAGCCCAAGCAGAAAGTTTGATTATTATAATTCCATTGGAATTATCAGCTTTGTAAAGTGTCTGTAAGTTGCTTTGAACAAAATTTTCCATGCTTGGTTTCTGACTTCCATCTCCCCAGCCTCCACGCGGATACTTCACGCTATTGAGAGCTGAATTATTGAGCTGTATATATTGAGTTATATACTGAGCTATTAAGAGCTGAACAGCTTCTTCAGTCAGTCCTCTGACAAGTGGCACGTGTTTTTTTTTTTACTGGGAGGTACCAGTTAAAGCGTGTATGTCCCTGGGTCAATGGCTGGTTCTCTTTACATGGCATGCCATTAAATTACCTTCTGTGGCGAGCTGACTCAGTATAAATATTTCTTCGTGACTTTAGGGGATTCTGCACTCTGGAGTATTTTTGGCTCAAAAGCCCTTAAGCACTTTTGTTTGTGTGAGGGTTTCATAGGGATGTTAACCTTAGTGTCCTGGGTAGGCTTGAAAGTAACCAACTTACCCTTGTGAATGGAGATGGGGGAGCAGATGGATTGGACCTATTTTTTTCCTTCCTGCCCCAAAGTCACGTTTGCTTTTTCTGTGGGTTTCAGAGCAGCTGCTCTGTGGGGCCCACTTCTGCATGGGGTGGCACACGCGGTAGGGTCATTTATAAATATGTGCCCACTTAAAACAAAATGCTAGATGCTTGAGGACCCCATGTGCATTAAATAGTGTATAAATATGCATAGAGTCATAGAATCATAGAATGGTTAGATTTGGAAGGACCTTAAAGGTCATCTAGTTCCAACTCCCCTGCCATGGGCGGGGACACCTTCCACTAGACCAACTCTTCTGTAAATGATAACTTACTATGAGGAAATGAGAGAAATACTTCAAAGACTTTTTGCATCCTGCAGAGAGAAAAAGGTGACGTGCTAATTTTTCTAACCAACCTGTAGGACCTGTTGCAAAAAGATCACCAGAGACTTTGCTTTTTTTTTTCTGGAAATGAAATTATAGAGAATGGTTTTGAAATAAAGACCTTGGTTCAAGACTCCCTAGGTTTTAGATAATCCTGGTATAAAGTGATGTCTTTGGCCCTAACTTTACGAGAAAATGGTACTCCTTGATCGACGTGCCCTATCTCACTTTTTACCCAAGACCAAAGAGAGTATTTTGGTTCAATGTAAAATTAAAATAATGAAGTAACTGTGGGAAAATACTGGAGGATAGACATTGCTGACCACTGCTTTTGAGAAGCAGAGGGAAAAACTCTGAAAGGGAGAACTCCCCCGTGGAAACTCTATCACACGTTCGTACTTGGTGTGGCAGCTACCTACTGCGTAGGCCCCCACACAACAAGGACAGTGATGGAGAGCTTTTGTCTGGCTTTGAACAAAGCTTGCTCAGCTGGCAGAAAATGGGGTGTTTCGTACGGACAGCCACCGGGGCAAGGGAAAGGCATCAGAGGGGAAAAAAGGCTTAAAAAAAAAAGAAATAATCAGAAAGAACAGGTTCCAGAATGAGCGGAAGGAACAAGTGTCAAGCAAGGAGACGAAAGGGGAAAAAACCCTCAAAGATGGTGTCTGAGTAGCGGTGCTGGACTGTCACAGGAGCACGAGGACATCGACTCGGTGCTGGCGGTGGCTGGTGGCTGCTCCGCTGAAGGCTACCTAGAAGAAAAGCTTGCTGTGCAGAGGAGGGCGCGGGGCATCCAGTGCCAAACAATCCAGCTCCCCTCCTCAGGGAAAAAAGGCTGGAGGGAGATGCCCACTGAATGACATCCTTTGCCAGGCACAAATAATTGATGCGGGAAGAAGTAATATCGTATGCCGGTACTGTAAAGGAGCGATCTCAAAGGAAGTGAATAACAGAGAGCAGATAATTGCAATATATCACACTATAACACACAATACCGTATACTGAAGTGTCTGTACGTGGGCTTAATTTCGTCTCAAACAGTTCAGAGTTTGCAAATCACCCCCGCGAAGGTTTAGCCGCACACCTTCCATTTGCACAAGCAGACTGGTGCCTGCATCCCGTAGATTGCCTTGCAATTCCCAAGGCCTTTGATATCCTACAGTGCAACCCACTGGGATAAAACAAGAATAGTCGGAAGTCATAGCCCTGCCTCTGTTGCATGGGATCTGTTCCTATTTTGACATCGTAAGCTTGAACTATGGAACCTTTTCTGGAGGTCAGCATCTTCTTTACAACACAGATTCAATGTCCTTGGTGGGTGGCATATGTGCAATGGGCCATGAGAAATGTTCATAGTGTTGAGATTAAAATAACCTCCCAGGCTAGAAGAAATATAATTCTAATTTATAACCTAACTGTGGTGATTATTAACTCATTCCCCTCTCCACTCGCATAGATTTCATTTATATTCTTCCTCCAACACATCCTGTTAGATAGAGAGGGAACAAGGCCACGCACAACTTAAGGAGAAAAGTGGGGGTTTGGTTAAAATCGCTTTTTGGAGGGAAACTTAGACAGTTCTTTTTACTGTAGAGATATTAGCACCTGGATGGGTTACAGCATGTTTTAGAGAAGGAGAGAAGTGTGTACCACCAGTATGGTGGGCTAAAAAGCCAGTGGCGGAAATTAGTGTTAAAATCTCCTAATGGATATTAATCCAATATATTATAAGGATTATAATCTTGTAGATACTAAAGAGTACCTCTGTGTTTTCACAAGCAGGTGCCCATTGTGCGTAAGTAATTACAGACATACTGGCCGAAGTGGAGCTGTGCTGATTTACACCAGGTCTGAGCAAGAAGTCTGAAAGCTTGAAAGTCACTTGGCAGAAAGAAAACCCGTGAATGGGAGGGGCACAAATTATAATGAAGAATTTGAATAAACAGCTGTGTGCGAGGGCAGTATGAAATAAACTCAGCAGAGGGGAATCCAGAAGCTCTTACGAGAGATTGCATCTAAGAGGAAGGCAATTCTGAAAGCTTTGTTATTTTTTTCCTTGTGAGAACTCAGATGTGGGTTTCCATTTTGCATTATAACCTTTTTAAATACGTTCCGGGTCATGCACGGGGAACTCAGGTTTTCCATCCTCAGTGCCATCGCCTCATATATGCAGCGGGCACTGACTTCCCTCATGGAAAAGCTTGCCTTCTGCAAAAGACAAAAAGATGCATACAACTATAGATTTAAATAGCAAAAGACAAGGATTTAACCACCCCTTCCGCATCACTTCCTTTACTTTACGGAGTTGAATACCACCTCGTGAAAACTCTGATGGTAAAGCCTTTGCTTTTAGAGACTTGGTTGTAGGTGAGTGGGAAAAGAGAATGACGTGAGTGAAGCTTACCCATAGCACGCTCGAGGAAAAAAAGAAAAAAAGTAGTAAAATTTATGGTGGCTTCTGTGCAATGAAAAATCAATTCACAGAAAGTTTAGGCTCAACTGCACTTCTTGCCTGTGAACAAGCTGTCAAATTATCTTGGTAGGAAGCTGCACTGAGGTATTGTCCTTAATTGCTCTGATAATGCTCCGTTTTGACAGCTGCAATACCTGGTTCAACATCCCTGCTAACAAAAAAGTCAACCATTAAGTATGTTTTCTTAAACAGTGACTGATAAGTTGTTATCTTTCAGCATCTCCAGCTAATTAGACATCATGAGTCAAAGTTAATTTGGTGGAAAACATTTCTCGACTTAATGACATTTATGGGCAATTAGGCACGTTGCAGAAAGGAATACACATTTACATTTCAGCCTATTTCCAGTGCTTAACAAGAACCCACCTCGTTCTCCACTGGAGAGTTCTCATTCTCTGAGGAATACCTTGGATGCAGACACCGCAGGTCCTCTTGTTTTTCTGGAAACCAGCAATCACTTGTGTGAAACAAGCTACCACACAGTAATAAGGCACACACAGAGAAGAAATTAGGCGCAATAAAAGCATTTACGCTGTTTAGGCTCGTGTCTTGTCATGGCGAGAATTGTGCTTAACTCCACAGTAGTAGTGTACGGTATGTCTCTGAGAAATGTTCGTAGTCCTGAAGCCTTTATGTGAAGTTCGACAGAGGATTTGGAAAAGCAACATATGAACTTTTATTGAAGGAGAAGACAGAATATAGTTTGCCTCTTTCTAGTTGCAGTGGGCTGAGGAAGCCGCTGAGGAAAATGAGTAGTGGTCCTTGCTAGTTATGGGTGGGCATGGGCACACACGTGCCCTCCTCTTGCCCTCAGGCAAGGACATGGCAGAATTTGGGAGGCGCTGCCCATCCGGCACCTCCTGGCATGGGCAGGGGGCTGGCTTTTGCTTCTTCCACTCAGCAGAAAGCACCCTGTTGAGACCGCTGTCTGCTTCTGATTTTCACAAAAATTTGCAAAAATGCAGGCTTTGCCTGTCGTGCCAGCTTCACGTTTAGCTGAAACTGGTCAAGTTTGGCTCCAAAGGCCACATGGGCCAACAAATCCTGGTTATGACGTCCCTTTTCCTCAGGAGTTCAGGCTAAACCGCAAAGGAAAGGCTGGCTGAGCGTGCAAAGATGTCCTTCAGTTTTGCACTGCTGGCACAGGTCGGTTGCTCTGGACCCAGCCCTGGTGGGACTGAGAGCTGAGGCCATGACTAGAGACAGGTAAGCAAAGCCTTACATTTTTCTACTGGAACCAGAAGCATCTCCAGAGCAAGCTGCAGGGCCACCGAAACAAAATGTTTGGCAAAACTGTTTGACGAAAGCGGTGTGGGCAGATGCAGGTGAAAGCACAGTCTTCTAAGTGCTCCCTGCAATTTCAGATGAATAACACTTGTAGGGAACAAACGGAGGTTTTCTGGGGTCTCACATGTCGGGATCAGGTCTGGGCCCATTTTCTTTGGGCCCAGACTTTTGCTCTAAAACCACATTGTTTTTAGAGTGCGCACTGACTGAACAGGAATAATTCTGGTATATGGCATCTACAGCCAAATGGTGCAATCGTCAAACTTGGTGTTACTATCTGGAAAATTAATTTATTTTAAACTAGATACCTGCAATGGCAAGAAAAAGTCACACCAGGTTTTTATCTCTGTTGTATTTAGATAGGATCTCTTTATTCTTTTCTTTATATGTATATTTTTTTTCGCCATGGATCAACATATACCAAGTCTATGCTGGCATTAAGAAATGGGCAATGATCATAGAATCATAGAATCACAGAATGGTTTGGGTTGGAAGGGATCTTAAAGATCACCTAGTTCCAACCCCCCTGCCCTGGGCAGGGACACCTCCCACTAGACCAGGCTGCTCGAAGCCCCATCCAGCCTGGCCTTGAACACTTCCAGGGATGGGGCAGCCACAACTTCCCTGGGCAACCTGTTCCGTGATGTTAATCCACGACCTTCAGTAAGCGAAGCAAGGACTTGTGTAACTCAGTGGGCGTATAGGTGTGTGGTGGTCCCGGCAGACAAGGAGTTGCTCTCACCCTGGTACCGGGGTTGCCGGGGGTGTGTGTGTGTGTGTATGTGTCTGTGCATTTGGCCCTGGGAGCAGGGAATCCACTTGGGAGCTGAGGAGGGCACAGGTGGGATCTGCCGCCTTCATCCGTTTGCTGGGCGTGCTCTGCGACTCAGTAGATGTAAATAAGCAGCCTGGCATTTGTTAGCCGTGAAAAGCGGCACACTTTGCACGGACGGGCTTTATTTGCTGGAGCCGAGCACTAAATGTGCAATTTAATTGTAATTGCAAATGCCGCTGACAGCCGCTGCTGCCGCCAGCACCACCCCTGAACCCCCCACCCCTCCTTTCCTTTCACCCACGGTCCACAAGCGGCGGCGGCACCGCCT
>VYZM01021946.1:32341-45845 GCA_013398915.1 Dromas ardeola | reverse complement strand
GCGCGCGGCGGGGAGGGCGCGGGAGGGCGCGCGGCCGGGCGGGAGAGCGCGCGGCGGCTTCCCGCTCCCCCGCGCTTTGTCGGGGGACCGGGGCGGCAACAAGGGAGCGGGGGGCTTCTGTCTGCGCACGTTGGTGGAGAGCATCCCACCGGCACCCCCGGCTCCCCAGTAACATCAGCCTTTGGCTTTCGCAGTCACTGTCCAAGGCGAGGTGCAGGTGCGGGGGTGCGTGTGCGTGTTGCAGCGGGAGGGTCCTCCACAGGATCACAGAACGGTCGGGGTTGGAAGGGACCTCTGGAGATCATCTCGTCCAACCCCCTGCCAGAGCAGGGTCACCCAGAGCAGGCCGCACAGGAACGCGTCCAGGCGGGTTTTGAATATCTCCAGAGAAGGAGGCTCCACCACCTCTCTGGGCAGCCTGTTCCAGTGCTCTGCCGCCCTCAAAGTAAAGAAGTTTTTCCTCATGTTGAGATGGAGTTTCCTGTGTTCCAGTTTGTGCCCGTTGCCCCTTGTCCTGTCACCGGCCACTGCCGAAAAGAGTCAGGCCCCATCCTCTTGACACCCACCCTTTAGATATTTAAAAGCATTGATGAGATCCCCTCTCAGTCTCCTCCAGGCTAAACAGACTCAGGTCTCTCAGCCTTCCCTAATCAGGGAAGTTCTCCTTTCCCTGGATCATCTTTGTAGCCCTCAGCTGGACTTTTTCCACTAGTTCCCTGACCTTCTTGAACCAGGGAGCCCAGAACTGGACACAGTAGTCCAGCTGTGGCCTTACCAGGGCAGAGCAGAAGGGGAGGATAACCTCCCTCAACCTGCTGGCCACGCTCTTTTTAGTGCACCCCAGGAGGTCACTGGCTGCCTTAGCCACAAGGGTACATTGCTGCCTCATGGATCAGATCTAGAGCTCCCTGTGAGCCCCCCTGTAGGGGCTCCCTAATCTGTCCCGAGCTGTACCAGGGAAGCAAGTTGTAATAGCTGGGGCTGGTTCTCAAAAATAACAGTTCCTTACACATATTGCATGGTGGTGCTGACACCACCTTTGGTAGCCAAGGCTAAAGATCAAGTGAGTTTTCAGTTCACTGTTGAGTCATGGCATAAGATTTTATGCCACAATGTGGGAATTTTCCGGGAATGCCCTGAAATCGCTCCTCCCTCTCACTCTTTTGTACGCTTCCAAATCGTAGAGGCACCAGGGTGTCAGTCTGGATAACAGAGAGCTTCCCAAAACATTGCTTGAATGTGCGGACTGCTGTGCTTCTCTCTCTGTCCTCCTGCCGACGCACCTCAGCCTCTCCTCTTTCCTTCAGCCCACCTCTTTTTCAGCATATACTTTTTAGCTGTTCCCTGTGTTGTGTTCCCCTCCACTCCTGCAGGATGTTCCTTTCTCTGCGGACATTGCCCGGGGTGTACAAGTGAGGCACCAACTCGGGGTGCTGGGCAGCAGCCTTCCCACAAAGGGAGACTTCCATTAAACGAAATGTGGCTGGACTGGGTCCCCCAGCATCTGCATATGCTCCAGGACACCTGTACAGGGGTGTTGCTCCCACACGTCTCAGAGGCCTGTTTGATGGCAGCAGCACCGAGAGAGAGAAGCCATATGGAGAAAAAGGTTTTGTGCGTCCTCTTTTGTACCCCAAGGAATTAATCTATTGGGAGACAAAGAGAGTAAACACAGCACTTTATAACTTGAGAACAAAATGCAGAACTTGTTGCTTAATGCCATCTTTTCCATAAACTGTTCAGGAGGGAAGAGGGAATGGAGCTCTGTGCTGCCAGGGACATTTTAACATGTCACAGCACAAGTAAGAAAAACGGTTATGCGGGCAAAGCATAACCGGTAATGGGTAAAGTATCCAGTAATGGACGGATGTTCACAAACAGGGATCAAATTTTGGCTTCCTGTATGGGGCATTGAATCCTGCATTCTTTCTGCCTCTGTTTTCCGTGTGTAAAATGGAAACAAGAATTCACGCAGCCAGTTTAAGCATAAATTCTGTTGGGTTTGGAGAGGGTCCATATAATCCTGTAACGTGGGTTGGACGTTGAGGGATATTAGTTGTTTAGCGTAAAGAAGTAAGTTTTCATTAGAATAAATTACTTTGGATTGTATTACTTATTTGGGAGCTTCATGTGATTTTGGCTGCACACAGATGCCAGGGGGGGAGAGGCTTGTTTTTCTAAACCTGGGTAGCCGATAAAGGACGTGCATGCCAGGCAGGAGAACTGCATCTTCAGCTTTGCGTCGGGAGGGCAAGGAAGACGTTGCAGGAGAGCTCCGGCCCCTGCGGCAGCAATTGCTGGGAATGCAAACCGGACAAAGGGAAGGTAGGATTTCTTCCCAGGGGTAGTTCTGATTTGTCACTGGCAGTGAAAAAGTTAAAACTCATAGGGTTATTCATGAATTCCGCTTTTTAAAAACATGTCCCATTAAAATGCAGATTTAGTCTTCCATTTGCAAAGAACATAGTTATTTCAAATTCTGTATGGGAATCCTTTTTGTATTTGTATCTTTTGGGTAGAAAGTCCAGCTGCCTCTTGTGAGATTGCACATATCTCTTCAGATGTCAACAAATCATTGAAAAGTGTCAGAAAGGGGGAAATGAAAGATAATTATTCAAACCATGGAGAGCTACTTTGAAAGTGAATAGAATCTGTCAGATAGTCTTTTGAGAACAGCAGTTGGCTGCTTGTATTGGATATATTAAATGGACATATCTAGAGGCAAGTAATGCTGTTTTAGATTCGGATCAGTTTAAGTTGGAGGATTTTTCTGGTGGAGGTAGCTGAAACCACCAGAAATTTTTGAGGGGAAATTAGTTGGGAAGGTGTTATGTAGAGTTACAGTGACATATTAAAAGAAATAGAAAGCTCTGTAAATAAGCATGCTCTTTCAGCTAAAGAAACAGAAGCTTTACATGTTTGCCTATTATATTTTGAGAGTGTAGAGGGATTAAGGACAAGGAGGATTTGGCAAAAATGGAAAAAAATAGGTTGGTGGCAGTGTAAAGGGGCATATTCCTGAAAGAAACATATCACAAAGAACTTGGATAGATCACCATTGTATCTGACTAGCACAATATTATTAAGAATTTGCTTAGACCTACACTCCTTGCTCTTATGAGCAGCCTCACGATGCTGGCCCTTGAAGCTGCAAAACTCGCCCCTGTGAGTAACTTTCTGGATGCCCATTGGGATCTCCCGCAGCCGAAGTCTGCAAGCGGACCAGAAATTTAGCTCCTTTTTTCCCCCCCTGAGAAAGTTGAATGGATGATATTTCGTAAGGGACAGAGTACAGCTCAGCAAAAGGCTTTCTGAAACTGCTGTAAATGCTTACTACTGTATCTCCCAGGCAAGATGTCGATGCTTTTAGTGTAACGCTGCAGTAACAGCGAGCATCTGACAGGTATTCTGGACTATCTGCGAGTGCCGTGGTGCAGGCTGAGGAATGAGAGGCCATCTGCGGGAGCTCTGTGGTTTAACCACATCAATCCACGTTCGCATGGTGCAGCTACTGTAGGTAAAGAAGACGTGGAACAAACAAAAAGTGCAGAAAGAGGTACCAAAGGTGAATGAGAAATACATGCAGGTGGGAAGCTTGCAGCTGACATCTTTCAAGTTTATTTCTTTCAAGGTTTTTTTTGTTGTTTTTTTTTTTTTTTCCCTTTTTCACAGGGCTGTCTACCTTGTGCGTTTCCTGACTGTGCCAGCCTGTGTTAGGTTGTATGTAAATGGCAGAAAAACCTACAGCAGCATTACGTTACCTGTGCTTTTGTAGTGCTTAATCCTCTGGAGAGGAAGACAGACCGTGAAACAGGAGCGTCTGCCCTGGGCTGGGAGTGGCTGGTGCGCCTGTGTGGGTTTTTTCTACTCCAGTCGTTCTTCTTTCTCTCGTATGGCACAGAAATGTTGTACCCGTGTCCTGCAGCCCCAGAGGGACTGCCAGTTCTGACACGTCGTATCTGCAGCACTTATTTCTGCTCTCCAGCATGAGATGGGCTCTCCCTGTCTCAGCCTCCATTTCTACCTTCTTACAGCAATCTAGCTTTCAGCTTTTGCCTCTTAAAAAGCCGGCACACCTAGAAGCCCGTCCCATGTGCAGATGCTTTTTCATAAGCACAATGACTCCTATTGTCTACCAGATATTTTAAAATCCCTCCTGTCACAAGCCACCCCATCAGGTCAGGTCACGGTGCCTAACAGACACAAACCAGAACATGATTGTGTCAAGACCGAGATGCTCCAGGCAGCCTAATGGAAAATCTAACTGAAGTTTTCAAAGTAGGAATGTTTTTTTGCAAGCCTTGACCATAAGTCACAAAACTAGATCTCATTAAAAAGTTTTCTTTATCCTTTTTTAATTCAACTGAATTTCCTAAATTGTCCAGCAAGAGAAAATTGAAAGTCTATGCCTACATGGAATGTAATCTAATCCTGACCAGCATATCCCCTCCAAGAAAGCATAGGTGAAAGGAAGTTTTTGCAACACCAGGGCCATTTATAGATATGCCCAAGCAAAAAGCTGAGGACCAGATCTCAGCTCCTCCAAAAGCCAGGAGAGACCAATGATGGGGACTGGGTTCATGCCACTTTGGATGCCAAGGGTAGCCCTGGGTGAACCTGAAAACTCTCTTATGAGTGCAGGCAGTTCAATATTTTGGTTAAGTCCTTCTACTTTAATACTTTCTTTTTTCTGATCCACACAGGTAAAAATGAATTTAGCTTCCAGGTGTCAATACACACCACCACGTGCACACATATCTAGTGTGGGTTTTGCAATAGGACTTTGTTGTCTGAGTTACAGTCACCCTCTTTCAATGTTGTGATGTTGTTATTTTTAGCAAAGGAACCTTGCAAATGAGCAGAAATAGACCTCGGACTCCTCAGTATCATCTAGGTCTTCTAGTAGATGAATCTCCATCCCTGCCGTCTGCGGGCTGGGGCCATATCCCTGGGGCCATGTGGTGGCTCCACCAGCCTCCAATTTGGTGGAGCGTGGGGAGCAGTGACACCCGTGGAGAGCATTGGGCATCTTTACGAGGGACTCCTCTCCCCCAGCGTCCTCCCACCTCCCAGGGGAACCTGCTGTGGGTTGAGATTCATCTTCTTTCTTTGGCAGTCGAGGGAGCTGCGGTAGGTTGGGGCACCCAACCTGTACAAACCTGAAGCCAGGTGTGATGAATCCTGCTGCTGTTACTCATAACACTGAATGGCTGGAGTTGCAATCCGGGAGAGAGGTAGCTCCGTCCCAACTGCTCATCATTTTACAGGAAAGGCAAATTTTACCCTTCCCCTTTCTCTGCTTTATTTCTTTGTATGCAGATGGCGTGTTATTAGCTGGCTAAATCAGCCCAACGTGCACATCTTTCCCTGCCCGGAGCGGGAGAGCTGCTGCCGGCTTTACCCCCTTTCTGTGGCTGGAAGCTCATGGCAGTGAGGGCTGGGAAGGAGATGACACTTCTGTTTTTTAAAAAAAAAAGAATAAATTTTCTTTCTTATTCTATTCCACTGCCTAAAAACATAATTGAACTTCAGTTCAAAGTCATGGCTCATTTTCCCTTTTGGTTATCTCACTATTACTCTGCCAAGGTAATGGGGAGTTACTGCAGATTTACTCCCCCCTAACGTACAGGGGAGGAGAAGCAGGGCTCGAATCAATCCAGTGCTACAGTTCAAAGGGATTAAAACAAGAGAGAGAAAGGGAAGAGTTGAAATGAAAGAAGTTCGAAAGAAACAAAAAAAATTGTTGTCTTTGGGGAGCTATGTACTTTCTCCAGGGAGTTTTCCTACTAGATAATCTTTGAGATGGTGGAACAAGGTATTTAAATCTCTGTTTCAACACAGGAAAAGGAAGAAGAAAGTAAAGAGCCAGCAAAAGGAAAAGGTGCCTTTTTTCTGGCAAAACAATCTACTTCTTAAAAAAACCCAAAAACTTGCTGCGTCCTACTGATAATTATGCCTTCAGCAAATGGTCTTTTAAATTTAAATGCATTTTTCTGCTGAGAAGCCAACACTTGGCCTTCAATAATCTTCTTTCAACCTGATAATGTTGGGGTTTTGTGCATGCACACACATATATATATATATTTATATATATAAAAAAAAATATATATTTTTATATATATATATAGTTGTGTTTGGGATGTATTTGAATGTTTGCTTTTTAGTGGGAACTGTGTCCTTGCCTGTGTAGGTCAACGGACCTGAGATCAAGAAAGCATCAATGAGAGCTCCCTGCTGGTCCAGATCGGTGGCGTTGGCACCGTGCCCCAAGACCAAAGCTTCTGCAGTATTTTTCAGGGTACTTTTACGGGCTTCAAGGAAGCTTGCAGGATATTTAATGCCAGGTGTTGTGTGGCTGAGAGGCCTGGGTCTGGAAACCTACGTGGGTAACAGGAGTGCCATGCCAAAAATGCGGCACTGTTTAATGATCTGTGCAGGAAAAGTTTAATCCTTTGGGTGCGAGGTTTATAATTCCACAGCGGATTAAGAGCTTTTGCCATTGAAAACTCTATGTTGGTGACTGATTTTTTTTATCTAACCTGGATTTGGGCCTGCAAACTGTATTTTCATATGAAAAGATAGAGTTCGGGTATTCAGGTGTTCAAGCTAAGCGTGCTAATACAAAGGCACTTTATGGCTGAGGAAAAAAAAAGTGGGTAAAAAGAATTTCTGCTAAATTGAAAAGAGAGTTTTGAATCAGTCCCGAATTCTGTTCCAAAGAGCCAAGATAAAACCGGGCAAGATAGTCTGCTCCTGATTTTATTTTCAGTTCACTGTAATTACAGTTCTGATGCTAGGAATTCGCTGCAAAGAAGAGCCCGCTTGACCTGTGCGAGGCGAGTGTGCTTTTCCAGACAGGCGCTATCGCTGTCAAGAAAATAGAGCCTTTTCGTGCCTAGCACGAGGCATGCTTCCCTTTCTGGACGTGCCGAATTGATCGGAGTTATTACAGTGGAGCAATTCACTGCCAAAGGTGCCCCTCTGCTTCTACCCTCTCCGTCCACCTTTGGCTCTTAATGCCTGTCCGCCCATGGGTCTGACGCTGCCCCGGCGCCGGCGGTGCCCTGGCGAGAGGAACGGCGGGCAGCAGTTGTGCCGGGCCGGAGGGACGTGCATGCCCGCCGGCACGCACCGCTGCCGGCATGCCCTCCCGTCACAGCGCCTTCCCGCCGCCCGGGCATTCGGCTTCGTAAACCGGGCCTTCGGCTTGCCTTTAGTCATCCGGGTTATGGCGAAGCGTTCCCACAAAGCCCCTAAACATCCGCACATCGCTAGCATTGTCCCTGTAAAAGGATTAGCCTCTTTAATTAGATCTATTCGTCCCCTTTTTACGAATGTGTCTCTAAGAGATGGGGTGGTAGGAGCGCCGTACCGGCGAAGATAAATTGCCTCCTTTGAGAGAGGGACGTTTCTGCCATTGAGACGGACCCTTTGCCGGGGTCCTTGTTTTGCCCTATGAAGCCGCCATTCAGGTACGGCGGGGCTGAGGGTGCCTTGTTCAAGCTCAGAAACTATTTGTGAGGCTGTGGCAGACTTGGACTTTCCAACTGGCACCGAGGAGANGTGGGGAGGAAAAAAACCCACCCCATAAACCAGAAGGGGGCCGGTGCAGGTGGTGCTCCATCAGTAAAACGCTGTTGGGAAGAAAAGCTTGCAGGTGCTGGCTCTGCAAATGGACGGGTGCTTCCTGGGCCCGGGGCGAGCTGAAGAGGACTGCCAAGGCCAGACAGAACCGCTCTGTTGCCTTAAGAGTGCATAAAAAAAGATGTTTCAATGCTGTCGTCGGATCTGGGTGGTTTGCCACGGAGGACAAAAAGTCTCCTGTAAAATTGGATTTAAATAGTCCTATCTCACTTGTGCTCTGGGTGACCAGATTCAATTGTGCCGGTGTCCCCTCTGCAGTATGATATCATAGCTTCAGAGGAAGGCTTTATTTAGAGGTCACATTAGTTTGTCCTGTGGATGTAATCATTTTTTGTGTCACGGACAATGTTTTACTGTGAAGATATGGGCCAGATGGCTCAGCCACTTGCAGTCCGGAGTTAAACAGGCTCTTTATTGTGGGTGAATAAACAGAACCTATTGTCCCCGGCTCGTGAAACTCTAGTGTCCACCGCCGGGTAAAGATGAAGTATGAAATTTTCACGGCTGAGGGAAGAATATGTAAAACAACAAGTAAAAGGGGTGTGGGCTTCCAAAACATATCCTCATTGTCCCTTCTGTGTGTTTTTTTTTCTCTCGGTAAATACCCGTGAGGTATTTCCATGCCTTGCCATTGTCCGATGTTGCTAAGCGCTCGGGTCCCCCTCGTCCTCTGCCCCCAGCCCGGCGAGCATCTTCCACCACGACTGCCCCCGCGACGGGGCTGTGGGGCTGGGGAGCATCACCCCGGGATTTCCTGCTCCTAGCCCCCTGTACGGCTGTGGTGTCTGGGCAGGTAGATCACTGCCAAGTCCTTCGCTGGTTATTTATCCGTTTATATCCCCGAAAGCTCCCCCTTGGCCGTGGCTCTCCCCTGAGCTGGTAGCACACAGAGCACTGGCCAGCAAGTGAGTAGAGAAAAAGATATTTTCCTCCAGACCAAAGAGGTCAAATTCATTTTTTTCCCCCATATTTCCCACCCCCTCCCCGCCCCGGCCTGGCATAGTAATTCAGAGGGTTTTTTTTCCTAAAGAAAACATACATTTTCTGTTTAAACTCACCCCATCCATAGTTTCCTACGTGGCAATGTCAGAAGTATTTCTTTCCTCTCTCTAATTGCAACCAAAGCCAACCTTGACTGGCAAGGAGAAAGTCCCTGACAGGTTTGGGTTCAGTCCAGACCTTCTCAGAGAGTCTGTCAGCCAACTGTTTGACAGTATGCAAATGTATGCAAATGGGGGGACACTGGCCGAACACCTGCAGAAAGTGTCCATTCCCCACTCCCGCTATGCTCTACCTCCTCTGCACGTGGGGCTTTGAAATGCTGCTTCGTCTCCCTCTGTCAGTTTATTACGCGTTCGTCAGCAGAACGTGGGGCTGGTGAAAACCGCGCTCTTTGTCCTGCCGGGCGGCAGAGCCCCATGTGGAAGGGCCAGTGCCAGGAATGGTGCGATGGCTTCCGTCCAGCCCTTGTGAATCCTCCTTTCTGTCTTTTAGGACCTTCCCTTCAAGCATCCCAACCCTTTTGGGGTTGCCCGTGTCAAGGAAGGCCTTCTGTTTTCCTGGGAGTAAAGACATCATGTCGGTGGAGTCTCTGCCGAACAAAAAGGCTCTTTCTCGCCAGCAGCTGGAGCGCGGGGCTGCGAGGGGCTGTGCAAGTGCTGCATGAAAACCTGCGGCCGACTCCAACCGGTGACGGAGGGAGAGATGGAGGGAGGGAGGAAGGAAGGAAGGAGAGGCACCTTGAATAAAGCAAAGTTGCCAGCCGTGTACTGACTGCCGAAGAGAAATGCCGGCTGCCACAGCCGTCGGGAGCAGCTGCGGGTCTCCTGCGTGTCCCCATGGAGCAGCCCCTGGAGAGCTGAAGGGTCTGGCGGGGAGGACTCCATGTGCATGGGGGACACTGGGTGTTTTGTTCCCCTAAGTTTATGCAGTGGGAAGGAGAGGGAAGGAGGGAGGGAGGCATTTTGGAGTGCTCTTCAAATAGAGAAGGTCTGCAAATTTGGGGAAGTTTGGGATCTTCAGCCTGAATCCAGACCCTGGCTGGGAAAATTGCTGGGTTTTGAGAACATGCTGGTTAGATCAAGGACATATATTCCACACCAACTTCTAGTCAAAGGGGTGTGTGAGCCCTTCCAAATCCTGTGTAGCACATTCCGTTTTAGATAGCTAAACATCCGAGCCAGTGGTGACCAGGTGATGGGTCTGAAGACCGTGTGGATACATAGCCCTCCAGTTCCCAGAGAGCTCACTGCTGAGACTGGACCACAACCCGAAACAGCTCTGACTGCTGTTGGGGCAGCAGGCACCTTCCTCTGATCCCTGGTCTCAATTAAAAATCACTAGCCTGATGCCAATGCTGGGCCTCCCGTGTGTGTCTGACTCTATCATATGCAACTGCGTGGCTATAAAGTCATAACCCACGGGTGCTGACTCTGTGGCAATCTGCGGCTAAACAACACGCTGTGCGTTGTAAGACTAATTTTACACCACAGGGATGGTTATATCAGGGCTCCTGAGGCTGCCTGGAGAGAGCTGTGCCAGAGGGGGTAAGATCAGGACTTCGCTCTGTTGCTTGCATTAGGAGAAGCCAGGTCACGCTGGACTTGAAACCCATGTGGTAACATGTCAGTGGATATTTCAGAACGTGTTGAGCTTTGAGGATGAAAAGTCCTACCTTCAGGCTGCCAAAATATGAGAAACACCCCTCAGGCTTGTGATACCAGTGGCCTTGGAAATGCAGGCAGGCTTCTGCTGAAAGCCAGGTGGACTTAAAAGTGGTCGGTAATTGTTCCTAAGGCTTTTTCTTTGGCTGGGGATGAATAAGAACTGGGCTGTTGTGCAGGGATGGGGATGGACAGTTAGCAGAGTGCCTACCAGAGCTCCTCTGGCACCAGCTTTGTCATCTGTCCCCCTGGAATAGGACATTCAGAGAGGCCTGCTCTAATTCTCACTGCACCATATGGAAATCAGTTCACGCTTTCTCCGGAGAGAGAAAATAAGTGCTTCTACTTTNCTAAACTGCATCGTTCTGCAATACGGAAGCTTAAAATGCCCAGAAACTTGTAGCTCCAGAGTTGTTGTTTTTTTTTTTTTTTTTTTCTTTTTTCTCCTCCTTACACTTTGGAGCCCAAGGTAGCTGCATTTAGCAGCTTTAGTGTCCTTTCATTGCTGCTGCTTGCAGGGTTGTGGTCACTCAGGCAGCAGTAACTTTGAAAAAATGACCCGTCTACACCCAAACAATAACAGAATCCCCCTTTTTATGTTGGCAACGCCCACCGCTTTCTCTTCGCTTCAAGACTCCCCACGTAGACGCAACTGTTTGACCAGCCTTCTTCTGAACAACTTAATTAAGCAAAAGAAAAAGTGTCAGTTTCTGCCAACCTCACAAAAACAGAGCTGTGGGGGTAAAAAGGGGACGCGGCATCAGCCCGCATTCCTCAACGGGCTAACGAAGGGAGACCCTCGCTTTGCAGCGCTGCCAGGCATAGCCAGGGTTATGAGGACATACCGCTTCACCCCCTGCTCTGGCAGTGATGGGAGATGGGGTGATCTGTGTCCTGTGTCCCACGGGTGCCCAGGTGCCCCAGGAAGCACCGGGCACTTAGCACGGCCGGAGGCACACGCGTGTGCCCCTTCCCGTTGGGAGTCAGCCCGGGGGATCGAGGAGTTTTCTAAACTGCATGGAAAGGGGAGCTCCTTTTTTCCTCTCGGGGCCGGGTGTGGGCTTAGCAGAACAAACCGCTCGTGCTCCCAGGTCAGCTCCGGAGGCTCCCGAATTTCCCTGCACATGCGCTGAGAGCCGGGCCGGTGCGTGTTGCACACGTGGATCTTGCAGCTATTGCAAAAGCTCCCTTCCCCAAGCAAAAATGCCAGAAGAGGATAGCACTTACTGCTTTTCCTTCAGAGATCTGCTCCATGAGCATTGTAGCATTCTCTTTTTAGGCTGGCGAGGCTGCTCCTTACCCAGCCAGCTGCTTTCTGTCCAAGGAAAGGGATGAGGCTCTTACCTCGAGTGCTTCAAGGGCCTGAGCTTTCATTGCTTTTTTTTTTTTTCTGAGGGCAAAAAGTTGCTCTTAACCGAGGAGGGAACGATGGAGCAGAACTGCCTCCCTGAGTTATGTTCTCCCCTTCTGTCTTTATCTCCATTAAAAGAGCATAAATTCATTTTAGGCTACAGTTCTGCAAAGGTCGGGGGCTGCTCTGACTGCACAGCGCGCCTACTGCCCCTGAAATCAATGGGCCGGTTGTTCCCCCTGCACAAGCAGAACGCGCATGTGGGTCTTTGAAGGACCACGGCTTTATCTGGAGGAGAGTTAGGCTTGGGTTGTTTCTTTTCAGATCCACACCGCGTTTTGCTTGCGCGTTGCCCTATTCTCTCCCACCCCAGACACCTCGCTTCTTTAGTCGTAGCTGGCGGGCAGGAGTCGGCGTACTTCTGAGCAGTCCTCCAGTCCACAAACCAGACCGATAATTTTTTTTTAAATAATAAAAATTAACAAAGCAAAACGGGTCTCCAAGCCCTTAAATGCTTTGCTATATTTTCTTGACCTCCTCCAGTCCTGACATACCCTCTCGTTTAAGAATAAAGGAAGCCACCTGTCGGAAGTTACATTCCCAAAGCGGTGCGATCTCTTGTAAATGAAGGTGTTTTATCGCCCTTTGAATTCTGAGACGGGAACAAATTGGGCGGATGCTGGGCCATGCTTTGCCGGGTGGGACTGCAAATACGAGGGCCAAAGCCCCGCTCCGGATGCGAGCCGGCACCAGCACAAACCTCAAACGCCGTCCTTCGCTGCGGCATCTTGAGACCTGCAAAACTGCCTCGCGCTGGCAGGGGCAGGCATGCACACAAACACAAATACACGCACAGACACACAGACAAAGTACACACGCAGACACACAGACAAAGTAACTGATGGCATTGTCACTGCAGTGCTTGGGATGCAGCGGCAGGTGGTGGCAGCCTGCAACCCCTGGCAGATAAAACTGACTTTGGGGTGCGAGCGCGCGCTGTTTTTTAGCTGATTACACAGCCCCGAGGTGCAGAGGGAACTTTTTACGTGTGTGAAAGGTGCAGACGAGGTCGCTGCCCCATGGAAAGCAGCGGAGTCGGAGGAGCGAGTTGTGCCAGCTTTTCACAGTGTTATGAGCCTAAAGCAAAGGGGCGTTTGCTCGCCAGCACGCCGGCATTGCCTGCGAAATGACAACTGCTCCAATATTAAAGGGTAAAGAAGTGAGAAACCTTTCTTTGCAGCCTCCGACTGTTTCATTCTCTCCACACAACGGTACAGGAGCGGCGGCCTTTTATTGTGATTAATATCTGGGAAGCTTCTTAACAAGGCTTAGCTTGATAGGTGGCTCTTGTTGGAGGAAATTTATGGCCTGGTACTTCCTCAGTGAGACTTCCCACGTTGAATTGTTGAACATTACTGACCCTGATGCCCAACACGAGGGGGTGGGGATTTACACAGATGTCTGGTAACGGTGGAAGGTGCAAAAATCCAGAAGAACAACCTGCATTACATCCATTGGAAGCGGCTGGTTAACAGAGGTCAGGGGGAGGCCCGAGCCAGTGTGTGAGCCTCAGTGTTTTGGTGCAGTTTGTTTTTTGATTAGTGCAGTTCATGACCGGGCCATCCCACCTGAATAACAATCAGTGTGATTCACAGCGGGCCAGGAGAGGGCAGGGACGCCCGCCGCGCCGCCCATATGGAGCCCAGCCCTGGGAAGTGCAGAACCTTCCCAAACCCAGATGGTTCGGCTTGATGGCTTTGGCAAGGCACCAGCAATAACCTATGACGATATGAAATCATCAAGATCTCGACCCCCTCCCCCCCCTCCCACCACCACCCTCCACACA